>JAMYWO010000025.1:64880-164473 GCA_024220525.1 Cochliopodium minus | reverse complement strand
ATATCTAATGGATATAATCCTTGGTATGATGGTATAATTGCACAAAGGCTTGATATTTTGTAATTGGAGGGATTTTTATTTTATTTTATATTTTTTTTATTTTTTTAATTTTTTAATTTTTTATTTTTTTATTTTTTTATTTTTTTTTTTATATTTTTTATTTCTGTGTAGAGTCCAAGGGAGAAGTGATCATTGGTGGAGACTCCATCATCTTCGAGGACGCAGACATCGTCACCCCTGACGGAACTGTCTTGTCTCGCAACCTCTCTTTCAGTGTAACCAAAAACACCAACGTTCTTGTTACAGGTAAAAATAAAAATAAATAATCATTTTTGTTTTTTCATTTTTTATTATTTTTTTTAATTTTTACTTAATATTTTTTTTTTTTTTGTTAAATTAAAAATGAGTGTTTTCATTTATTTTGTATATTTTTATTTTTTAATTTTTATTTATAATTTTTCAAGTTTTTATTTTTCATTTTTTTATTTTATATTTTTAACATTTTTTTAAAAGTTAAACATATTTTTCATTTTTTATTTATTTTTTAATTATTGCTACTTTTTTTTTTATTTATTTTATTTTAATTTGTTATTTGTCATTTTTTATTTTATTTTTTATTTTTTTATTTTTATTAAGGTAAGAATGGTTGTGGTAAATCCAGCATGTTCCGTACCTTGGCAGGTTTGTGGCCTTTGAAGAAGGGAAAGTTGACCAGACCATCTGACGACAAAATTTTCTACATCCCTCAAAATCCATACATGGTTAAAAAAAAAACAATAGATTTAAATTAATAACATAAAATAAAAATATTCAATTCAATCAAAAAATAAATTAACAAAATTTTTAAATATTAAAATTAATTTAAAAAAATAAAAATAAATCATTAAAAAATTTTAAAAAATTAAAATTAATTAAAAAAATATTAATGAATAAAAAAATATTAAATAAATAAATTCAGTTCAATTAAAAAAATATAAATAACAAAAGTTTTTTAAATTAAAAAATATGAATTAATAAAAAATTTTTCATTTTAATCTTTTTTTTTTTAAAAAAAAGGTTCCTGGTACTCTTAGAGATCAAATCACATATCCTATTAAACTCAAGAACAATTCACAAGACAAACACTTGGCTGACTTGTTGGAGATGGTGGGCGTCACTTATTTGATCGAGAGAGAAGGGTTTGATACCGTAAAGAACTGGTTGGATGTTCTTTCTGGAGGAGAAAAACAAGTAAAAATTATTGTTTTTTTTTTTTGAAAATTTATTTTTAATTTTTTATTTATTTTTTTTTTTAATGCATTTTTTAATTTATTTTATTTATTTATTTCATTTTTATTTTGTTAATTTTTGTTTGGATATTTTTCAAAACATTTATTTTCAAATAAAACATTTTTTTTTAATTTGTTATTTTTCCAATTATTTTTTTTATTGAATATTTTTTAATGTTTATTTTTTCCAATTATTTTTTTTTAATGAATATTTTTTAATTAGAGAATTGCAATGGCTAGACTCTTTTACCACAAACCTGCTTATGGTATTCTTGATGAATCTACCAGCGCAATGAGCAAAGAGATCGAGAGATCTATCTACGAGAACTGCAGGAAGATGGGCATCACCATTTTCACCGTTTCTCACAAAGTTGAACTTGATGATCTTCATGATTACCAACTTGAGTTCAAGGGTGAGGGTGAATGGGAATGGAGATCATTGAAGAGTTCTACTTCTAACTAAAAAAAAAAAACATTTTTTTTTTCTTCCTTTTCTCTTTACATAATTTTTTTTATTTATATTATTTAATAAAATTAAAATTAAAATTAAAATTAAAATTAAAATTAAAATTAAAATTAAATTAAAATTAAAATTAAAATTAAATTAAAATTAAATCTTTGAAATTTAAGATTGAGAAGAATTAAAAAGGTTTATAGTAGTGGTGTAAGGTTTTATCGCACAATCAATTCATTTGTAAAAAAAAACAAAGGAAAAAACCAGTCATAGAAAAATCGGAATGTCTACAGCTTGATACATATATGAAGATGGGCATTGGTTTGAAATAGTCTTGGAATGTTCTCCATTTTGTTCCTTTTGATGGAGAAAAAACATATCCCCATTCAAGTTTCACCATCAATCATCTGGAAAAAGCATATATCAATTATCAAATTCAAAAATGAAACTATCTAATGAAAAAGATAGGAGATAATAATGGGATACTGTGCATAAATCCCAAAAGTTGACTTTGTCCCTTATTCGAGTTGTTACTCAAAAAGCATGTGAGGGCTTATGACATCAATCCATCCTCTTCCAACAAATCCACATCAAACAATAACAATAACAACTTTATTAAAAAATAAATTGATTTGAATTTGTTGGTAAATTTTATAAATATGGGTGAGTATATTTGCCAAGTACATTGATAGATACAACCACATTAAATTTTTGAGAATGAAAAAGAAAAAACAACTTAAAAAAAGCTAACTAGGATCACTTAGAGAAATGAGGAAGGATTTAAATGTAAAATAAATGTATTTAGATTCAACGAAAAGTCGGGAATAATTCCTTTTTCCTGCAACTAGGAAGACCCATAAAACGCAGCCAAAAGTTTTTAATTGGGGACTTGAAAATGGACTCTTAGTGTTAAACAGAAATTTTATGATTTATTCTGGAATGAGTTAGCAACATGGAGAAAAACATTTATGTCTACAATGTTTACATCAATGTTCATCAAAACAAATATTAGCAAAGCTCATTGAAGATTATAAATTCACGAAGAGGAGTAGCATCAATTTTTGAGTTACCTGATAATATTAATTAATTTATTCAATTAAAATATTACAAAAAATAATTTAATAACCTTCTTATTTCAGCCTACTTTGAAAACATTAGTGACAAAAAAGAAGTCCCAAAAATTAATCTTAAAGATTGAAACACGGAAAAGGTAGCTGATCATTTACCATTAGGTTATTGATACAAAGTTGTATCAACTAAACCAAATTAAATCTCATTATTAGAGTTACAGTAGGTTTATCTTTTTTTTTCTATGAAGATTTTTTGTTCTTTTTGAAAAGTTTTGAATGAGTTTGAAAAACCAAACGAATTTGATAGAGTAAAGGTGAGTTTTAGGTGAAAAAGAAAAAAATGAAGCTTTAATGATTCAATCCAAATGAGAATTTGAAAGAAAAATTTTTTTTTTTTTTTTAGTTTTTCTTGATTTTTTATCAAACAAAAAAATTTAATTAAAAAAAAAAATGCCCAAACGTAAATCCAAAAGTAGAGCAGCTAGAAATAAAGCTAAAAATTTGGATCTTGAACTTGCTGTCAAAAAAGATGATTCCTCCAAAAAAATCAATAATAAAAATCCAATCTATGTGATCGACACACAAGGAGATTTAAATAAGAAGATGAAATACAGAGCAAAGTTATTGAATTCACATAAAATATTGGGTTTAAATGATCTCGCTAAGGTTCAAAATAGTGGAAAATATTTGGAATCACAAATAAATAGAGAATGCAGAAAATTGGACAAGATCGCCAGAGATAATATTCCACAAGTGGATATAAGAAAGGCCAATAAAAGAAATAATAATAAGGGATCTTTTGATTTGTGGGGAGATGATGGTAAAAAATTTTATTTTATAACGAGGATATTTTATTGAGGAAATTCTTATGGATAATACAAAATTTAAAGTGAGCCTGATTAGATATTGTATTTGATTCATCATCTTTTTTTTTTGATTTCTATTTTTTTTCCTATATTAATTCATTGCGATATATAAGAATGAAAATGAGAAAGATAATGTATTTGATTAATCATTCATAAAAACTAAATAAAATTTTAAAAAATCAAATATATTTTCCACATTAAAATTCTAGACATGTCCAAAATTTACAACTTTTTTAGCGGATATTAATTTATTACAAACAAATTTTAAACTGTTGTAAAATTTTGAACATCTCTAATAAAATTCAATCCAAACATTATTTTTTTATTTTTTTTATTTTATCATTTTTATTTTTATTTTTATTTTTTAGAAAATATACAAAACACCAAAAAGACCAAAAAACCAAATCAAATAAAGGCTGTCAGCGCTCCTACCACCAACGTCTCTTACAACCCTTCTTTCGAGTCTCATCAACAATCTATGGGAGAAGTCATCGCAAAAACTCTTGCCAAAGAAAAAATCGAACAAAAAATAATCAATACTGTAAGAATAAAGGCTGAGTATAAAGACTTAAAAGGTGAAAAAGATTTTTCAATTTTAGTTTTGTTTTATTATTTTTCTTTTTTTAATTCTTTGTTTTTATTTTTTAAATTTTTATTTTTTATATTTTTTTTAAAGTTTTGATTCATATTTTTATTTTATTTTATTTATAATTCCAATTATTTTAATTATATTATACTTTATTCTATTTCTTCAATTATTTTAATCATATCTTTATTTTTATTTTCATTTTAATGAATAATTTTTTTCAAGAAAAACAATCTTTGCTCCAAAGAATTTTCATTTTTGTTATTTTTATTTTTTATTATTCAAATAATTTTTTATTAAATTTTTTTTTTATGAATTTTTTTCAAGTGAATATTTTTTATTTTTATTTTTTATTTTTGTTTCATTATCATTATTATGTTTTTTAATTATTTATTATTCAAAGAATTTTTTTTAATTTTTTTTTAATTTTTTTTTTGTTTTGAAAAAAAAGATCCAAACAGAGATGAAAGAGTGACCCAAATTAAACAAGAATTGGATAATCCAGAGTTGACAGAAGAAGATTCAGAATCAGAACAAGAGGCTCAAAACGACCCAATCAAGAAAAGCACCAAAAGAAAAACAGAAAAGAAAAGAAACCAAAAAAAGAGAAGAAAATTGAAACGTATCAGCAGAATCAGAGAAAAACTCAAAAACAAAGTTTCCACTCCTGTTGAAAAACTCCTTCCTTTGAAAGAAAACATTGAGGTACAAAAAAAAAAAAAATAATTATATATTTTTTGTTGAAAATAATTTTTTTTTTAAAAACATAAATTAATTTTATTTGTTTTTTTTTTCATCTCGTTTTTCAATTTTATTATTTTGAATTAAATTTATAATTGAAAATTTTTAATACATCACTTTTTTTTGATTAAAAAATAAAATTTTTTTAAATTTTAAATTTTAAATTTTATTTTTTTTTTTTTTGATTTATAAATTTTTACATTATTTTATTATTTATTTCAATTCTATCTGATCATTTTTTTTTGACATTAAATTTTGATTCTCTCAGAAAAACCTTGAACACCAAAAAACTATTCTCAAATTAAGACGCCTCAAAAAAGATGAAAGCAAAAAAANAAATAAAAAATAAAAAATAAAAAATAAAAAATAAAAAATAAAAAATAAAAAATAAAAAATAAAAAATAAAAAATTTTACGAATCTACTCTGAAATTGTTAGAAGACAAGGTGTTTTGGACTTGGGAGAGATAGTTGAGGTGGTGGACGGGATGAACGGGGAGGAGGCAGATTTGGAGAGGATTGAGCCAGAAAGGCCACTTGCCTGCGGTATGTTCCGTCAATACTGCAAAAAATCTTTCCATTGATCCCAAAATGGCTCTGTGAATCATCACCTTCAAAAAAAATTAATTAAATAAAAAATAAAAAAATAAAAATAAAATAAAAAAAAAATAAAAATAAAAATAAAAATAAAAATAAAAATAAAAATAAAAATTAATTAAATAAAAAATCAAAAAATTATTGAATAAAATTATAATAAAAAAAAAAATTTTAGAAATAAAAATAAATTTTTTACAGGAGTTTCATGGTTTCCATTTTGATTGACAAAATTGAGGTTAAAACGACGGGGAAGTTGGAAGTCCAACTGAATGGTGGCACATTGATGCTTGCGACCAATTGCGTCAGTGAGCTCCACATCTATTTTGGGGCCATAGAAGGCTCCATCTCCCTCGTTGATTTGAAATCTGTTTTTTTGGTTTCTCTTGCTACAAAAATCGTCCAAAACTACTTTTAGTCTTTCTTCTGCCTTATTCTAAAGTAAAAAAAATTAAAAAAAATCCATTAATTTTTATTAATAAAAAGAAATAAAAAAAAAAGAAATTTTACAACAATTTATAAAATTAAGAAACAAATTTTTGAAAAAATAATTAAATTATTACTAATAAAAAATATATATAATTTTAAAATTATTCATAAAAAAAAAAAGAAATAAATCTTCAAAAAAAAAACAATAATCAAAATTAATAATTAATTACTAAAAAAAAAAGATAATATAATTTTAAAATTATATTTACCCACAAATCAATGTCACCAATAAAATTTTGAGGACGGGTAGAAAGTTTCAAAACAAAGTCAAAGCCGAAAACACCATAGACACTCCGCATGAAATCAATGCAACCCAAAACCTCCCCTTCAATCTGATCTTCACTGCAGAAAATGTGAGCGTCGTCCTGTTGGAACTTACGGACACGTGTGAGGCCAGTGAGGGAACCTGCCTTCTCGTTTCTGTGCAGAACTCCGAAATCTGCCAATCTCACTGGTAAATCTTTGTATGATCTCGTTTCATTCGAGAAAATCAGGCAATGTCCAGGACAGTTCTTTTTTTAAAAAAAAAATATGGAAAAAAAAATAATTAAAATTAAAGATTTTTTTGGTATCATTGATATGTTTACGAAAATAAATAACAAAATTGAATTAAATTAAAAAAATCAAACAAATAATTTTATTAATAAGAAATATTCACAAAAAATTAACAAAATAATTTTGAAATGATTAACAAATTTAAATCACAAAAACAGTCTTTAATACAAAAAAGTTCAAAATGAAAAGAAATGAAAAAACTTTTTTAAATAATATAAATAAAATAAAATCAAAAAAATTTACCATAGGTTTTAAACCCATAATATTTTCAGAATGATGAGAATATTGACAATTATGATGATAATGACCATCTTCATGTTGATCACCACCATTCGAAATCTCTTCAACACTACTATTATTAATATTATTATTATTAATATTATTATTATTATTATTAATATTATTATTATTATTATTATTATTATTATTAATATTATTATTATTATTATTATTATTATTATTAATATTATTATTATTAATATTATTATTCATCGAAGTATTGTTGATTTCTTTTGGTATTTCAGAAGTTCCTTCTCCTTCTCTTATGGTGTACATGTCGTCTTTGTAGTTTTGCCAATGGCCTGAGGTTTCCCACAACTGTTTGTTGAAAATGAGAGGGGTGATCACCTCAGTGTACCCTCTCTTCACGTACTCCTTCCTCATCATCTCCATCAACTTGTTATAAATAAAGGCACCGTTTGGAAGAAAAAAAGGGTTTCCTAATTAACAAAATAAAAATGATAAAAAAATAAAATCAAATAAAAATAAAAATAAAAAATATTATAAAAAAAATATAATAAAAAAAATATGATAATAAATGTAAAAAAGAAAAAACAAAATAAAAAGGTGTATTACCAGGAGATAACTTGTGGAACATGATCAAGTTTTGTTTTCTTCCAATCTCTCGATGATCCCTCTTTGCAGCTTCCTCCTTCATCTTGAGATAGTCCTTCATCAACTTGTCAGAAGGAAAGCTGATGCCATAAACCCTGTAAAAGAGGAGGTTGGAAGAAGGGTCCCTGGAAGCAGAAACATTGGTCAATTTGAAAGCCTTGATCTTGTTGGTGTTTGGCAAATGAGGGCCTCTGCACAAATCTACGAAATCTCCGTTTCTATAAAGGGTGATTGGGATCCCTTCTTTTATTTCCTCCACTATCTTTTTCTTCTCTTTGTTATGTTTGAACATTTCTTTTGCTGTTTCTTTGTTTACTACCATCTTTTGGAAGAGATTGTTTTCTTTGATTTGCTTTTCCATCAGCTTTTCGATCCCTTCTAGATGTGATTGCGATACTTGCAGATTGGGATCTGAGGTGTAGAATTCGTAGAAGAATCCCTCTTCTGTTGCTGGCCCGTCGCAGAGATGTATCTTTTCTTCGTAATATTTCTCCAATGCACTTCCCAATAGATGTGAAGATGAATGCCAAAACAATTTCTTTGTCTCTTTTTTTTTTCAAATTACAAGCAATATAAATAGAATTGATTTTGATTTATTGAAGGATTTAAAGTTATATATATATCTCACAAATATTGTTGCCAATAACTTTTAAATCAATTATATCTTTTAACTAACCTATATTATCTTCGTTATATGTTAATATTTCTACTTTTGAATCATCTGTTATTTGATCACTCAGATCCATTATTTTCCCATCTACTTTGATCGCCAATGCATTCTTTGCCAAATTATTACTTATTGATGATGCTATTCTATTTCCATCAATTGGTGATTTGAAATCGAGAATCTTTTCATCTTTTAGTTGAATCTGTATATCATGTTCTTTTATTTCTATATTTGATTGATTTTTATTGCTGATTTGTTCCCATATCTTAATTCTATTTATTTGAGAGTAATCAAATCTTTGTATTTTGAATAATTTAATCTTATTGTTGATTTTCTTTAGTTTATAATACATTTTTTTTTTTCTTTAAATTCAATTTTTTTAAAGTAAAATCTATGCCTTTGATTTACACAAAAGATTCAATTTTAGAATAATTTGTACCTTGATCAGGCAATATTTGAAGATTGGGGAAAAAAAATGAAATGGAAATTGTTTTTATTGAAATGTGTTTAATAAATACAAAATTAATCCAAATATATCAATTTTAACCAAATATTTTTGATTGATGTTCAAATCTTTTGTATTTTCTTTATTGATATAAACTCATATTTTTTAAGAATAAATTTTTTTTATTTTTTTATAAAGTGTATTTGAATAAAATAAATTATAAAAAAAAAATTTAAAGAGAACTTTATTTCTTATAAAAAGTGATATAATATGTAAGAAAAACAAAATTTTGTTTCAAAATTGTGAAGAAATATGAATTTTAAAAAAAAATTTCAAATCAAAAAAAGGAAAAAGAAAGATGTTGATGAATACTTTATCTATGATGAAGATGAACAAGAAAAAATCAGAGATGATGCACCATGGAAGAAAGAGTAAAAGAAAATTTTTAAAAATATACCCTTTATTTTCAAATATAAAATATTTTAAAAATAAAATTTTAATGTCTTAAAATTTACTTACTTTCAAAATTATAGTCCACATTATTTTAAGAAAGTAAAGATTTCAGATATTGCTCTTGTCAAAATGGTAATAAAGAAAAATTTATATTATTAACTCATAATTATATATTTGAACAACCAAATATTCGAAAATTAATACAATTATTTTGTGATTTAAGGTCATGCACGCTGTATCAGGAGGAGAAATTGAAGTTATGGGTTTGATGCAAGGAAAGATTGAAGGAAATACATTTATTATTACTGATTCATTTGCACTTCCTGTACAAGCAACTGAAACAAGAGTAAATGCTGGAGTAGAAGGTACAGAATATATGATTGGTTACATTGATAAATGCCTTGCTACTGGTAAGAACGAAGGTTCAGTCGGTTGGTATCACTCACATCCTGGATATGGTTGTTGGTATGAAAATTTCAAAAGAAAATAAAAGAAACAATCTTTCATCAGAATGATGAAAATATCTCCATAAAATCATATTTGAGTTTATTTTAATAACATAAATCTCGAATATATATAAATATTATTCAATTTTATAAGATTAATAGAGCAATTATAATGAATATTCTAAATGTACGTAATAAATGAATTTATTTGATAGGTTATCCGGTATTGATGTTTCAACACAAAGATTGAATCAAACTGGTCAAGATCCATGGTTGGCAATCGTTGTAGATCCTGTTGTCACAATGGCACAACAACAAGTAGAAATTGGAGCATTCCGTGTTTATCCTGAAGGTTACAAGCCAAAAGGAGATTCTGAATCAGGTCCTGGAAACAACATTCCTATCGATAAAATGAAAGATTTTGGTATTCATGCCAACGAATATTATAAACTCGAAGTAGAAACTTTCAATTCTACCATGAACACTAAATTGTTGAGATTGTTGTGGAATAAATATTGGGTCAATACTTTGGCTTCCAACTCTAATTCTGCTACCAAAAACTATACTTCTAAATGTCTTTCAGAATTAAATAAAAAGATGGAGGTTGCTGAGACTGATTTGCAATCTTCCAGATATCGTGGTTTCCAAAACAAAAAAGAAAAGGAGACCAAAATTAAGGGAGTTTCTGATGATTCTTCCAAATTGGCTATCGATCAAATCAGAGGTACCATGAATCAAGTTCTCAAAAATTATTTGTTTAATGGTGAATTCCGTAATTAATTCATCTCCCACCTCTCTGATTGTTTTTGAACCATTTTTTTATATAAACAATAAATTTCTTAAAAATATCTTTTTTGTATTTTTCCATTTTGATTAAAAGTTTCAAAATTGTATACCAGAAAGTTTGTATTTATTTTATTTCTTTTCAATTTTCCTTTTATTACCTAATAATATATTAATGCGAATAAACTTTATTTTTGGGAAATTTAAATTGTTTATTTATTTCTTGTTAACATGCTTTTTGCAAACAACTGTACCATTTTCACCTTCGAAGAATGGTTGATTACTTAATTTGATGTTACATTTGACGCAAACAAAGCAATCTTGATGAAACTTCTTTCCTAAAGCACTAATGACGGTACCACTAGAGATATCCTTTTCACACTTGGCACATTTGTGTTTTGGTTCATCACGTTGTTTCAAAAGTTTGGTAGCTTCGATAGCATCCTTCTTGCAATAAGGCTTTCCTTCAACGTTGTAGAATCCATCTTTATCGAATGGCTTGTTACAGTTTGAGCAAATGAAACACTCTTGATGCCATATCTTGTCCATTGCTTTCACTCCTCCACTTGTGACTTCTTTAGAACATTTTCCACAGGTAACGCTGGAAGAAGGGGTTGGTGTAGTGGTAGGAGATGTGGTTGGTTTATCATCTTTCTTTTTAGGTTCTTCTTTCTTTTTGAGTGCTTTGGTGGCTTCGATAGCATCCTTCTTGCAATAAGGCTTTCCTTCAACGTTGTAGAATCCTTCTTTATCGAATGGCTTGTTACAGTTGTTGCAAACGAAGCACTCTTGATGCCATATCTTGTCCATTGCTTTCACTCCTCCACTTGTGACTCCTTTTGAACATTTTCCACAAATTTTGCTTGGATCTTCTTGTACGACTTTCTTTTTCTTGTCATCACTTGATGAGGAAGATGAAGAAGAGGAGGAAGTTCCTTCAAATTTTCCGTTAATTGCCAAGTCAATGTTCTTTAATTCTTTCTCTGCTTCCACTTTTAGTTCTGGTCTTTCTTTTACTTTCAACTCAATTTGTTCTTTCAATTTTGGAAGACATGGTTTGCAGATTCTCACTTTTGTCAAACCAAGAATTGCAGAGATGAAGTTTCCTTTGCTGCATGTTCTGCAAACATCTTTTTCACAGTTTCTGCATTTGTAAGATCCTTTGAAGAATGAGAATTTCTTTGAGCAAACATGGCAGTTTCCTGATTTCTCAGTTCCAGTAGATACTTTAACATCAAGTCCTCCTTTGACGCTCAAATCAACATTAACTCCAAATTTTGTATCAATCTTTGGGCTTTCGTCTTTCTTTTTTGGATCTTCTTTCTTTTTGAGTGCTTTGGTAGCTTCGATAGCATCCTTCTTGCAGTAAGGCTTTCCTTCAACGTTGTAGAATCCGTCTTTATCAAATGCTTTGTTACATTTGGTGCAAACGAAACAGTTAGGATGCCAGATGTTGTCCATCGCTTTCACTCCTCCACTTGTGACTACCTTTGAGCATTTTCCACAAACTTTTCCCGTTTGTTCAGCAAAGTGAGTTTTGCAGAATGGTTTGGAATCGACTTGGAAGTATCCTTTTTTGAGGGACTTTTGGCAAGTTGTACATTTGAAGCATTTCTTGTGATATTTGTTGTTTCCAATTCCGTGGTAGTTTTCTTCAATGAAACCTGAGCACTTGGTACATACGAGTCCTTTTTTTTCCAAGAAGTGATTTTTACAGTAAGGTCTACCTTCATATGGCCAGAAGTATTTTCCAAAATCACCCTTGCAAGTGGTGCAAACAAAGCACTTGGAATGTGCAGCAAGAGTGTTCACTTTGTCGAATTTTAGGAAGATTACTTTACCTTCTCCTAAGCTATTATGGCAAACGAGGCAAGGCAAGTTTCTCTTGTCATCGTTCTTTCCTAATTCAACTTCATTAAAAGGGGTAGACTCGTCAACAACTGCTTGTGTGGAAGGGGTGCTAGTATCTTTGTCTTTGTTTTCTTTGTCTTTATCATCAGAAGATGAAGATGAAGAGGATGATGATGAGGAGGAAGTTCCTTCAAATTTGCCGTTGATCACAAGATCAATTCCCTTGAGTTCTTTTTCTGCTTCCAATTTCAATTCTGGTTTTTCTTTTACTTTCAACTCAATTTGTTCTTTCAATTTTGGAAGACAAGGTTTGCAGATTCTCACTTTTGTCAGTCCAAGAATTGCAGAGATGAAATTTCCTTTGCTGCATGTTCTGCAAACATCTTTCCCACAATTTCTGCATTTGTAAGATCCTTTGAAGAATGAGAATTTCTTTGAGCATACGTGACAGTTTCCTGATTTCTCAGTTCCAGTAGATACTTTAACATCGATTTCTCCTTTTGGTTTGTTGATGTCGATTTTTGGTTTGTTGATGTCAACTTTAAGATCAAGTTTAGGTTTAACATTCATTCCAACATCAAATTGACCGTGTATTTTTGGGTTTTCCTCTTTAGGCAAAGGAGCTTTGAGTGATGCTCTGAATCTGTACAAAGGTAAGCAACTTGAACAGAAATCTTTCTTTTTGTTGATTCCAATTTGGGGGAATTCAGCAGAAGTGATACAATCAGAACAAATAGATTTTTTGCAGACTTGGCAGTTGTTTTCCTTTTTGAGAAAAGTGAAGGTTTGGCTGCAGTTATCGCAAATCTTTCCTTTTTTGTTGGATTTCTTAATCTTTAGTCCTCCCAATGAACCTTGAAGATCTACACCAATATCAAACTTTTTCTTTTTGATTCCATCTCCAGTAGAAGAAGAGGTTGAAGAGGAAGTTCCTTCAAATTTACCGTTGATTACCAAATCAATGTTCTTTAATTCTTTTTCTGCTTCCAATTTCAATTTTGGTTTTTCTTTTACTTTCAATTCTATCTGTTCTTTCAATTTTGGAAGACATGGTTTGCAGATTCTCACTTTGATCAAACCGAGAATTGACGAAATGAAGTTCCCTTTGCTGCATGTTCTGCAAACATCTTTTTCACAGTTCTTGCATTTGTATGATCCTTTGAAGAATGAGAATTTCTTTGAGCAGACATGGCAGTTTCCTGATTTCTCGACTTTATTTTTGTTGGTGTTGACATCTCCCTCAACTTTTATCTTTGGAACTTTGATATCAACTTTGAAGTCAAATGATTTTTTGTTATCAGAGCTTGATCCTTCTAAGTTACCCTCCAAGAGAAGATCTATTCCTTTCAACTCTTTATCTGCTTCCAGTTTTAGTTCTGGTTTTTCTTTCACTTTCAATTCGATCTGTTCTTTCAATTTTGGAAGACACTTTCTGCAGATTCTCACTTTTGTCAACCCAAGAATTGCAGAGAAAAAGTTTCCTTTGCTGCAACTTCTGCAGACATCTTTTTCACAGTTCTTGCATTTGAAGGATCCTTTGAAGAACGAGAATTTCTTTGTACAAACGTGGCAACTTGCAGTTTTCTCAGTTTCATGTTTGAATTTAGGTTCTCTTGTTTCAAATTCTTTGTTAAGATCTATTTTTGGTTTGTTGATATCTATTTCAATTCCAATTCCTCCTTTTTTCTTTTTCTTGTCGTCACTTGATGAAGAAGATGAAGAGGATGTTCCTTCAAATTTTCCGTTGATTGCCAAGTCAATTGCCTTGAGTTCTTTTTCTGCTTCCAATTTAAGTTCTGGTCTTTCTTTGACTTTCAACTCAATTTGTTCTTTCAATTTTGGAAGACAAGGTTTGCAGATTCTCACTTTGTTCAATCCAAGAATTGCAGAGATGAAGTTTCCTTTGCTGCATGTTCTGCAGACATCCTTTTCACAATTTCTGCATTTGTAAGATCCTTTGAAGAATGAAAATTTCTTTGAGCAAACATGACAGTTTCCTGATTTTTCAACCTTTGGAAGGTTTACATCGATTTCTCCTTTTGGTTTTTTCACATCAATATCTAGATCTATTTTTGGTTTGTTGATATCTATTTCAACTCCGATTCCTCCTTTTTTCTTGTCGTCACTTGATGAAGAAGATGAAGAGGATGTTCCTTCAAATTTTCCGTTGATCACCAAGTCTATTCCCTTAAGTTCTTTTTCTGCTTCCAATTTAAGTTCTGGTCTTTCTTTGACTTTCAACTCAATTTGTTCTTTCAATTTTGGAAGACAAGGTTTGCAGATTCTCACTTTGTTCAATCCAAGAATTGCAGAGATGAAGTTTCCTTTGCTGCATGTTCTGCAGACATCCTTTTCACAATTTCTGCATTTGTAAGATCCTTTGAAGAACGAGAATTGTTTTGAGCAAACATGACAGTTTCCTGTTTTTTCAACCTTTGGAAGGTTTACATCGATTTCTCCTTTTGGTTTTTTCACATCAACATCCAGATCTATCTTTGGTTTGTTGATATCTATGTCAACATCAACATCTCCTTTACCTTGTAAAGCAAGATCAATCAACTTGATTTCTTTTTTGGCTTTGTCAGCAAGTTTTGGCTGTTTGATAGATACTTCTTCGAGTTGTGGTTTGTACTTTCCAACACAATTTGCACAAATGTTCTTCGAAGATTTCCATCCTAGAGCAGCAAATTTATAAGAGACATTGCAAGAAGAGCAAGCATCCAATCCACATTCGTCACATTTCTTTTTCTTCTTGAACAAAGAGTAAGATTTTGAACAGATGAAGCATTTATCTTTTGATCCTTTGATGTCAACTTTAGGAAGTTTGATATCGATTTCTCCTTTTGGTTTGTTGATGTCAACATCGAGATCAATTTTTGGTTTGTTTATATCTACTTCCAACTCTCCTTTTGGTTTGTTAATTTCAACATCAACATCTCCTTTACCTTGTAAAGCAAGATCAATCAACTTGATTTCTTTTTTGGCTTTGTCAGCAAGTTTTGGCTGTTTGATAGATACTTCTTCGAGTTGTGGTTTGTACTTTCCAACACAATTTGCACAAATGTTCTTCGAAGATTTCCATCCTAGAGCAGCAAATTTATAAGAGACATTGCAAGAAGAGCAAGCATCCAATCCACATTCGTCACATTTCTTTTTCTTCTTGAACAAAGAGTAAGATTTTGAACAGATGAAACATTTATCTTTTGATCCTTTTATATCAACTTTAGGAAGTTTGATATCGATTTCTCCTTTTGGTTTGTTGATGTCAACATCCAATCCGATTCCTCCTTTAATTTTCTTGTTCTTATCATCACTTGATGAGGATGAAGATGAGGATGTGTTTCCAAGATCCCCTCCTAAAGCAAGTTCAATCAACTTTAAATCTTTCTCAGCTTCCAATTTAAGTTCTGGTTTTTCTTTGAGTTTCAATTCAATTTGTTCTTTCAATTTTGGAAGACAAGGTTTGCAGATTCTCACTTTTGTCAACCCAAGAACAGCAGAAATGAAGTTTCCTTTGCTGCATGTTCTGCAAACATCCTTTTCACAGTTTCTGCATTTGTAAGATCCTTTGAAGAATGAGAATTTCTTTGAGCAAACATGACAGTTTCCTGTTTTTTCAACCTTTGGGAGGTTTACATCGATTTCTCCTTTTGGTTTCTTCACATCAATATCCAACCCAAATCCTCCTTTTTTCTTGCCATCGCTGGATGAAGATGAAGATGAGGATGTATTTCCAAAGTTTCCTTCCAAAGCGAGATTAATCAACTTCAAGTCTTTCTCAGCTTCCAATTTCAATTCTGGTTTTTCTTTGAGTTTCAACTCGATTTGTTCTTTGATCTTTGGAAAGCATGGTTTGCAGATTCTCACTTTTGTCAAACCAAGAACTGCAGAGATGAAATTTCCTTTGCTGCAACTTCTGCAAACATCTTTTTCACAATTCTTGCATTTGTAAGATCCTTTGAAGAATGAGAACTTCTTTGTGCAAACATGACAATTTCCAGTTTTCTCAACTTTTGGAAGGTTTACATCGATTTCTCCTTTTGGTTTGTTAATATCTATGTCGATATCCAATCCAATTCCTCCTTTTTTCTTTTTCTTGTCGTCACTTGATGAAGAAGAGGAAGATGAAGTTCCTTCAAAATTTCCGTTGATTATCAGATCAATTCCCTTGAGTTCTTTTTCAGCTTCCAATTTCAATTCTGGTCTTTCTTTGACTTTCAATTCTATCTGTTCTTTCAATTTTGGAAGACATGGTTTGCAGATTCTCACTTTTGTCAGTCCAAGAATTGCAGAGATGAAGTTTCCTTTGCTGCATGTTCTGCAAACATCTTTTTCACAATTCTTGCATTTGTAAGATCCTTTGAAGAATGAGAACTTCTTTGAGCAAACGTGGCAGTTTCCAATTTTCTCAACTTTTGGAAGGTTTACATCGACATCTCCTTCGAGGTTAACTTCAGGTGTTTCCAAAGCAACATCAATTGAGACAGATTGTTTTCTTGCTTTCTCTTTAAGTTTTGGATCTTTGATTGCGATCTCATCAATTTTCAATTTCAATTTTGGGAGACATGTTTTGCAAACGATCTTTGGAGATTTCCATCCAAGAACTGAGAATTTGTGAGAACCAGAACAACCAGAACAGATCTCTACATTACATTCTTCACATTTCTTTTTCTTTCTAAAAAGTGCATAACTCTTCAAACATATGCCACACTCTTCTTTTGGAGCTTTAACTTTTGGAAGTTTTGTGCTGATATTGAGTTTTCCTCTTGGCAATTTGAATTCCTTTCCTTCTTTCAAGTGAGATCTGAGTTTCAATGTTTGATTGCATCCAAGACAGATCTTTTTTGATGATTTCCAACCCAAAGCAGGATATTTTGGTTCTGTGATACAAGAAGGACAGATGTTGATTTTGCAGTTTTCACAAGCCTTTGCTTTTCTCATCATTGAAAATTTTTCACTGCAAATTGGACATCTTTCTTTTTCTTTTCTCTTTTCAAACTTTGGAAATTTGAAACTGAATCCAAGTCCTCCTTTTTTCTTTTTGTTCTTGCCATCACTTGAAGAAGAAGAAGAGGTGTTTCCGAAGTTTCCTTCAATCGCAAGATTGATCAACTTTAAATCTTTTTCAGCTTCCAATTTCAATTCTGGTTTTTCTTTGAGTTTCAACTCAATTTGTTCTTTGATCTTTGGAAAGCATGGTTTGCAGATTCTCACTTTTGTCAACCCAAGAACTGCAGAAATGAAATTTCCTTTGCTGCAACTTCTGCAAACATCTTTCTCACAATTCTTGCATTTGTAAGATCCTTTGAAGAATGAGAATTTCTTTGTACAAACATGGCAGTTTCCTGATTTCTCAACACGAGGAAGGTTTACATCGATTTCTCCTTTTGGTTTCTTGATTCCAACATCTAATCCGATTCCTCCTTTAATTTTCTTGTTTTTGTCATCACTTGATGAAGAGGAAGAAGAAGAGGTGTTCCCAAGTTGTCCTCCTATAGCAAGTTCAATCAACTTTAAGTCTTTTTCTGCTTCCAATTTCAATTCTGGTTTTTCTTTTAATTTCAATTCAATTTGTTCTTTCAATTTTGGGAGGCATGGTTTGCAGATTCTCACTTTTGTGAGTCCAAGAACTGCAGAGATAAAATTTCCTTTGCTGCATGTTCTGCAAACATCTTTTTCACAGTTCTTGCATTTGTAAGATCCTTTGAAGAATGAGAACTTCTTTGTGCAAACATGACAGTTTCCCGATTTCTCAACTTTTGGTTTTTTGATTCCAACATCCAATCCGATTCCTCCTTTAATTTTCTTGTTCTTTCCGTCAGTTGAAGAGGATGAAGAAGAGGATGTGTTTCCAAAGTTTCCTTCAATCGCAAGATTGATGAGTTTCAAGTCTTTTTCTGCTTCCAATTTCAACTCTGGTTTTTCTTTGAGTTTCAACTCGATTTGTTCTTTGATCTTTGGAAGACATGGTTTGCAGATTCTCACTTTCAAATATCCAATTACTCCAGAAACAAACTTTCCTTTGCTACAACTTCTGCAAACATCTTTTTCACAGTTCTTGCATTTGTAAGATCCTTTGAAGAATGAGAATTTCTTTGTGCAAACATGACAGTTCCCTGATTTCTCAACTTTTGGTTTCTTGATTCCAACATCCAACCCAATTCCTCCTTTAATCTTTTTGTTTTTGTCATCACTTGATGAAGAAGAAGAAGAGGATGTGTTCCCAAAGTTTCCTTCAATTGCAAGATTGATCAACTTTAAGTCTTTCTCAGCTTCCAATTTCAACTCTGGTTTTTCTTTGAGTTTCAACTCGATTTGTTCTTTGATCTTTGGAAAGCATGGTTTGCAGATTCTCACTTTTGTCAACCCAAGAACTGCAGAAATGAAATTTCCTTTGCTGCATGATCTGCAAACATCTTTTTCACAGTTCTTGCATTTGTAAGATCCTTTGAAGAATGAGAATTTCTTTGTACAAACATGGCAGTTTCCTGTTTTCTCAACGCGAGGAAGGTTTACATCGATTTCTCCTTTTGGTTTCTTGATATTAGCTTCAACATCTCCTTCGAGGTTGACTTCAGGTGTTTTCAAAGCAACATCAATTGAGACAGATTGTTTTCTTGCTTTCTCTTGAAGTTTTGGATCTTTGATTGCGATCTCATCGATTTTCAATTTCAACTTTGGAAGACATGGCTTACAGATGATCTTTGATGATTTCCATCCAAGAACTGAGAATTTGTGAGAACCAGAACAACTTGAACAAATTTCCAAGTTACATTCTTCACATTTCTTTTTCTTTCTAAAAAGAGAGTATCCTTTCAAACAGATTGAACATGAATCTTTTGGAACTTTTTGTTTGACATCAATTTCTAAATCGATTTTTGGTTTGTTGATGTCGATATCAATTCCGATTCCTCCTTTTTTCTTATCATCGTCATCACTTGAAGAAGAGGAAGATGAGCTTTCTCCAAATTGTCCTCCTAAAGCAAGTTCAATCAACTTTAAGTCTTTCTCAGCTTCCAATTTCAACTCTGGTTTTTCTTTCAATTTCAACTCGATCTGTTCTTTCAATTTTGGGAGACATGGTCTGCAGATTCTCACTTTTGTCAACCCAAGAATTGCAGAAATGAAATTTCCTTTGCTGCAACTTTTGCAAACATCTTTTTCACAATTCTTGCATTTGAAAGATCCTTTGAAGAATGAGAATTTCTTTGTGCAAACATGACAGTTTCCTGATTTCTCAACCTTTGGAGATTTAACTTTTGGAAGTTTTGTGCTGATATTGAGTTTTCCTCTTGGCAATTTGAATTCCTTTCCTTCTTTCAAGTGAGATCTGAGTTTCAATGTTTGATTGCATCCAAGACAGATCTTTTTTGATGATTTCCAACCCAAAGCAGGATATTTTGGTTCTGTGATACAAGAAGGACAGATGTTGATTTTGCAGTTTTCACAAGCCTTTGCTTTTCTCATCATTGAAAATTTTTCACTGCAAATTGGACATCTTTCTTTTTCTTTTCTCTTTTCAAACTTTGGAAATTTGAAACTGAATCCAAGTCCTCCTTTTTTCTTTTTGTTCTTGCCATCACTTGAAGAAGAAGAAGAGGTGTTTCCGAAGTTTCCTTCAATCGCAAGATTGATCAACTTTAAATCTTTTTCAGCTTCCAATTTCAACTCTGGTTTTTCTTTGAGCTTCAACTCAATTTGTTCTTTGATCTTTGGAAAGCATGGTTTGCAGATTCTCACTTTTGTCAACCCAAGAACTGCAGAAATGAAATTTCCTTTGCTGCAACTTCTGCAAACATCTTTCTCACAATTCTTGCATTTGTAAGATCCTTTGAAGAATGAGAATTTCTTTGTACAAACATGGCAGTTTCCTGATTTCTCAACACGAGGAAGGTTTACATCGATTTCTCCTTTTGGTTTCTTGATTCCAACATCTAATCCGATTCCTCCTTTAATTTTCTTGTTTTTGTCATCACTTGATGAAGAGGAAGAAGAAGAGGTGTTCCCAAGTTGTCCTCCTATAGCAAGTTCAATCAACTTTAAGTCTTTTTCTGCTTCCAATTTCAATTCTGGTTTTTCTTTTAATTTCAATTCAATTTGTTCTTTCAATTTTGGGAGGCATGGTTTGCAGATTCTCACTTTTGTGAGTCCAAGAACTGCAGAGATAAAATTTCCTTTGCTGCATGTTCTGCAAACATCTTTTTCACAGTTCTTGCATTTGTAAGATCCTTTGAAGAATGAGAACTTCTTTGTGCAAACATGACAGTTTCCCGATTTCTCAACTTTTGGTTTTTTGATTCCAACATCCAATCCGATTCCTCCTTTAATTTTCTTGTTCTTTCCGTCAGTTGAAGAGGATGAAGAAGAGGATGTGTTTCCAAAGTTTCCTTCAATCGCAAGATTGATGAGTTTCAAGTCTTTTTCTGCTTCCAATTTCAACTCTGGTTTTTCTTTGAGTTTCAACTCGATTTGTTCTTTGATCTTTGGAAGACATGGTTTGCAGATTCTCACTTTCAAATATCCAATTACTCCAGAAACAAACTTTCCTTTGCTGCAACTCCTGCAAACAAACTTTTCGCAATTTCTACATTTGTAAGATCCTTTGAAGAAAGAAAAGTTCTTTGTACAAACGTGACAGTTTCCAGATCTTTCAACTTTTGGTCTGTTGATATTGACTTCAACATCCCCTTCATACTTAACTTCAGGTGTTTCCAATGCAACATCAATTGAGACAGATTGTTTTCTTGCTTTCTCTTGAAGTTTTGGATCTTTGAGTCCGATCTCATCGATTTTCAATTTCAACTTTGGAAGACAAGTTTTGCAAACGATTTTTGGAGATGTCCACCCAAGAAGAGAAAACTTGTGAGAACCAGAACAACTTGAACAAATTTCCAAGTTACATTCTTCACATTTCTTTTTCTTTCTAAAAAGTGTGTATCCTCTGAAACAAACTCCGCATCTTTCTTTTTCGTCAGAAGAAGAAGAGGATGTGTTTCCAAAGTTTCCTTCAATTGCAAGATTGATGAGTTTCAAGTCTTTCTCAGCTTCCAATTTCAACTCTGGTTTTTCTTTCAACTTCAACTCGATTTGTTCTTTGATCTTTGGAAGACATGGTTTGCAGATTCTCACTTTCAAATATCCAATTACTCCAGAAACAAACTTTCCTTTGCTACAACTTCTGCAAACAAACTTTTCGCAAGATCTACATTTGTAAGATCCCTTGAAGAAAGAGAATTTCTTTGCACAAACATGACAATTTGCAGATCTTTCAATTTTTGGTTTGTTTATGTTTATTTCTCCTTTTGGTTTGTTGATGTCAACATCCAACCCGATTCCTCCTTTAATTTTCTTATTCTTACTGTCACTTGAGGATGAAGATGATGAGGTATTTCCAAAGTTTCCTTCAATCGCAAGATTGATGAGTTTCAAATCTTTTTCAGCTTCCAATTTCAATTCTGGTTTTTCTTTGAGTTTCAACTCGATTTGTTCTTTGATCTTTGGAAAGCATGGTTTGCAGATTCTCACTTTTGTCAACCCAAGAACTGCAGAAATGAAATTTCCTTTGCTGCATGATCTGCAAACATCTTTTTCACAGTTCTTGCATTTGTAAGACCCTTTGAAGAATGAGAACTTCTTTGAGCAAACGTGACAGTTTCCTGATTTCTCAACTTTTGGAAGGTTTACATCGACATCTCCTTCAAGGTTAACTTCAGGTGTTTCCAAAGCAACATCAATTGAGACAGATTGTTTTCTTGCTTTCTCTTGAAGTTTTGGATCTTTGAGTCCGATCTCATCGATTTTCAATTTCAACTTTGGAAGACAAAGTTTACAAACGATTTTTGGAGATTTCCATCCAAGAAGAGAAAACTTGTGAGAGCCAGAACAACTCGAACAAATTTCCAAGTTACATTCTTCACATTTCTTTTTCTTTCTAAAAAGAGAGTATCCTTTCAAACAAACTCCACAAGTTTCTTTTTCTTTTGGGAGATTAATTTCGATTCCTCCTTTTGGTTTCTTGATTCCTACATCCAATCCGATTCCTCCTTTAATTTTCTTGTTCTTGTCATCACTTGAAGAAGAGGAAGAAGTTGTGTTTCCAAAGTTTCCTTCAATTGCAAGATTGATGAGTTTCAAATCTTTTTCAGCTTCCAATTTTAATTCTGGTTTTTCTTTGAGTTTCAACTCAATTTGTTCTTTGATCTTTGGAAAGCATGGTTTGCAGATTCTCACTTTTGTCAAACCAAGAACTGCAGAAATGAAGTTTCCTTTGCTGCAACTTCTGCAAACATCTTTTTCACAATTCTTGCATTTGTAAGATCCTTTGAAGAATGAGAATTTCTTTGCACAAACATGACAGTTTCCAGATTTCTCAACTTTTGGTCTGTTGATATTGACTTCAACATCCCCTTCATACTTAACTTCAGGTGTTTCCAATGCAACATCAATTGAGACAGATTGTTTTCTTGCTTTCTCTTGAAGTTTTGGATCTTTGAGTCCGATCTCATCGATTTTCAATTTCAACTTTGGAAGACAAGTTTTGCAAACGATTTTTGGAGATGTCCACCCAAGAAGAGAAAACTTGTGAGAACCAGAACAACTTGAACAAATTTCCAAGTTACATTCTTCACATTTCTTTTTCTTTCTAAAAAGTGTGTATCCTCTGAAACAAACTCCGCATCTTTCTTTTTCGTCAGAAGAAGAAGAGGATGTGTTTCCAAAGTTTCCTTCAATTGCAAGATTGATGAGTTTCAAGTCTTTCTCAGCTTCCAATTTCA
This sequence comes from Cochliopodium minus, assembly GCA_024220525.1. Lineage (NCBI taxonomy): Eukaryota > Discosea > Himatismenida > Cochliopodiidae > Cochliopodium > Cochliopodium minus. Next base: position 141,538 of record JAMYWO010000025.1, on the reverse strand, counting down.
ACTCTGGTTTTTCTTTCAACTTCAACTCGATTTGTTCTTTGATCTTTGGAAGACATGGTTTGCAGATTCTCACTTTCAAATATCCAATTACTCCAGAAACAAACTTTCCTTTGCTACAACTTCTGCAAACAAACTTTTCGCAAACTCTACATCTATAAGATCCCTTGAAGAATGAGAATTTCTTTGTACAAACATGACAATTTGCAGATCTTTCGAACTTTGGTTTGTTTATGTTTATTTCTCCTTTTGGTTTGTTGATGTCAATATCCAACCCAATTCCTCCTTTAATCTTTTTGTTTTTGTCACTTGAGGATGAAGACGAAGATGAGGAAGAAGAGGTGTTCCCAAAATTTCCTTCAATTGCAAGATTGATGAGTTTCAAATCTTTTTCAGCTTCCAATTTCAATTCTGGTTTTTCTTTGAGTTTCAACTCGATTTGTTCTTTGATCTTTGGAAAGCATGGTTTGCAGATTCTCACTTTTGTCAAACCAAGAACTGCAGAAATGAAATTTCCTTTGCTGCATGATCTGCAAACATCTTTTTCACAGTTCTTGCATTTGTAAGACCCTTTGAAGAATGAGAACTTCTTTGAGCAAACGTGACAGTTTCCTGATTTCTCAACTTTTGGAAGGTTTACATCGACATCTCCTTCAAGGTTAACTTCAGGTGTTTCCAAAGCAACATCAATTGAGACAGATTGTTTTCTTGCTTTCTCTTGAAGTTTTGGATCTTTGAGTCCGATCTCATCGATTTTCAATTTCAACTTTGGAAGACAAAGTTTACAAACGATTTTTGGAGATTTCCATCCAAGAAGAGAAAACTTGTGAGAGCCAGAACAACTCGAACAAATTTCCAAGTTACATTCTTCACATTTCTTTTTCTTTCTAAAAAGAGAGTATCCTTTCAAACAAACTCCACAAGTTTCTTTTTCTTTTGGGAGATTAATTTCGATTCCTCCTTTTGGTTTCTTGATTCCTACATCCAATCCGATTCCTCCTTTAATTTTCTTGTTCTTGTCATCACTTGAAGAAGAGGAAGAAGTTGTGTTTCCGAAATTTCCTTCAATTGCAAGATTGATGAGTTTCAAATCTTTTTCAGCTTCCAATTTCAACTCTGGTTTTTCTTTGAGTTTCAACTCGATTTGTTCTTTGATCTTTGGAAGACATGGTTTGCAGATTCTCACTTTTGTCAACCCAAGAACTGCAGAAATGAAATTTCCTTTGCTGCATGATCTGCAAACATCTTTTTCACAGTTCTTGCATTTGTAAGATCCTTTGAAGAATGAGAACTTCTTTGAGCAAACATGACAGTTTCCAGTTTTCTCAACCTTTGGAAGGTTTACATCGATTTCTCCTTTTGGTTTCTTGATTCCAACATCCAATCCGATTCCTCCTTTAATTTTCTTGTTCTTGTCATCACTTGATGAAGATGAAGATGTGGTGTTCCCAAGATCCCCTCCAATAGCGAGATTAATGAGTTTTAAATCTTTCTCTGCTTCCAATTTAAGTTCTGGTTTTTCTTTTACTTTCAATTCAATTTGTTCTTTCAATTTTGGAAGACAAGGTTTGCAGATTCTCACTTTTGTCAATCCAAGAATTGCAGAAATGAAGTTTCCTTTGCTGCAACTTCTGCAAACATCTTTCTCACAGTTCTTGCATTTGTAAGATCCTTTGAAGAATGAGAATTTCTTTGAGCAAACATGACAGTTTCCAGTTTTTTCAACCTTTGGAAGGTTTATGTCGATTTCTCCTTTTGGTTTCTTCACATCAACGCTGAGATCAAACTTTGATTTATTGACAGAAGATGGAGATTCGGCAAGAACCTCAACTTCTCCTTTGGTGTTTATTTCAGGTGTTTTCAAAGCAATATCAATCGAACCTGATTCCCTTCTTGCCTTTTCTGAAAGTTTTGGATCTTTGATTGCGATCTCATCGATTTTCAATTTCAACTTTGGAAGACATGGCTTACAGATGATCTTTGATGATTTCCATCCAAGAACTGAGAATTTGTGAGAACCAGAACAACTTGAACAAATTTCCAAGTTACATTCTTCACATTTCTTTTTCTTTCTAAAAAGAGAGTATCCTTTCAAACAGATTGAACATGAATCTTTTGGAACTTTTTGTTTGACATCAATTTCTAAATCGATTTTTGGTTTGTTGATGTCGATATCAATTCCGATTCCTCCTTTTTTCTTGTTTTTGTCATCAGATGAAGAGGAAGATGAGCTTTCTCCAAATTGTCCTCCTAAAGCAAGTTCAATCAACTTTAAATCTTTCTCAGCTTCCAATTTCAACTCTGGTTTTTCTTTCAATTTCAACTCGATTTGTTCTTTGATCTTTGGAAAGCATGGTCTGCAGATTCTCACTTTTGTCAACCCAAGAACTGCAGAGATGAAATTTCCTTTGCTGCAACTTTTGCAAACATCTTTTTCACAATTCTTGCATTTGAAAGATCCTTTGAAGAATGAGAATTTCTTTGTGCAAACATGACAGTTTCCTGATTTCTCAACCTTTGGAGATTTAACTTTTGGAAGTTTTGTGCTGATATTGAGTTTTCCTCTTGGCAATTTGAATTCCTTTCCTTCTTTCAAGTGAGATCTGAGTTTCAATGTTTGATTGCATCCAAGACAGATCTTTTTTGATGATTTCCAACCCAAAGCAGGATATTTTGGTTCTGTGATACAAGAAGGACAGATGTTGATTTTGCAGTTTTCACAAGCCTTTGCTTTTCTCATCATTGAAAATTTTTCACTGCAAATTGGACATCTTTCTTTTTCTTTTCTCTTTTCAAACTTTGGAAATTTGAAACTGAATCCAAGTCCTCCTTTTTTCTTTTTGTTCTTGCCATCACTTGAAGAAGAAGAAGAGGTGTTTCCGAAGTTTCCTTCAATCGCAAGATTGATCAACTTTAAATCTTTTTCAGCTTCCAATTTCAACTCTGGTTTATCTTTCAATTTCAACTCAATTTGTTCTTTGATCTTTGGAAAGCATGGTTTGCAGATTCTCACTTTTGTCAAACCAAGAACTGCAGAAATGAAATTTCCTTTACTGCAACTTCTGCAAACATCTTTCTCACAGTTCTTGCATTTGTAAGATCCTTTGAAGAATGAGAATTTCTTTGTGCAAACATGACAGTTTCCTGATTTCTCAACGCGAGGAAGGTTTACATCGATTTCTCCTTTTGGTTTCTTGATTCCAACATCCAATCCGATTCCTCCTTTAATTTTCTTGTTTTTGTCATCACTTGATGAAGAGGAAGAAGATGAGGTGTTCCCAAGTTGTCCTCCTATAGCAAGTTCAATCAACTTTAAGTCTTTTTCAGCTTCCAATTTCAATTCTGGTTTTTCTTTGAGTTTCAATTCAATTTGTTCTTTGATCTTTGGAAGACATGGTTTGCAGATTCTCACTTTGTTCAAACCAAGAATTGCAGAGATGAAATTTCCTTTGCTGCATGATCTGCAAACATCTTTCTCACAGTTCTTGCATTTGTAAGATCCTTTGAAGAATGAGAATTTCTTTGTGCAAACATGACAGTTTCCTGATTTCTCAACGCGAGGAAGGTTTACATCGATTTCTCCTTTTGGTTTCTTGATTCCAATATCCAATCCGATTCCTCCTTTAATCTTTTTGTTTTTGTCATCACTTGATGAAGATGAAGAAGAGGATGTGTTTCCAAAGTTTCCTTCAATTGCAAGATTGATCAACTTTAAGTCCTTCTCAGCTTCCAATTTCAACTCTGGTTTTTCTTTGAGTTTCAACTCGATTTGTTCTTTGATCTTTGGAAGACATGGTTTGCAGATTCTCACTTTGTTCAAACCAAGAATTGACGAAATGAAATTTCCTTTGCTGCATGATCTGCAAACATCTTTTTCACAATTCTTGCACTTATAAGATCCCTTGAAGAATGAGAATTTCTTTGTACAAACATGGCAGTTTCCTGATTTCTCAACGCGAGGAAGGTTTACATCGATTTCTCCTTTTGGTTTCTTGATTCCAACATCCAATCCAAGTCCTCCTTTAATCTTTTTGTTTTTGTCATCACTTGATGAAGATGAAGAAGAGGATGTGTTTCCAAAGTTTCCTTCAATTGCAAGATTGATGAGTTTCAAGTCTTTCTCAGCTTCCAATTTCAATTCTGGTTTTTCTTTCAATTTCAACTCGATTTGTTCTTTGATCTTTGGAAAGCATGGTTTGCAGATTCTCACTTTTGTCAAACCAAGAACTGCAGAGATGAAATTTCCTTTGCTGCAACTTCTGCAAACATCTTTTTCACAATTCTTGCATTTGTAAGATCCTTTGAAGAATGAGAACTTCTTTGAGCAAACATGACAGTTTCCAGTTTTTTCGACATCTCCTTTTGGAAGGTTAATTCCAACACCAATCCCAATAGATTTGGATTTGCTCTTTTTATCGAATCCCCATAACAAATGCTTCTGATGATTAAGGAAAATAGGATCATCTTGATGAACACCATTCAATTTTGAAATCCCATCCAATTTGATAAAGGTTGCACAATTGATATCATGACGGCAAAGATTTGAGCATATGGTCAAGTAAACATAATTTGGAATGGATTTATTGGAGAGGATGAGCTTCATTTCATCAGGTTGAAATCTAATATCAAGATCATAGGTTATCAATGCCAAACCAATAGAACAGATCTCAACAATTTTGATATTCTTTGAATTCAAATTCCTGAGGAAGATGTGGAAGATTCCTTTGGCTACCAAAGCAATAGAGGATTTTCTATCAACACTTAAAAATGAGACAGCCTCCAAACTATTTTCTATGATGATGTTGTTATCTGTGGATCCCATCAAATCTTTCAATGTATCAACATATTCAAATGCAAGTCTATTGAATGGTCTATTATATCTAACCAGAAAGTTGATGAGTTTAATACCCAAGATTTGTTTATTCACCTCTTCACTTTTTATCAATGCATCCAAATTTTTCCAAAATCCAGTTGCAAAATCTAAACAATCCCTTTGTTGGCGATCTCTTAGATTTTTCAACAAAGCAATACCCATATTCTTCAGTTTTTGATCATTATTTTCTGCCAAATTCTCAATCAAACTGAGACCATCTTTATTATCTATCTTATAAGTGACACCCCAAAATACTACAGAAAAAATTATATATAAAAATTCAATATCCCTTTATTAAAAAAAAAAAAATTTGAGAAAAATAATTAATTTTTACGATGCTTTGAATTTTCTGAACACAAAGGGCAGTTTGGATCCTTAATTTGTGGTTCAGTATAAAGAATAATATCATTCTTAGACATTAGAGAGTAAAAATAATTAGAATATTCGAAAATTAATTATTTTGGTTTTTTTTTTTATTTTTTTTTTTTTTAATTTATCTTTTTTTTTTTTTTGTTAAAGGGGATCTTATTAATCATAATAAGTTTACCCAATATTGAAAGAATTTTCAATTAAAAAAAGGAAGAGATGTTATCATATTCAAAAATTCCTTTGATGAATTAACTTTCAAAAATATTATAAATTGTTTCGGTATTTATTTTTTTATATACAATAATTTATTCAAATTATTCTTAAATTATTCGCATTATTTCAATTTATTTGCTATTTTTATCAATACATCCAATTTTTTGCTGTGATTTTCTAATTCTCTTGATAATTCATTTGTATTCCTTGACAATTTCATCTCCCAATTGGATACATTGATATCAAAATTCATAATATCAAAAGATATGTCACTATGTAAAGAATGGATTTCAGATATAGTGCTCTCACCATTTATTTCGTTGGAAAATGATTCATTCAACTGTAAAAATCTTCCTTTATTATTTCTATTTGAAACTCTCAAATCAATCAACACTAAATTTAAATATGGGCAGGGAATGAATTCATTTTTAATTTTATAAGGAAAAAAAAATAACATAAATCATCCATATCTTCATCCATCAAATCTTTTATTGCAAAACGAACGATATTTTTTTATAATTAATTTCTTTATTGAAATTTAGAAAATTTAATTATCAAAACATTAAAAGAAATTCTTTGAACAATTTAAGTACAGTTAATCGATTCTGAGGTTTAGAAGATATACACTTCAGGAGTAAGGAATTGATAGAAGGATAAAGAGGATTGAAATTGATTTCCTTGATTGGATCGGGTCTCTTTCTCAAAAGAAAAGAGTTTATGGTGACAGCAAGTGCATAAACATCAGATTTAAAAGTGAATTTTAAATCAGAGTTATTGGTAAAAAGCTCAGGGCTTTCATGGCCTTCAATCAAGAATTTATTGGGTATTCCAGATCCAAGCTTTGTCGAAAGTCCTTTTTTTAAAAAAAAAAAATTTGGAAATTTTAATAAATTAAATTTCAAAAAAAAAAATTACCAAAATCACAAATCTTTATATTTATGTTTTTCATTTCATTTTGGGAAACAAAAAAGTTGTAAGGAGTGATAGATCCGTGAACAGCACCAATTTTGTGAAGAAAGGCTATACATTCTGTCGAACCCAAAATAATAGAAGAAAAGTTATATTGATACTCTTGTTGGTTACATTTCATGTAATAATCACACAAATTTCCCAAGTTTGTGGATTCTCTAAAAATAATAGTCTCGACATAGTTATGATGGTAAGCTATTGTATTTAAAACTTTCTCTTGAAAGTGAGGGTTTTGTTGTAAATAAATCTTTTCCTCTTTCAATAATTTTTCGGTGGTTTCTTTTGTGGTGTGGTGATTAAAGAAATTGATTCTTTTTGCAGAAACACTTTTGTTGTCAAAGTTTGCATTGCATAATGTTTCATAGTTGCTTATTTTGTTCGCAAGCTTATCAAATTTAATCTTGTTAATTTCAACAAACGGAATATCAATATCTAGAGGTTCTTTTGAAGGAAAAGGTAAAAAAGAGAGAACACATTCATTTGAAAGAGAGAATTTGTTGAGAGAGATTTGGATTGTGAAGGATCTTGTTTTCCACATTTTTTCTCTTTTATAAGAGATGGAAACTGTGAAAGAATCTTCGGAGAAAGGAGAAATGGTTTTCACAGAAAATTTATCGACACAACCTAGAGTCTCTAAACACACTTTTTGAACACTTGTTTGGGATTTGGAAAGAAAACAATATATTTTTTTGTTAAGAGAATTTCTTAAAAACAAAGCGAAAAGGCCTTTAGAAATAGTTTTTTCATCTCCAAAAATGTAACAAGAGTTTTTTTCAGCAGATTCCTTGAATTCATTTGCGTCACATTTTGTGAAGCTCCAAGTCAAAGGTGGAATGAACAATCCAATTTTATCTTGCCACAAACCTAACACGATGGGTGTATCATTTGTGGATAACATGGTACAGCAGATGCAATCCTCTTCTAACTCGATGAGATATTGAGAATTCAGGTATAAATTGTTCTCTTTTTTTCTTAATGTCCACTCCACTGAGGAAATGATTTTTTTGGATATGATTTTTATCTCAGAGCCAAATTTGTAACTCTTTTCTTTGAGGCAAATTTCTAGCAGTCTTTCTGTCCAACCATGTACTGATCTTGACAAAATGGAAACAGAAAATTTATTTTCGGAGAAAGAAGTAAGCAAAGTAACAGAGAATTTTTTTATATCCCCTATTGTAGCCAAGTTTAATTTTTCTACCTTTCCTTCATCTGATGTTATTGCATATATTCTCTTGTTGTTGGAGTCTCTAATGAAAAGAACAAAACTTTTGTTTTCAAATGATATTTTACTTCCAAAAAGAAAGAATTCTCCTCTTTTAACGCATTCCAGATAATTGTTTGATTCAGAGTTTAGAAATACCCATTTGAAAGGAGGAAGAAACACTCCTATTTTATTCTCCCACAAGAACAAAGCAGTAGGAATTTCTGATGTGGTCGAGATGTTGTACGCAAGATAATTTTCTTCAACTTCTAAGAAGAAAAAACCAAATTTTGATTTCAAAAGAAACTCTGAGCTACTTTCTCTTAATAAGCTCCATTCATTAGAAGAGAGATTACTTTCAAGATTTTCTTCATTCTCAGTAGATTTAGTTTCTAAATCTCTTATTTCTTCATCGACTCCTTCATTGTTATTTTTGTGACTATACTGAGATTGTTCCAAGTACTCATTGGTTATGGAGCTTTCCAGTCTTTCTATCTCTTCTTTTCCTAGATTGTTTCCTTGAGTGCAATTTTCTGTGGTGTCTATTTCTTTGAAGAGAGTATCGTGATTTATCATCAAGAATTGAACTACTTTGATTTGGTTGTTAATATCTTTTTCCATTTCAAAAAAGTTTATTTCTTTTTTTTTCATCAAACTAGGAGCAAAAACACGAGCTATAAAAAAAAATCTTTAAAAAACAAAAATGGTTAATTTTTTGAGTGATTTTTACCAAGATTTGACTCTGTCATTTTTGTTTTTTCTTTGTTTTCTATGATTAAAGAAAAAAGAGAAAATAATTGATTGAGAATGAGTTTATTAGCTCTTGGTAGGATATTTATTAATTGCTTAAAAGTTTCCAATTGATTTTCTTCCTTTTCTTTTAGAAATTTATTTTCTTATTAAAAATGATTTCTTTTTTAAAAAAAAAATGAAAATTACCTATTGCTTTGACCAGTTGTTCGTACAAACTGTATGTCAAAATAGGATCATTGAGTTTTATAATATATGACTTGAGGATTCCTGATACAGTATGTATATCTTCTTTCGATAAATCTACTTTTTCTCCATTATCATACTTTTGGGTGATTTCCAAAATTACAGTAAATGATCCACTTTCACGAAATATTCCCTCTTTGATATAATAAATACTGAATAAGAATAAGAATAAGATTACCTGTTTCGAGTGCATTTTCTTTTAAATACTGAATTGTTTCTGTTATCAATAATGGGAGTGTATTGCTATCCGGATTGAACGAATTGTGAGATTTTCTAACTATTATTCCCTTATTGCACATATATTCTTTTATCTCCTCCTCATTTGCGAGACAAGGAAATGTATCCTTCAATTTGTTGAAATATAAGATCCTCTTTCTCACAAATGATGTTTTGGTTATTTTCTTTGTAAATTCATTCCCAAATTTTAAGGAGTATACATATCCTTCTTTATCTGTCTCATCTTCAGATATCTGTACTTGATATTCATTATCATTGTATGAATTCATGATTGTTATTTCAATATCTTTGGGTAGATCAAATCCATCCTATTAATTACTTTAATAAATTTGAATTGTTTAAAAATTATTGTTTATATTACTTGATCTGTTAAAAAATCTTTCTTTAATTTTTTGAATCCAATCAATGGCAAATATCTCTGCTTTTCAAAGATGATAATCTTTTTGTAATTCTCCATTTTTTTTTAATTTTTTTTTTTTTTTTGAATTATTTTTTTATTTCTTCAATTAAAATGTTGAGAAAAATGAAAAATATTATTAAACAAAGAAAATGAAGTTCCCAAATCATTTCATTTTCATAAATAGTATTAAGAAAAAAGTTTATCAAAATGGAAAATTTGTTTGAAATAAAAAATCGGTGAAAAAAAAAAAAATTTGATTGAAATAAATGGATATTTTGAGCTTTGAAGTTGTATTGATAATAATGAGATATTTAGATGTCGGAGATGTATTGAATTTCACGAGCACTTGTAAAAGATACAATAAATTGCAACACAATAAACAAATATGGAAAAATTTGAATCTATTCAAATGGAAATATTCTTCAAATGAGAAAATTCAAGATTGGGCAATCAACTATAGGAGAAGATATTTATTAGACAAACAGTAATAATATAAAATTTTTTTTTTTTTATCTTTATAAAATCAATTAATAGAGCTAAATTGTTGATAGATGATATACTGTTCAAAGAGGAAAAAATTAAATCTCAAAAACAATTAATCAAAAATGGGAGGGATGTTATTGATGTTATATTACATTATATCGAAATCAGGAGAAAATTGGAGAATTTTAAATTGATAGAACAGATATTAGACAAGATAATAATGAAAATTAATTTCAAAACAACCTTGATTGATCTGATAGATATGCTCAATGAATATCGAAATGGCAAGAAAAATATTTTTTGTAAAAAAAGAAAAATACTCACAACACTCCTATCAAAGATAAGGATTCTGTAAAAGTAGAAGATGGTGCTATATTGATTTCACAATATTTTCAGCCATTGGTGAATGTAAAAAGAGTAGTCCAATCTAAATTCGGTGAAATATTTGGGAAATTCAATTCTTTGCATGAAAAAAACTTTAAAACAAATATTCTTGAAAGAGTAAAATTTATTTTGGAATTCATGAAGAATGAGGGATTTGTAGGTAACCAAGTTTCCTTTTTATTTCACATAAAACCAAATTTATCTATTTATTTTGAATAGGAAACATCGAGAACTATTATCATTATCACAACTCTTTGATAAATGTGGTCTTAAACACTGGAATGGGTATACCTATTACACTTTCTATCGTATTCAAAATGATAGCAGATAGGGTTGGTCTCAAACAAAATGTCAAGTTTCTAAAGTATCATTCTTTCTTTTTTTTTTACATTTAAAGAATTTTTTATTCTCTTTATTCACAACACAGCTTTCCTTCGCATTTTTTGTTGAGATTGGATATTAGTGATAAAGAAGTAATGTTCGTTGATGCTTTTAACAACAAAATTTTGACTTTTGAAGATGCCAAGGATCTCGTTCGTAAAATAAATGCATTCTCTTTTTTTATTTTTCTTAATTTTATTTCTGTTTAGAAAATAATTGGAGTGAAGAAATGATTCAACCCATAGATTTATTGAAAGTGTGGAACAGACAAACTACCAACTTGGTTTTCATCTTTCAAAGAGAAGACTTTTCCCTTTTTGTGGATGCTCTTGATCTTTTTTACACTATAGCAGAAAGTGAGGACGAGAAGCTTGAAATATGCAATTTTATTTTAAAAGTATTCTTATTTAATTAAAATAACTTTTTTTTTCAAATAAACATTAGCTTTGCTTCAGTTGAACAGTTGCTTGTATATTTAATTTTTTTTTTTAAAAAAGAAACAAATAATCCTTTTTTCTTTACCCAAAAGCTCTATCAATAATTATCAAAAAGCAAAGAAAATGTAAGTTTAAATTTCTTTACTTTTACATTTTCTGATTTACTTTTCTTTAAGTTTCAATAGAGAATGTGTTGCCAATAAATTATCTAAAGATCAATTGATGAATTGAATTTCTTTCTTTTTTCTTTTAAATTTACCAAATAAAAATTAAAATAAAAGTATTTAAAATACAACCATCTAGATTTTGCAAAAAAAAACTTGTTAATAGTTTTATAAAACTGATCATGGCATTTTTTTGATAGTTGAAGATCTAAGATTGAAGATTTTTTAATTAATAAAATTATAATTTAAAATATTTTGAGGAATTATATTAAAAAAATAAATATAATGGCAAAGTTTAATTTTTGAAATCCAATTTAGACTTTCTATAAACCATGTTGAAATTATATTTTGAAGGAAAATAAAAAAATAAAATAAATTTGATTCCAAAAAAAAAAAAAAAAGGTACTCAAAGGCGGGATTAATTGATTCCCTTTTTAAAAGAACAAATTATGAAGAAGAAGGATTCTCAAATATTAATAAAATTGCATCAATTGAGCAAAACAAAGAAAATATCCGTAAGTAAAGAAGATATATTAAAAGCTCAAGGGGTAGATTATGAAGAGAAGGAATTGGAATTAATGTTCTCAACATATTTTGGAATATCAAGAAGAAAAGATAGGAATAAATCGAAAGAATTGTGCTTAAAGCATTCTGGAAGAGGAAATCTTATAGCCATGGGGTTTAAATATTTTAATGGTTGGGATGATGATATTGATTTTCAAAAGAGTTTCACTTATTTCTTCCAATATTACAAAGAATATAGTGATAAAGAGAATAAAAAGGAAAATAATTGGAATATATGTGGAAATCGTTTCTATAACCAGCATCATCAATACCGAAATAATGATAATAAAGAAAATGATGAAGATATGCTCGATGAAGATAATATAATTACAATAAATGATAATGAAGACACCGAAGATTACGTAGATAATTTTGATAATAATGAAAACATCGAAAATCATTTCAACATAAACTTTAATAAAATAAAAAATAATTATAAAATATTATTTAATAGCAAAAACAAAAGTAAATTCAATGAACAAAAAAAAATGATTGAGAAAGGGTACTGTTTGTTTATGATAGGGTATCTTATTCATACAGGATTAATTAAAACAAACATGGAAAGGGCAATAGAATTTTATTTGCTTTCCATTGAAAGAGGGAATCCAATGGCAATGGACTGTAAAAAAGAATTTTTCAAACAAATTGGAAATGTAAACAAAATTTTAAATTGTTTTTTTAGGTTTTGCAATCTTAGTAAAAAATGGTATTGGTATAGAAAAAAGTATAGAAATGGCAATAGAGTTTTATGAACATGCCGCTAATTTAGGTAAAATTTAAATTTTTTAAAAAATAAATTAAAAAAAAAATGAACAAAATAAAATAAAAAAAAAAAAGGAAACACAAGATCTATGAAAGATTTGTTGAACTTGTATGAGACTAACCAAAACTTTTTCCAACAGCACAACAAAGAAAAACTCTTGCAATACCTCCTCTACTTGATGGAGCTGTGTGACGACGAAGATAATTATCACCAGAAATTCAGAAATCTTTTAAATTTGAAGAAAAATTTTGTGTGGGAGGAGAGATATCATCTTTATTGGAACGGAAGTGCTTTTTTGAATGAACAAATTGTTTTGTTACTTCTCATTTCGAAGAATAGAAAGTGTTCTGTCAATAAACATTGTTTCTCTTTGGTGAAGGGAGTTGTCATGATCGTAATTAAGTTTCTTTGTCATATTTACCAGAAAATAAAGAAAGCCAACCAACTTGTAATTATTAAAAACAAAAACAAAAATTACTAGAGACCTAAAAGAATGGTTTCTTTGGAATTAATTAAAAAAAGAATTTTAGTTTTATAAATTATTTGAAGTAGGTTAAATCATCATTTTACAAAAAAAATTAAAGTTTAATTATTAATTATTTTAAAAATCTTTTTGGAAATAGGAACATCCTTGTTTTCAATACAGTAATATATAAAAACATATTCCCCACTTTTGAAAGGTCTTTTAAACTTTAGAGAAAATGAATTTTCTTGTTGTTCAAGATTTCTTTTCAAAGTTTTTTTTTCAATAGAATTTTCGAGATTTTCCATGTTTTCCTGTTCATACAAACAAACATAATCTTTGAAAGTAAAACTGGAACACGTGAGTTCCAATACAATATCTTCTTTGTCGATTGTTGGTTCATTAAATGAAATGAGAGGTCCTATCACAAAAGGAGAAGAAGTAAAAACTAAATTTCTATCTCGTTTAAAGTCCAAATAATAAGAATCAACATTCGGTTTTTTTAAAAAAACTTGACCAGTGGTCTCATCATCTTCATTAAGACTTTTTTTTGATATGTAAGCGTTTGTTCTTTTATTGTACAAAAAAACAGAATAATTTTCTTTCTTTTTTTTCTCCAACAATCTCCACTTTACACATATATCTTTGTCTCCAATTTCTATTTTGATTCCATTTTCAGTTTTGTTTTTGTATTTTGACCGGATCTTTTTATAAAGAGACAGAAGATGTTGGAGATCTTCCTTTCCCTTTCTGTAAAAATCAAAATTCTCTTCTTTTTCTTTCACCAAGTAAACAAACCTGTTTTCAATACTGAAATCATTGGAATGAGTGTTTGAATTCAAAACATTTTGAAGTTGAATCTGTCTCAATTTTTTATTTTCGAAAATAGATTTTTCAAAATCTCTTTCGCCAACATTATCACTATTGCCATCAATAGTAGAATATAATTCTCTTCCTTTATCTCTTTCCCTTTCACTTTCTTTATTTTCATTGAAACTAAAAGAAACAGGCTTTTTTTCTTCTGGTTTAGTTTGATTGGTGCTTTTATTTTCTCCATTTTTAATCATAATATCACCCTCTTTTTTGTTGAGGAGGTTTTTGTTTTCCAACTTTTTCAGCTTCAAAAGATCTTGAGCGAGGAGACTCTGTTTTTTGTAATCTTCATTAACATAAAAATCAAACTGTTTTTTGTTTTGACTAGAAAAATCCTCCCCTTTCTCATTTTTTTCGTTTGTATTTGTAAAATGATGATAAACATTATTTTGGTCCTTTTCATCTTGATCATTTCTATATTTAATGTTTCCATTATTAAAAAAGGAATGGGGGAGGTTATCCTTGATGTTTTGTTTGATTTTATCAACATCAATCACAAAATCCTTCTTTACTTTGCTTCTGCTGATTTCATCCTTTATTGAATCGATTCTGTCCTGAGAAATATCATATATTTTCACAATTTCAATTAATTTGTTGAACAAATCAGGGAAAGAAGTCCCCTTTTCATTTCTAGAATATTCTTCAAAAATTTCTTTGATCACATTCTCCTCTACGTACGTTTCTTCTGGATCGTTGAAGAATATGTCCAACACCGCTCTTTTTTGAATTTCTTTATTAGCTTTTTCCAAAATGAAAATCACTTCATTTTTTCTTTTATTTTCATAATCTTTGTTAAAAAATTTTTTTTATTTTCTTTCGTTCTATTTTTCATTTTTTAATTTTTTTTAAATTTTTTTTTCGATTTTTACCTTGGCTCATTTGTAAAGGTATCAGAGAACTATAGTGGACTTCTATTTTATGAGCCAAATAAATTGTCTTTGTTTCTTTGTTTTGATATCTTGGAAAAAATTCCATGCTATAATTATTTTCTGTGGTAGAAGAAATGATTTTTATTCTTATATTGAACAGTTCTCCCATTGCTTTTAAAGTAATCTTTTTGAACAAAAAAAAAATAAAAATCAAAAAAAAAAATCATAAAAATATTTTAAAAAACAAATGTTGATTAAAAAAAATGTGTTATTTTAATTTACATCATCTCCCCAGGTTTTTGGTTTTCTCATTTCTCTTAAATAATCATCCATTTCTTGAAATAGTGTTATTTTGATCCACTCTTCGATATTGCTTTTGGGATCATCCAAATTGGTTCTGTAATCCCTATTCTCACTTAGCCAATTCACCACTCTTTCTCTCACCATCTCTTTTGTAAGATTCGAATATATATTTTTATCATCCAACAATTTCAATTGATCAGCCACTGAATCAAATTGACAATCCCCCGAATTATCTTTTTTTTTTTTTTGAGAAATAATATTGTTTATTTTTATTTTATGAATATTTTATTCTCCTCTTATAATCTTTTCTGCAAATACCTGTATGAGGATTTATTTTGAATCCTTCTCTTTTGACCCTTTCTTCTAATCTTTTCTGATCATCCATTAATTTTTTGTAGATTAAATTCTTTTTCAATTTTTTTAAATTTTAAAAACAAACTAAATATAAAAAATATTTTAATTTTGGAATCTATCAATTTGTTAGTATCAATTTGGAATTGTCCTTTTATTTTTATTTTGAAGAACTTTTAAACAACTTTTCTCTTAGAAAAATAAAATTAATTATTTACAGAGAAAAATAAAATAAATAAAAAAAAATTTGTTATTTTCTTTATTGGTGGTAAATTATTCAATACTTTGAAGATTTTTCTTGATTACACTAACATTAGAATATTTATGAATTTTATTAACATTTCTTTCTATCCCCCTTGATTATACAAAATAAATCTTGTATAATTAGAAAAAAAAAGGAAATTGTAACAAAAAATCTAGGTACAAAAGAAATAATATAAAAGAAACTTTAGATGTCAAAAGATTTGAGATCATCAAGAGACGATATAAAAAGATCAAGAGAAAGAAGATCATCCAGAGAAAGGAGATCATCAAGAGAAAGAAGATCTTCAAGAGAAAGAAGATCATCAAGAGAAAGGAGGTCATCAAGAGAAAGAAGATCTTCGAGAGAGAGAAGATCCTCCAGAAGAAGCTCCTCAAGAGACAAAAAAAGGGATAGATCACCAGAAAGAGATAGAAGGAGAAGCAGAAGTAGAGAAACAAGCTCCATCCTCAGAAAAAAGAGATCAAACAAATGGGATACCCAACCAACAGAAGAAGAGATGCAGATGTATACATCTGGATACTATTTCGATGGAACAACACCCATTAATCCTACTATTGGAAGTGATCATCTTTTGAGAGCAGGATTGATAAGCAATCAGATCGATTTTGCAAAGGCAGAGAAGCAGGCCAAGAGATTGTACGTGGGAAATATTCCTCCTGGCATCACCGATAACGAGCTCGTCATGTTTTTAAATGCTGCTATGGTTGAGGCAAAACTTTCTGTAGAACCTCCTGTAACTGGAGTCCAAAGGTAAAAAAAAAATATTCTTATTGATATATCAAAGGAGAATAAAGAAAAGATAACTATGTTAAAATTTTAAAAATGTTATACTTATTTAAAAAATTCATTTAAAATTGAATGTTTAAAATATAGATATCAGAGAAAAATATATTCAATTTTATTGAAATTTTTTTTTTTCAAAAAAGTGCTCCTGGAAAAAACTTTGTTTTTGCAGAATTTTTAGATGCAAATTACGCCACCAAGGGAATGGCTCTTGATGGTATTGATCTAAAAGGGACATCACTAAAAATTAGAAGACCTAAAGATTATGTCGCACCTAACACTAGTAATGGTAAAACTTTTTTATTTTTATTTCAAATTTAATTTATCTTTATTTTTAATCTTTTTTTACCTTCTCTAGGTGGTAATGTCCCTTCTGTTCCTGGTATCATCCCTTCAAAGGTTTCAGATAGTGAGGACAAGATTTTTGTGGGAGGTCTCCCTTCTTATTTGAATGAAGAAGAAGTGAAGGAAATCATTTCTTCTTTTGGAAAATTGAAGTCTTTTAATCTTGTGCGTGATTCAAACACAGGTGTCTCTAAAGGTAAAATTTTTTTTAAAAATTCAAAAACATTAAACGTTTAAAAATTCTTATTTTTTTACAAGGATATTGCTTTTATGAGTATGAAGATAGTTCCGTAGTAAATGAGGCTTGTAGGAGATTAAACGGGATGAAAATTGGGGAAAAAACCATTCTTGTACAAAGAGCATCATTGGGAGCAGTTTCCACAACGAATAATCCAGAAGAAGGGAATCAAAATGAACAGAAAACTGCAAAAAAACCAGTGAACCCCAAAATTGCAGCCATCTTGGACCTTTCCGTGCCGACTTCCACCTTGTTCAGCATCAATTCTTACAGCATAGAAGCACCAACTAACATCCTCCTCCTCTTAAACATGTTCACTCCCAATGATCTTTTGCGCGACGAAGATTTTGAGGATGCTTATCAAGATGTGATGGGTGAAGTTCACAAGTTTGGCACTGTCGTTGAATTAAAGATCACTCGTCCTGATCCTTCTCTCGCTGTCAAAGAAAATCAGAAACAAACTCTTACCGAGAATGGTATTTTGACTGAAACTAAGACTAAGACCAAGATCCCCTATTTCATTGAGGGTGTTGGTATCGTTTGTGTAACTTATTCCAATTCTAAGGAGGCTCACACTGCTCAGAGGGCTCTCACTGGGAAGAAGTTTCAAGGTCGAACCATCATCACTGCTTATCACAGAGATAATCTTGATGAGAAGAAGGATAATCTTGATGGCAATCAAATTGGACAAACAAATGAAAACAATGAAAATCAAATAGTTGAAAATAATTAAAAAAAAATTTAGTTTTAATAATTCTTGATCCCTTTTTTTATTATTTTTTTTATCATCTCCAGTTTTCAATCTTTGGATTCAAAGTTCAAAGAAATTTTAATGATCTCTGGTCCTCCTTTAAATTTAAATTTAAAATCAAAAAAAAAAAAGTTAAATAGGGAAAATGAGTATAATTGGATTGGAGGATTTTAAAAAGATCTTGTTGGGAGAAGTATTCAATGAAGATACTGTAAAATCAATAATAAAATCGTTTAAATTTACTTTTATTTTTATAAAATTTTTTATAGTTGCACACAGTGGTGAAATATATCACCAACAAACAGAATAGAGCATTGCCTCTTTCTGATAATAAAACTTCTTTATTTGGAAAAAAATTTGAGAAAAGTTTCATGGGATCCACTGCACTAAATTACTTTAAGTATACATTGGGCATAGAAAGAACCAAGATGATCCAATGGATAGAATTCTTGATATCCGAAGACTTTATAAAGGTGGAACATGGTGCTCCCAATATCTTTAACAAGAAATCCATCTATTCATTCACTCATAAAGCATCTGAAGTTCAACATCAAGGTAAATTATAAAAAAAAATATAAAAATTTTGATAAATTTTGATTCTCCTCTTCTTTTTCTTTCGTATAAAAAAAAATTTATATCAAAAATTCAATTTCAAAAATCACTTTTGATGAATCTATAATTTTAAATCAATCATTTTGCTTCAGAATACAATTAAATTATTCAATACGTTAATCATAATTTATAATTATGTTAGCGGATATTAATTTATGAAAAAGAAAATTTGTAATATTTTTGAAAATCTGAATTATTAAAAAAAAGAAAAAACTGATCTCAAAAATGTGAGCCAAAAAGATTCATCTCTAAGGATGACAATCTCTCAAAAAGTTATTTCAGAAAAATCATTCAGCAAACCCCTCTATAGAATTTTTGCGAGAAAGATCCCAAAGCTGTACAACTTCAGATACATCGAATTTCTTTACGAATGCATGGAATACAAGTCATTGGATGATCCAAAGAAAAGGGACATGAGTGCGCAGAACATTTACGACTCCTTTTTGAAACCTAAGGCTCCCAAGTTTATTCACATTCCTGGTTATTGCCGACTGTACATCAAAGACAATCTAACAGATCTGTTAAAGCCCAACACATGTAAAAAAAAAATTTTATTTAATTATTTTTAATTCTTATTTTTTTATTTCCTAACAATATTTTTTCAAAAATTATTTCCAAACAAATAATTTTAATTCCCAACAGTTTATTGTATATTTTATTTTTACTATAGTGTTCGACAAATGTTACCAAGAAACACTGGAGTCTTTTAGAAGAGAAGCTTTCACTAAATTTCAAAAAACCAAAGTTTATGTCAGACTCATGAGACATCAAGAAGGATTGCCAAGAAAGAAATCTATTTTTTTTGAGAACGTAAAATACATTTTATTTTTTGATTTATTAATTTTTTGAATTATTTTTTTATTCATTTTATTTTTAATTTTTTTATTTTTTTATTTTTTTATTTTTTATTTTTTTATTTTAATTTCATTTAATTTTTTTTACAAAAAAGACTATTTCTAAACCTAACATGAGTTTGAGAAATGATTATTTTGACATTATACTGGCATCAGAGAGCAAGTCCAAATTTTTTATGGAGTTTTTGAGAAAAGAGAAAAATGAAGAAAATTTGCTGTTTTTTCAAGGGGCAACAAAATTATTATGTAGTTTTTATTATCTATTTTTTTTTTATTTTTTTCATTATTATTTTATTATTTTTTTTTTGTAGCTTTGGATTGTGAAGAAGAAATTAAAACTTTGGCAAAACAAATATTCGATGAGTATTTGACTGAGGAAGGAAAATATACTATAAATCTCCCTGGAAATATCACTAAAGAAATTAAACTTAATATTCGTAAAATTTTTTTATTTTTTCTTTTTTTAATTTTATATTTTTTTGTTTAAATTAATTTTTTATTTTTTGTTTCATAAAGAAAATCCCACAAAAAATATTTTTGTTGATGCTAGTAAACATGTTCATAAATTGATGAAAGCAGATCCTTACATTAGATTTCAAAACTCATTTTTATTTCAAAGCATGATTTTCCACGTAAAAAATAATTCATAAAATTTTTTTAACAAACTAACAATTTTTTTTTGATGATAGGAATATGGAGAACCAGAAAAGAAAAATAAGTCAGAAGTCTTATTCATATTTAAAAATGAAGAACATTTGCAATATTTTCACAATTTTATCAGAGAAGAATTTTCTCCTGAAAAAATAGAATTTCTTATTTCAACTGAAATTTTCTTGGGTAAATAAAAAAAAAATATTTTTTTTAATCATTTTTTAATATTGTTTTAAAGAATCTATCAAAGAAAAATCACAAGACATCAAAATAGAGGCTTCTTCAATTTGGAATGATTTTTTACATAAAACTAAAAGTGTTTACAAATTAGATTTGCCAGAAGAAGTAAGGGGAGAAATTGAAAAGTCTATTCTTTCAAGCAAGATTCAACCCACCATCTTTGATGAAGCAAAGAAATATGTCTATGAGCAATTTCCAAAAAACGTTCTTGAAAAATTCTTTAAAAGTATTCATTTAATACAATTTTGTTATGATATTGAAACCAAAAAGATCAAAAATAATTAAAAATACATTAGCTTTTTTTAATTATTTTTTATTTAAAAATTCTTCAAGTAGGTAGATGTTTATTTCAGTCAAATATTCATCAAAAGATTTCATTAATGATTTGGGTGAAACAAAAAAAGATTCCCACTTTGAAAAATTTTGTTTGAAATGATCCATCAAAGAAAGAGTATCTAATCCAGAAAGATTTTTCTGAAAAAAATGGAAACCAACACAATGAATGCAACAAACACGAAGCAAAGGCAATCTCTCGAGATAAAAGTCATCTAAAGACAGTTTTTCTTTGTTAATCTTTTTGATTTGTTCTTCTAAATTTCCCAAAGTCAAGCTCAAAAGTTTATAATTGAAAATTTGATTTGACAAATGAAGAGTTTTTTTCCAAAAAGAAGATTCAAAAAGAATTTCAAAATCAGACATATTTTCATTAAGAGAACACAAAAATAAAGAAGCCAAAGCAACATTACCATCACAAAGGAGCTCAACAAATTTTCTCCAATCATACAAAGTGTATTGACAATCATTTTCAATAAAATTCAAAATATTGCCTGTCTCTGGAATCTTTTTCTTGGAAAAATTTGGAGTGAGAAAATGTTTTATGTTTTCATTCAAATAAACTCCTATGTATTTATTCTCTTGTAAAGTTTTTTTGTTTTTGTTATTTTTTTGGAATTTTTTGAGATAATAATTGGTGATGGTATTGGTATACCTTTCTTTCGCCAAAAACAAAATTTTTCTATCCTTCAAAATTTTAAATTGCCCATCATTTTTCTTCAACAAACTATTTAACATCTCCAAATCACTTTCGTCAAAAAATTGTTTGAAAGAAATTTTGTTTCTGAAATTAGAATAATTGAGAATTCTCCTTTCAAAAATTTTTTCAGCTAAATCTTTTGAAAATTCAACAGAAATTTCTTTAGGAAATTTTAAATCATTATCTTTTGAGTTGTGGTAAAAAGAATGAATGATTTTCAGCCTCAAAAAAAAAAGATGAGTCAAAAACAATGGAGAAAATTCTCCGCTACGTATTTTAACCAGAAAATTTTTTTCTTTAGAATTCTCTTCGAACCACAATGTGGGAGGTTTGTTGTGAGCACACATTTCTTCTAAATTAAAAAGAAGTCTAAATACAACATACCACTTTTTAAAAACATTTCTTTTTTCTTCCTCATATTTTTTCTTTTCCTCCTCGTTCAAAATTTTAAATCTAAATTGGGAAAAATTTTTAATAAAATAAAATAAATTAAAAAATAAAAAAAAGATAAATAATATAAAATAATATAAAATAAAAATTAAAAATTAAAAATTAAAAGTTAAAATATAAATAAGATAAAAAATAAAAAATAAAAATAAAAACAAAAATTTTTTTACAGTTTTTCTTCTTCATTATTGAATTCCCAAAGTTTGTACTCATAAGAAATTTTACTTCCAAAAAAATCACAATTTTCAAAAGAAAGAAGGAAATTTTTCAAAGCACCCAAAGAAGAAGAAATATCATAAAATTTCAAAAAATTATTTTCACTCAAAAAATTTTCGTTCTCAAAAATATTTTCACTCCAAAATATATTTTCGCTGATTATTTCTTCATCGTACATTTTTTCATTGTGTATGTTTTTGGTGATAAAGTTGTTTGGGTTGTTTAAAAAAACATTATGCTTCGAGAACAAATCGTATTGAGGCAAGTGTAAGCAATAAGGATAATATTTCCTAAAAAATTGGAAAGAGAGTTCAAGTGCATAAGGCAATCCTACCAAAATAAATAAAAAAATTATTTTTTTAAAAGGTGAAAAAGATTTTTCAATTTTAGTTTTATTTTAATATTTTCTCTTTATTTTTTTTTACTTTTTTATTCTCTTTATTTTATTCTCAATTTTTTTTATTTTTTTATTTTTATTTTTTTATTTTTTATTTTTTTATTTTTTTATTTTTTATTTTTTACCCTTTTTCCCAATCAATTCCGAATAAGTCCCACTAAAAAAACTCAAATTCAAAAACAGGTGACTATTTTCTTTTACAGAAGAAACCCAAAAATCAGATTGAAAAATGATGGAAGAATTGTTTTTTTGAAAAACAGTTTCTGTCAACTTACTGTCCCCATTGAAAACTTGTTTTAAAAAAGTGGAGAACTCTACAATGAGGAAATCTGGTTTGAAAGATGAATGGTTCGAAATGTCTTGTGGAGGAAAAAAAGACAACAAAGACAAAGTGGGTGCTTCATATAAAGCAACAATGTCTAAAAATAAAAATTAAAAAAAAAATACTCAAAAAAAATTTCTTAAATATAAAAAATAACAACAAAATATTCAAAAAAATATTAAATTAAAATAAAAATAACAAAAAATATTGAAAAAAAAATCTTAATTATAAAAATTGTTTAAAATAAATAAATATCAAAAATCAAAAGTAATACAAATAAAATATCAAAAAAAATCAAAATAAACAATTTAAAAAAAACAATCAAAAAATATTCCAATTAAAAAGATTTCAAAAGAAATTTTTTTTTTACCAATATCACTTTTTTCGTTGTGTAGGTTATATCTCCTGCTCCCATAAAAACAAGCTAAAACAAGCTCTCCAAGATCGCTTTTGATTTTGGAGGTCAAATCATCGATCCACACCAAAGTAGTATCATCCTCGACAATAAAAAAATGATCCAATTTCTCAAGCCTCCTCCTCTCTCTTTCTTCTTCTTTCTCGATGATATCCTTTGCCTCCATTTCAACGAAATGAATCATTTTCTCTTTAATGATTTTGCCGATTTCACAGGAAATTTCTTTGAAATTTCTTGATTGGTTCACAAAAAATCCTTTCTCTCCTTTCAAAAATAAAAAAAGAAAAAAATTTATTTATAACGCTAACAAAAATTTTTTTGGAATAAAATTTGAAGTAAATTAGAAATCCCTCAACTACAAGGAATTTAATCTTTCTTTTCTTTTTTTTTTTTTACCTTCTCCTTGATATAACTCCTTTGTTTCTTCGAATGACAACCCACTTTCCTCTCTTTTGAAATTTAACAACCATTCAATTGCGTAAAAATCAAATTTGTTTCCATCCAACTTTTCTTTTTGTACCCTTTTTTCATTGAGTTCTCCCTTTAGAAGAGCGATTCCTTGCCATCTTTTTGTGCCATCCACAGATATCAAAAACAAAATCTTTTTATCCTCCTTCCAAAGATGAGTTATAGTATCCTTTGGATTATCTGTTGTTTTTCTTTTTGGAATTCCCCATAATTTCTTTTCCAATGCTGTGTTTTAAAATAAAAGAAAAGAAAAATTGATATATTTCGATGTTACCATTCAAATAATTCTCAAAATTTTTGCACTTCACAATTATATACACTTCATTGCTCAAAGATTTAATATCCTCGATATCATGATTGGGATTTTTGATTTTGTTGAGTTTATATTCCCAATACAAAAAGCTAAGATCATAAAGTTTTTTATCATTGTTGGAATTCAAATAGATAAATTCTTCCCAATCCAAAATAGGGTTATTCATTCAAAATATATCGCAAAATAACTTCAATTTTTATTTAAATTTTTTTTATAGTTTTTTGAGATATAATTTGTGAACTTATGTTTGATATCATAAACTGTCAGATCCACAAGAGATACATTGAAGATATACACTACATCCTCTTCATAAAGAAATGGGTTTCCGGATTCTTACACAAAACGAATTTATCAAAAAAGGTATCAAGTGAGTTTGATAGAACATCTTTCTTGAATTTTCCATTTAAAATGAAAATCTCCGATTCGCATTTTGTTTGTGCTCCGTATTCATGTCCCAAAAACTTAGAATATCTTTTGGATGCCTGTTCAAATCTTTAGCAATTTGTTTCAAATTTTTAAATTTAATTTTTCCATTTCCTTCAATAGCTACTTCCATTGGTGGCATTGTGTATCTGTGGAACACATCAACAACATTTATAGGTTACTTTATTATACATTTTGTTTGGTTTGTTTATTTTTCATTGATTTTTGGTTTTTTTATTTGAATAATTCATTGATTATTAAGTAAGAATAAATAAAACTTAAGTACTAAAAAAAATAGTGTAAAAATTAACAAAAAAATAAAAAAAATTAAAATTGGATCAAATGCAGGATAAAAATTATTCTTTTGAAGAAATTAAATCTACTCAACTCAGCGAGAAAAAATGCGAAGAAATAAGGGAACTCTTTGTTGATTCATTCCAGGAGTTATATAAAAATCAAAATATAAGCTTAGACAAACCAGTTAAGGAATGGCTAAATGAAACAATCCAAAAACACTTCTGTAATCCAGAAGATCTTTTCTTCATGCTAAAGAATGAATTGGAAATAGTTGCTTTTGCTGTTTATCAAAAAAAACCATCCTTTATTCATATTGGCCAGTTTGTTGTGAGAAAGGATTTATCATTGAATGGATATGGGAGAACCTTATTGATGGAACTAAGGAAAACTTATGTTGATCTGCCATTTCGGGGTGTCATAAGAAAAACAAATTCAGTGGGTCTGGAGTTTTATAAGAAAATAAATGCAAGGGAGATCGAGTGCTGGGATCCATTATACAACAAAATAGATTACTTGGGTCTTGAGATTCCACCCCTCATTGGTACTGAAAAATGCATCACCAGTCTTACTGAATCAGAAATTCTATTTAAAATTTATCAAGATTCAAAGGATGAAAAAATAAAGGAGAAGATACTCAATTCTCTCATTCTTGCTTCCTTTTTGAAACATTCTCCTGGTTTTTCTTTTGATTCAGAAAAAATCGAATCTATTTCTAAATTTTTATCTCAATTAAACATTCTGATGTAGTTGTATTGTGATTAGATCAAACATAATCCTGATAAACAATTGAACAAAAACAAATTATTAAAACTTGAATTATTATTTAATTTTTTTTTTAGATTGATTTTGAATATTTTTCTTTGTTTCTTTTGAAATATAATCTGTGAACTTATGTTTCATATCACATAAACTGTCAGATCCACAAGAAATACATTGAAGATGTACACAACTTCTCTTCAAGAAGAAATTAGTTTCGGGATTCTTACATTTCTTACACAAAACGAATTTATCAATAAAGGTATCAAGTGAGTTTGATAGAACATCTTTCTTGAATTTTCCATTTAAAATGAAAATATCTAATTCACATTTTGTTTGTGCTCCGTATTCATATCCCAAAAACTTTAGAATATCTTTTGGATGCCTGTTCAAATCTTTAGCAATTTGTTTCAAATTTTTAATTTTAGTTTTTCCATTTCCTTCAATAGCTACTTCCATTGGTGGCATTGTGTATCTGTAGAACATATCAACAACATTTCTAGGTATATTTACTTTATTAGACATTTTGTTTGGTTTGTTTAGTTTTCATTGATTTTTAGTTTTTTTTTTTTCTTTAATTTTAATTAAATTATTTTTTTTTAAAAAGATGGATTTTTGGTGCGAAAAACTAATTTTCTGAATTCTTCATTTTTTTCTTGTATAATTAAGAGTTCTCTTCTCAAAAAAAGTCATCTCTTCTTTCAAATTGATCTTATCAATTTCTTGAGATCACTATTCATCAATTCAAGTCTTTTAAGCTAAAAAGTATTAAAGGAATGACAAAAAAAACAATTCAAAAAGGAACAAAGATTTACAAATTTTTTTTGAGGTTATTTAATTTGTTTTAATAAAATAATAGCAAGATATCGATATAAAAAAAAGGGGTTGTTTATTCTTCTTCCTCAGAGTTTTTTAACCAATTTACAAGAGTAACCATTCCCAACTTCAATTCAGTAATCTTTTCGATGTTCTTTTCACTCCCAGGATCAGTAGTGTCATACCATTCGAGAATGACATCTTCTTCAAGGCAATCAAGATCATAGAGACCCTTGATGACTTGGGCAATACGTTCAACAAATTGAGGATAACGATTTCCAATGACTTCCATGATGGAGTTGATCAAAGATCTTTGGGTTCTCTTTTCACCAAAAAATTCGCTGAATCTCTTTCCAAATGGGACAACCTGTTTGAGCAAGTTTTCATTGATGCAGGTTTCAACCTATATATTAAAAGAAAAACGATAAATATTTGGATTTTTAAATTTGTTTGCTCTATTTCTGTAATTTTTATATAAAGTATAAATCATCTTAATATAAAGGTATTATTGATAAATCAAGTATTCAACTTTTATTGGGAGATGATCTTTTGTTAGATATTTAATAATTTTTCTTTACCATAAACTTAGTGAGATCATCTGGGGTCCACAAAATCTTATTTCTGAATTCAATCAACTTCTCCCTGCTGATCTTATCATCAGAATTCTCAAGCAACTTCTTGAATTCAGATTTCCACCAAGAAACACCCTTCTCCTTTGAAGGACCAGATTCTCCAAGTAACATCTTTCTTCTCTTCTTGACATCTTCTTCTTTGGTAGAGTTTTGGAAAAGGGATGGATCATCCTCTTCTTCTTCCTTTTCTTTTTTGCTGCTTGATTTTTTGCTAGATTTTTTCTTTTGTTTATCTTCGCTATTTGAGCTTCTCTTTTTCACTTCTTTGGTGATATAATCTGCGAATTTGTGTTTCATATCTCCCATTCCTTCATGACCACAAGAAATGCAGTGGAGATAGATATTGCCACCTAAATTATTAATTTAAAGGGTCAAATTTCAGTAAATTAAAGGTTTATATGGATATAAAGATAGGAGAAGATTTCTTCAAAATAAATTAATTTTTTTTTACCTTTTGTCAACAAATTTGTTTCTGGATTCTTACATTTTTTACATAATACAAATTTATCAATAAAGATATCCAATGTATTTGCCAATTTTTCTTTATGAAATTTTCCATTGATAATGAATGTATCAGCATCTGGACATCTTATGTGAGATGCAAGCTCAAAACCTTTTAAGATGTTTAATTTTTAAGCTTTTCTTGTTTATTTCTTTATAAATTTTAAAATACCGAAAAATTTTAAGATATCAATGGGTTCTCTTTTAAGATCTGTTCCAATATCCTTCAAATTTGGAATTTTACAGTAAATACCATTACCACTTCCCTCAATTTTGATTTCAAGGGAAGCCATGGTATATCTGTAATGATTATCTTTTATACTTCTTGGAATATTAACACGTCCTGACATTAAAGTTTGTTATATTACTATATTCTTTCAATTTTTTTTTTATTTATCATCGAATCTCATTAAAATATTTTCATATTTGTCAATCATCTAAAGTTAACTCTAATTCCTCCATAAGATGTCTTTAAGGTTTAAAGAAATTGAATAAAAGAAAATGATTCAATAAGATTTTAAGCAAAAAAAAAGGGATTAAGAATAAATATCCTCTAAATCACCCCTTTGCAATATTTGTCTATTGAATGAAATAATTTTAGTTTTATTGCACTTTCAAAACGAAAAATTTTAAATATAAAAAAAAATTTCTTTTTCAAATCCAATCAAGAAAATGAGCATATTCGAAAAAAGAAGATTAGATGGATATTCAGGATTATTTAATCATTTCTACAATACAGTAACATCATCAAATAGAGGTACCGTATCCATCAAAAAATCCCACTTTTTAATTTTTATTCGTAATAATTTTTTTTTTATGATTTTTGTTTAGGTAAGGTACTTTTATTCATTTATGGAGGCAGTTCAATTCTTTCCACTGTTGTTGGATTTGCAAAAAGATTGAAAAGAAGAACAAATGAAATCAAAATAGAAGAAATTAAAGATGAAAAGAAACCAGTAAAGAAAATAACCTCATGGAAGAATGTCTTCCCTATTTTGAAAAAATTTTCCAAGATAGAAGGATCATATGTGATCGTATTTCACTGTGTTGGTATAATTGTAGGAATTGCTTTGAGAGTATATTTGACAATCAAAATAGCAACGTAAAAAAAAAGAATATTTTCAAATTTTGATATTATCAATTAAAATTCAGTGAAAAAATATATATTGAAGAATAATATAAGAATATGTTAAAATATAAAAGTTAAAATAAGCTATATAATATTATTAATTTAACAAATCTTTGAAAAATATAGAATGGCGGGATCTTTAGGAAAATTGATTGGAGAAGGAAAGTTCGACAAAATGTTCGACAGACAAGTCACATTTGCACTTTTTTGCATGCCTGCTGCATTCGTCAATGCATTTCTCATGTTCTTGAAATCCAATCTTGCAGTAAGAATGAGAGGTCTCTTAACCAAACTCCTTCACGGAAAGTACATGAAAGAAATGTTGTACTACAAAATTACACATGCTTCTACTTCCCAAGAAAAGGCAGGAGAAGTAGTTCAAAAGATGACTGAGGATTTGAGAGAATTCACTGACATTTTGTCCGAGTTGTTCATGAAGATTTTGCGTCCCATTGCCGAAATCATTTTTGTATCTCGCAGTTTGGGTCAAAAACATCTTTTTTTAAATGATAAAAAATTTTTTTATTTAATTATGAAAAAATATCCGCAATTCATAATATTTAATCCTCTTTTTATAAATTTTGGGTTGAGACTTATTTTCTTTTCTTCAAACTTTCCTTTTTTTTTACTTTTAATCTACACTTTATTTTTATTTTTTGGTACTTTATTTTTATTTTTTTGTTTAATAGGTAAATTGATGGGATGGCAACAGTTGGTTGGATTTTATGCATTCTTTTTCATAGCAGGGTTCTGGGTAAAGTTTGTTTCTCCTGACTTTTCTTGGTTCCACAAAACCGTCCACAAACTCGAAGGAGAACTTCGTCTTCATCATAACCGTATCGCTACTTCATCCGAGCAGATTGCTTTTTACAGTAAAAATTTTTTTAATATTTTTTTTGAACATTTTTTTAAAATTTTCATCATTATTTCCTTTTCTTTTTTATATTTTATTTTTTGTTATTTATAATTTTGAATATTTTTTGTTATCTTTAATATTGAATATTTTTTTTTTCTTTTTTTTAGATGGAGGTAAGAGAGAAGAAAACATTCTCCAAGAGAGTTGGGACAGGATCGAAAATTTGGAAAATCGCCATCAAATCCTCCACTTCATCATGTCCACTTACGACACCTACATTGTGAAGTATGGAGGAACCATGTTTGCCTACTCCATGTTGATTCCTGCAGTTTATTTCGGTAAAAAATAATCTAAAAAATTAAAAACTTAAAAAATAACTAAAAATAGAAATTAAAAAATACAAAAAATTGAACAAAAATAATTATTCAAAAATTAAAATCAAATTTAATTTTTTAAAAAAAATAAAAATAAAAATTTTTTTATTTTTTTGTAGGAAGGAACGGTATCGAAAAGAAGACTACTGCTCAAACAATGCAATATTATTTGACTGCCACTCAACTTTTCATCTCTTTGGGAACTGCCTGCAAACACTTGTTGTTGAGCTACAAGGAGATTTTGGCAATGTCTGGAATGGCAGAAAGAGTCAACCAGTTGTTTTCTACCTTGAAAAGCGCAAGAAAAGAACTCAAAAAAGAAAAACGTGAATCTATTTTTTATATTTTTTTTATTTTTTTATTTTTTTATTTTTTTATTTTTTTATTTTATATATTTTTTTTATTTTATTTATTTTTTTGATTTTAAATAGGAAATGTAGTTTGTTAGATTCCAAAAACCAAAAATGGTATTTCATTTCTGGCAANAAAAAAATAAAAAAAATAAAAAAATAAAAAAATAAAAAAAATAAAAAATAAAAAATAAAAAAATAAAAAAATAAAAAAAATAAAAAATTAAAAAAAAATAAAAAATTAAAAAAAATTATTTTACCATCGAAGATAGCAATGTAATCGCATGGTCGTTTGTCACCTAAACCAACAACGTTATAAAAGTGAGGGAGAAAGACGAGAGAATCCTCCATTTTATCTCTGCCTCCCTTGTCCAAGTGATAGGAAACCAATGAAAATGCTGCACTCACTTTCTTTTCTTGTTCCAACTTTTCTTTCACTTCTGGGTAAGACTTTTTTAAAAAAAAAAAATTAAAAAAATTAAAAAAAAAATACAAAATGAAAAGAATGAAAATAAAATGAAAATATGAAGAATTTAAAAAAATTGTAGATTAATGTGGAACTAAAAAAAAAAAAAATTATAAAAAATATTGAATGAAATAAAATATATATATGAAGAAAATATGAAATTAAGAATTTCGAATAAAAAAATTAGATTAATATGGAATTAAAAAATAAAAAATAAAAAAAATTTTTAGAAAAAAACTTTATTAAAAAAAATTTTAAAATAAAAATAATTTTTTTTTTTTTTACTTTGGTAATCTTCTCACTGGACATGCTTTCAAGCTGAGAAACAGGAACAAAAGTGGCAGTAGAGAAAAAGATCTTGGCCTGCTTGGCCAAAACGTCGCTCTGAGAAAAAACAAAAGAAGCGGTCTCCCGAGAAAAAGGCAAAGAAACACCAAACGTGTCCCTCAACACGCAGAGGACATTAAAAAGGAAAATTCCCTCCATATCAATTTTATTTACTTTTTCGAATGATTTGGAAGAAGGGTTGTTGATTTGATTGACTTGTTTGAGGATGTTGTCGTGTTTTTTGAGCCTTTCCATCCTGTTGGGCGGCTGTCTTGGTTGCGGGAAGGTGTTCACTTTGGAGAGGCCTGTGCCGTTGTCTCTTGACATTCTTTCTAGGAAGCCTCCTTCTTTAGATGTTGAGCCTGTTGAAGAAAAAAATGAATCGACTTTTTTTTTTTAGTATGTCAGATTAGAATGGACAATAAAATTAAAAAAAAAAAAAATGAAAAAATTTTTCCTCTTCAATCAATAATGAGAAAAGAAAAATTAAAATTTAGAATAAATAAAAAAAAATTTATTGAAAAAAAATTAATGAAGCCAAAAATAGTTCAAAACAAAAAAAAAATAGAAAACTTAAATAACATATAAAAAATTAAAAAATTTAAATAAATTTAAAAATAAAGTAAAAAATTAAAAAATTAAAAAAAATTTAAAAAAATAAATAAAGTAAAAAAAAAATAGAAAGAAAAGTTGAATAATTAAACAAAAAAATTTTGAATAATTAAACAAATAAAAATTTTAAAAAATATTTAAAAAAAATTACCAATAGAATGGGAAGAACCACTCCCATTACTTTCAATGATGAGCCTCTTTTTCTCATTGAGGATTTGTTCATCCGATTTGACATTGGAGAAAAGTTTTCCACACTCCATACGGTAATTCTCGGCGAATTTGAGCCTTCTCTTTTTACGGTCCGCTCTCACTGAGAATCCCCTGTCCATTTCGTCCATTAATACAAAAGAGGCGATCTTTTTTACTGTTTCGTTTTGGTTTTCTGATTTTTTCGACAAGTCGAATTTGAACAATGATTCTCCCGTCTTCACCATTATCTCTCCTATTTAAATAAAATAATTAAAAAACAAAAAAAAAAATTCAAATTAAAAAATATTTTGAAAATAAATCTAATCAAAATAAAAATTAATTAATTTTTGAATTGACAAAAACACCATTTCAAAAAAAAAAAAATCGAACATAAATCAAAATTAATAAATTTGGAAATTAAAAAATGATGTGAAAAAAAAAATCAAAAAGAAAAATTTTAAAAAAAATTTTAAAAAATAAAAATGTTTAAAAATGTTTAAAAATGTTTCATTAATATTTCAAAATAAAAAAGAAAAGCAGAGTTACCATTAAATTTATCAAATGAGGAATTCTGAACAACCTGAAAAAAAGAGAAAAACTCTCCGCTACAGATGGAAGGGAGGGGAGAAGTGTCGAGGATGGTCTCCGTGTTTCCACATTGTTTGATGTCGAGCATTTTGAGAGGGGGAGCAGGAAAGGAGATCTGAGTGGTCATGTGCGTCACTTTGCTCGTCAGGTCCTTTTCGTTGTCTGTGTTCAGAATTGTTATGGATGATCCGTTCGATACACAAGTCATCTCACTCGAAAAAGTGATACTCTTTCATTTAAAAATTATTTAAAAAATTATTAAAGAAATTATTTAAAAAAAATAATTTAAAATGAAATTATAAAAATGATTTAAAAAAAAAATGAATTTAAAAAAGAAGAAAAAAATGTATTTATTAATTAATAAAAATTTTTTATTGATTTAAATATGAACAAAAAAAACTAAATGGTGAAAAATTCTTACAGAAGGACCCATTCCACAAACAAATATTCTTTGCTCACTGCATATGCTTTTAATTTCAGATAATTGAAGAGGATCTAAAAAATAGGAAAATAAAAATACAAATAAATAAAAATGAAAAATAAAAATAAAAATTATAAAAAATAAAAAAAAATAAAAAAAATAAATTTTTTACCACTAATGTATCCATCTGTTATAATTACTACTTGGCGAGTATATTTGGTTTGTTTATCAATGAAATAAGGAGGCAACTGGCTGGGATCAAACACGTACTCGAGAATCTGAGAAAGAATGGTAGTCTTAGAGTTAAACAAAAGAGAGCTGAGATACTTTGTCACTGTTTTTGAAGATTTCTGGAAAAATAAAAAATATAAAAAGATAAATAAGAAAAATCAAAAAAATAAAAATGAAAAATAAAAAAAATAAAATAAAAATAAAAAAAATATTAAAAAGAATTTTTTTTCTACTTTGTTTTTAGGTTCACTTTTTGGAAAAAGCCACATGGGTTCATCTCCAAAAGTAGCAATGTTGAAAGGACAATCATTGGGCAAGTTCTTGTGGGCGATCTCAAGAACCTTCTTGGTGATCTTGGAGAAGCCGTTCTCCTTCATGGAGATGGAGTTGTCCACAAGAAAAAGGACCTCGCAGTCTCCCTTCGTCTCAAAAATGGGAAGCACGGAATACATCAAAACACTCACGTTATCAACCTCTGAAATTTTTATTTCCTCGCTGACAGGAGAAGACCAAATACGTGTTGTTCTTGGTTCTTTCACTTTAAAGTAGACGTAGATGGAAAGATCAGGAAAGGTCTCACCTAAGTACTGAAGATTGGCCTTTTTGTTTTCCTTTTTGGATTTGAATCCTGGCAGCGAGGCTTCGACGGAGAGAATTTCGGAGCTCATCTCGATGTCGATGTTCACCTTGAATTTGACGGAGAGATCTGTTTTTGGTTTGGTGAGCTTCTTGCTCAATCTTTCTTTGAAGGAGGGTTTGGATAATTTCGTCTCGAATTTTCCCCAGGCTGATGATGGGAGGAGAAAGGAGAATCTCTCTTCTATCCATTCCAATTTGGCGACATATTCTATTTTCACTGTTATTGATTTTCCTGAGGGCATTTTGCAATAAAATGGCTGTTTGGATACTATTTCTGAAAATGCTTTGGTTGTCAATGATAGATTGGTGGGTTGATTATCTATTGGCTTTGGATTCTTGATTATCTCTCCATCTACCTCTATTGTCAAAGAAAATATTTTCGATCCTATTTCTTCCACTGGTATTATTGCTCTTTTATATGGAAAGAAATTGAGTATTATATCATATTTTGAGTGCGTAAAAAAATATAAAATCTTTTGCACAGCACAATAAAATAAATTAATTTTATAATTTGAAGATCTTTGGATTCCACATTTAAATAAAAAATATTCCCTTCAAAGATTATTATCTTTATATGTAATGTTTTTTTTGAAATTATTCGATTTGTTGTCATATATTATTTTTTCGTAATTTTTGATTTGAAATTTTTAAGGAAAGAAAATTTTCTTTTTTTTTTCTTACATTAATTCCTGATTATCTTTCTCATTTGTAAATATTTGTTCTATTTCTATCAATGAATATGTATCCACAATTTCAATTGATGCATTATATGATAAAATTTTCAATGTTTCTCCTATTTCGTTTTTTTCTTTGTTAAAATAATATACACCAGAATATTTTGTTCCTAGATCATCACACATTTCTTTTATTTGATAGAATATATTGTTATTATCTTTTCTTTTTCGATTTGTGTTCAAAAATAAATCTTCCTTTTCGTTAAAAATGGTTAAATTTCTAATATAATACAGTTATCTCTTTTATTCTAATTAATTTATCTTTGTTAAAATTATTTCTATTATTTCTTCTTTTGAAAAAATTAATTTCCCTTTTGGATAATAATTGATTTGAGTATGTTTTTAAATATGAATTTTTGATCGAAAAGAAAGTGTTATAATTTTGTTCTAATTACAAATTTTTCTCTTTTCAATTTTTTTTATTTTTTAATCTGTTTGTTAATTTTTTTTCATCTTCTGAATAAATTTAAAAAAAAAAAAATTTTGAATTTGGATATAGATAAAGATATTTAGACCTTGTTGGATAAACTTCAAGTGTTTGGGAAAGGAAATTAAAAGAAATTAAAGTTGCATTATCAAAAAAATATTGTTTTTTAATTTATAATTACTAAATAAAAGAACAAAAATTTTGTATTTTTTGTAATTTATGAACAAACATTAAGAAAATGGAAATAATGTTAACTTCCACATGAAATGCATCCATCTTGCATGGTACAAACAGGACCACTGGAAAAATCGAGTAACTCTGACAATTTCTGAGTTACATCCTCTTTTGATTCAATACTTTCTATTTTGTCTTTGGTAGGGGTAGATTTAGAAGGAGTATTTTTCTTCAATACAGGAAGAGAAAGATTCTTTTGTACATTATTGAGGGAAGGATCAATGGTGAATTGAATGGCATCAGTGGCACCTTTAGAGCGGAGATAATACATTCCTGTTTTCAAACCTTTTTTCCAACCGTAAAAGTGCATGGAAGTCATCATTTTGAAGGTAGGATTTGCCATGAAAATGTTCAAAGATTGAGATTGATCGATGAAAGCACCTCTATCTGCTGCCAAATCAACAATGACTCTTTGTTTGATCTCCCAGACGGTTTTGTAGATATCTTTGAGTTCTTGAGGAATCTCTTTGATGTTTTGGACAGATCCACCAGCCGAGATGATCATGTCTTTAATGTTGTTATTCCACATTCCAATCTTCATCAAATCGGAGAGCAAATGTTTGTTTACAACAGTAAAGGTACCAGACAAAACTCTTCTTTGGTAAATATTTGAAGTGTAGGGTTCAAAACACTCGTTGTTACCAAGAATTTGAGAAGAAGAAGCGGTAGGCATAGGAGCAACCAACAAAGAGTTTCTGAGACCATGTTGAATGATGCTTTGTTTCAAAGAGCTCCAGTCCCATCTAGTAGAAGGAACAACTCCCTCCCACATGTCATATTGCAGAATTCCTTTAGAAGCAGGAGAACCTTTGAATGACTCATAAGGACCTTCTTTGATTGCAGAATCGTTGGAACTAACCAAAGCAGCATAGTAAAGAGTTTCAAAGATTTCCTTGTTCACAGTTCTTGCTTCTTCACTGTCAAAAGCAAGTCTCAACAAGATAAAAGCATCTGCAAGTCCTTGAACACCAAGCCCGATAGGTCTGTGTTTCTTGTTGGAGTTTTCTCCTTCAGGTACAGGATAGTAATTGATGTCAATTACTTTGTTAAGATTTCTGGTTGCTTGCATCACTACGTCTTTGAAAGCAATGTGATCAAAATATGGCTTTTCATTATTTGGTGTAACAACAAACTTTGGAAGAGAGATGGAAGCCAAATTACAAACTGCAATTTCATCACGAGAAGTATATTGGATGATTTCTGTGCAAAGATTACTTCCTCTGATGGTACCCAAGTTCTTTTGGTTGGATTTTTTGTTGCAAGAATCTTTGTACAACATGTAGGGATTTCCTGTTTCGATTTGAGATTCAATGATTGCAAACCAGAGTTCTTGTGCATCGATTACTTTTTTGTATTTCTTCTCATTCTCATACTTTGTATACAATTGCTCGAATTCTTCTCCATATGTGTCAAACAAACCTGGACATTCATCGGGGCACATCAATGACCATTTTCCCTTTTGCTCTACTCTCTTCATGAAGAGATCAGGGATCCACAAACCATAGAAGAGATCTCTAGCTCTCATTTCTTCATTCCCATGATTCTTTTTCAATTCCAAGAAATCAAAGATGTCAGAATGCCATGGCTCGAGGTAGATTGCGAATGCTCCTTTTCTTTTTCCACCTCCTTGATCAACATATCTAGCGGTATTATTATACACCCTCAACATTGGAATGAGACCATTACTGATACCATTTGTTCCAGAGATGTATGAACCACTTCCACGGATGTTTGAAACATTTAAACCAATGCCACCTTTGGTTTAATTAAAAATTATTTTGACAGTTAATTTTGGAATTTGTCCGTTAAAAAAAATATTTACCCGCATTTTTTGATATTTCTGCGCATCTTGTAAGAGTTTCAAAAATCCCCTTAATACTATCTTCGGTCATTGATAAAAGAAAGCATGATGAGCATTGAGGTCTGGGTGTACCACTGTTGAACAAGGTAGGAGAAGCATGTGTGAACATGAGATTGGACATGAGATCATAGGTAGCAAATGCTTGCTCAAGATCATTCATCCAGATACCAAGAGATACTCGCATTAACATGTGTTGAGGTCTTTCTACGATTTTGTCGTTAATCTTCAAAAGATAAGATCTGCATAATGTTTTGAATCCGAAATAATCGTATTTGAAATCTCTTTGGTAGTCGATTCTGTTTTGGATTTCATCTTGATGTTTTTCAACAAGTTCTAATAATTCGTCGGAAACCATTGGTGAATGTTTTTTATTCTTTGGATTGATGTATCCATGTAAAGATTGGATGGTATCCAAGAAAGAAGTGCTTGTTTGCTTTTGCAAATTAGAAATTGCAAGTCTTGCCGCCAAAATTTCATAGTGAAAATGGGTGGTGATCAAATATGCTGCTGTTTCTGCAGCGAGATTATCCAATTCAGAAGTTTTGATTCCAGATTGGACTCCTTGAACTACTCTTTTTGCAACTTCCAAGATATCTACCCCATTGAGATCTTTGGATAGTTCCTCCAATCTCTCAAGAATTTGATCATAACTTACTTTTTCTTTTTCTCCATTCCTCTTGATGACATAGAGTTGTTCTTTTTTATCCTCCATTTTTTTTATTTATAAATTCACAACTATAAAAGATGGGAAATTTAAATATTGAGCTTTATTTTATTTTGATCAAGAAAAATTGATAAATTGAAAATTTTTACCTTTGAAGAAAAGAATTCTTTTTAGTTTTTTTTTTTAATTTATAAATGTTGTATAACAAGTTTTCTCTTTATTTAAATTAAATTATATATCGTTATTAAAATTATAACAAGAAAAAATTTTATGGCGCAAAATTAAACTGATTAAAAATTTAAAAAAAAAAATAACGATTTATAATTTAAATTATAAATTAAAAAAAAAGTACTCAAAATACAAAACTAATAAAATCAAATTATAGAATGGAAAACAATATGAAAGACTCACCAAGAAATAGTAATAATGATGAAATATTATTGAAAGAAAATCCCCAAAGATTCGTTCTTTTCCCAATTCAACATAAAGATATTTGGGAAATGTACAAAAAAGCATTATCTTCATTTTGGAAAGCAGAAGAAGTAGATATGACAATGGATTTAAATGATTGGAGAAATACATTGACAGAGGATGAGAGATATTTCATTAAGCATGTCTTGGCATTCTTTGCAGCATCTGATGGGATAGTAACTGAAAATTTGGCGGTATCATTCATCAAAGAAGTACAATTGCCTGAAGCAAGAGCATTCTATGGATTCCAAATAGCAATGGAGAACATCCATTCTGAAACCTATTCCCTCTTGATCCAAACATATATCTCCTCCACTGAAGAAAGGGATCATTTATTTCGCGCAATCGAAACAATACCATGTGTTGGAAAAAAAGCAAAATGGGCTCTTGATTGGATGTCTAGTGATAATACATTCGCTGAAAGATTGATTGCATTTGCTGCAGTGGAGGGAATTTTCTTCTCTGGAAGCTTCTGCAGTATCTTTTGGTTGAAGAAAAGAGGATTGATGCCTGGATTGTGTCAATCTAACGAATTAATCTCAAGAGATGAAGGGTTACATTGCGATTTTGCTTGCTTATTGTATTCTATGATCAAAAACAAACCTGAAGCATCTGTTGTCAGGGATATCATCATCAGTGCTGTTGATTTGGAAAAAGAATTCATCTGCTCTGCTCTTCCCGTGAGACTCCTTGGGATTAATAACGAAACAATGAGCACTTACATTGAATTTGTTGCAGATAGATTATTGTTGTGCCTTGGATTAGAAAAACATTACAAGTCCGAAAACCCTTTCCCATGGATGGAATTAATCAGTTTGCAGGTAATATCCTTTTTATTTACCAATTTTTAAATCTTATTTATTTCATTTTTAAAACAATTATTAACTTTGCAGGGAAAAACAAACTTTTTTGAACATAAAGTTACTGAATACAAATCCGCAACTGTAAATATTAATAGTCACAACAATGAACAAGCAAAAGAGTTCTCTGTTGAAGAAGATTTCTAGAAAAAATCGGCTCTGCCTTTTTTTCCTTTGCAATTTAAAAAAATTAAAATTGAAAAATAAAATTTTCTTTTTAAAAACTTTTATTCTTTATTTTATCTTTTATTTTTGTTTGGATACAATTTTGAACAACTTGAAAATCCATCCAATAAATACAACAAACTTCAAAATTATAATTACAAAGGTTTCAAGAACTTTTATACCAATTTTTTTGAGAAGAGAAGATTTGTTGGTGATTTGTCTCGTCATACCTTCCAACTCAACCACTTTTTGACGATAATCAGCTAAAATCTCCTGAGATTGGATGATTTTATCTTTCATCTCTGCCATTTTGTATTCAGATTTGTGATAGTTTTTCTGATAAATCTCCAATCTTTCCTCAAAAATGGAAATGGTCTGGCACTTTTCTTTAAACTGCTCGAAAAGCTCAGTGTAATCCTTGGAAAGAGTTTGAAACTTGTTCTTGTAAAGCTCGATCTCTTTCTCTTGCTCCGCCAGCTTCTTGTCCAACTTTTCAATCTGATTCTGAACAGCAGGAGGGACCTTATTAGAATGAGGTTTGGTCTTATTTTCATAAGAGCTGTAAGTAGCAGAGTTGGTCTCCCTTAAACTTTGAAGAGAAGGACTACTATTGACAGGAATGACCAAATTACTAGACACATTAGTTTTATTGCGATTGACATTTTCAGGGACGAGTTTTTGAAGGCTTTGACGAGAGGTGCTTTCATGCTTCATATTGTGATGATTCAAAAAAGCATTCAAACTGTTTGTAAAAAGAAAACCTTCGTTAAATGGGTCAGAGACATAGGTGGCCACTTGAGAAGAGTTTACGGCCCCACAGAGCAGATCTAGTTTTTTGAGGAGCAAGTTGAAGATGGTGAAATTGAAGAAGGGCTCTCCCTTCTTTTGTGGATTTCCCTCCTCGTTCCTGAATTGTTTGATCGCATTGATTGTGTTTCCTGATACATCGAAGAGCTTTCCATTACATCCTTTCTCTTTATCCAGATACAACAAATTGTAAAGAGCTCTTTGGATATTGATTATGAATGAATGGAGAATCTAATGTTTGTTGATAATCGTCATCAATGAATGATTGTTCAAAATTATTTTTTTTATTTTTTTGTACCTTCTTTAATGATAAGCTTGTATTCAAATTAGGATATGTTTGCAAGAATTTTTCTTTCAAATCTCTTTGAGATAAAGAAGAGGTCAATTTGATTTATACATAAATACATAAATATAAAATTATTTTACAATTCATCTACACTCTGTTGGATCAATAGATTAACTCCCATTTGCTTCAATGTGTATTGCAAATTTATATTTTTCCATCCTTTGAAATCAGAAGGTAAAGATAAAAGAGAATGGCTTTGAGCAAAGAGATTGAGATTATTACATACACTGAATAGATAACCATTGATGTCATCTATTTTGAAATACTTTTCATTTTGATTCAAATTTGCTTTCAATGTTAATATTTGTCTTTGTGAGGTTTCTTTGGTTGTATGTAACATATATGCTTGTATTTTATCATTCTCTTCTCCTGTATATTCTATTATTGTTGATTGTTGGTAATTCTTTGAAAATAAAAATTCTTCCACCAAATACATTCTGTATCCTGTCAATGTTATTTCATTTCCGAAACAATGTAGTTTGTCAACGTATATTTCATATTTTCCTTTATCATGTAAAAGAAAATATAGGGGAGAATCATCTGATATTCTATTTTCAACTATTTAATTTCATTAAAATGGTTAATTTTTTGAAATAAATTAAGAGTTTTTGATCTATTCTGATTTATTTACTTGTTATATCCATTTTTATCAATGAAATTAAGAAAATTTGTTGAGGAAAATGATTTTATCAAAATATTAATTTGAGATAATTTTAAATTATCGGGTTATTTTGCAAATATATTGATCTCTAATTGATATTATTGTTGATTTTCGATTCTCCTAATTCTCACCTTTCAATATTTTTTTATATATTTCAAAATAAAAAAAATAAGGATAAAAATATTTTCACATTCCAAACATTGATACTTTTATTTAAAATTCGATACCTTTGACAAAAATTGTATTCAGTTTTCAATTAAGATTCACTATAAATTTCTTTCAATAGTCGAATTTGAAGAATATAATTGAATTTTTTTTTTTAATTTTATTGAAAAAATGAAAATATTTGTCCTTCTTAACAAAAGATTCGATTGTCAATAAATATTCAACCTAAAAATGGTGAACATTTACCTCGATAGATCCTTTTACAAAGCAAACAATATCAAAATTCTTTTAATCATCAAACTTTATGAAATAAATTAAAAATAAAAAAAAAAAAATCTTTTTAAATATTTTTATTCCCCTTCTCAAAAAAAAATTAGAACATTTATCAAAAGAAGAAAAGAAAAATATGCAGGTAATTCGAAAATGTCACATAAGATATATTTATTTTTATAATATATCAAAAATATGAAGGAAAATGATCGTACTCCACTTGAATGGAACTTGGCACAAGAATTATATGATCCAAAAGAGGAAGAAGGTTTCTAATATACGAAAATATTTTAAATTTAAAAAAAAAATATTTATAGTGCTGAATAAAAAAATAATATAACAACAATTATTTTTATAAATTTTTTATTTATCCTCAATTTTATAAACATAAAGAACTAATTTCTGCGATTGCATTTAATGGAAGTGGAAATGTGATTGCAACAGGAGATAAATCAGGATTTATAAACATATTTCATAATCAAAAGGTAAATTAATTTTTTTTTTCCATAATGAAGCCAAAGTATATTATAAATAATATACAGTATAATAATTATATAGAACTTTATTAAAATATATAGTACAATTATGATTTTGAAAGAAATATGAATATTATATATTAAAAATATATTTCCCCTCTTCAATTCTTCATCTTTTTAAAAAAAATATAAAGGATACATATAAATCAGTTGGAAGATTTCGCTCACACGAGTCTGAATTTGATTATCTGAAAAGTTTGGAGATTGAAGAGAAAATCAATAAAATCAAATTTCTTCATGAGACAAGAGATTCAAATTATCTATTATCAACAAATGATAAAACAATCAAACTATGGAGGGTATTTAAAGAACCAACAAAAGTAACAAATTACAAAAAAGTGAATGGATATAATGTACCGATAGTATCAAAAGGAGAATCAGAATTTCGCTCCAAAGTAAAGAAAGTATATTCTAATGCGCATGCTTATCATATAAATTCTATTTCACCTAATTGTGATGGTGAGACTTATATCTCCTCTGATGATTTAAGAATCAATCTTTGGAATCTCGAAATTACTAATCAATCCTTCAACATTGTCGATATCAAACCTGAAAACATGGAGGAGCTCACTGAAGTCATCACCTCCTCTGAATTCCATCCCACCCAATGTAATATCTTCATGTATAGTAGTTCTAAAGGGACCATCAAGTTGTGTGATACTCGTGACTCTTCATTATGTGATAAATCTTCGAAAACATTCGAAGAAATCGAAGATCCAGTAAATAAATCCTTTTTTTCAGAAATCATTTCTTCTATATCCGATATAAAATTCTCTCCTGATGGAAGATATATCATCGCCAGAGATTATATGTCTCTCAAAATTTGGGATATC
The DNA here is from genome assembly GCA_024220525.1 of Cochliopodium minus. Lineage (NCBI taxonomy): Eukaryota > Discosea > Himatismenida > Cochliopodiidae > Cochliopodium > Cochliopodium minus. The sequence continues at coordinate 99,257 of JAMYWO010000025.1, read as the reverse complement.
AACATGGAGGCAAAACCTGTCAAGGTCATCCCTGTTCATGATTATTTAAAACCTAAACTATGCGATCTTTACGAAAATGATTGCATTTTTGATAAATTCGAATGTTCATCTAGCAGATCCGCAAAGTAAAATTTTTTTATTTTTATTGAAATTTATTTTCACATATGCTTCCCTATTGTTGCAAATAATTTATATTTCTTCAAATGATCTTATAATTATTTTTTTCATATTTTAACAATATCTTTTCTATAGTCAAATTGTAAGTGGTTCATATGGAGATTTCTTCTTGATTTATGATATTCAGAATAATGTTGAAACAAGAATGGAAGTCAGAAAGTCCAAAAGAATTAAACCAATTAATCCTGAATCTATCGCTTACGAGAAAAAATGCACACAAATCTCATTCCATCCACACAAAAATACTTTTGCTGTTGCATCTGGAAGCAATGTCATCCTATACAACGGAAAATCTAAGTAAAAAAAAACTAGGAATAAGAAAAAGATAAAGAACAACTTGTTAATTTTTTTCAATTTCTCATTTCTTTGAAAATAAATAAAGGAAAATTAAAGTTAATATTACAAATTTTAACATTTTATCAATACCATCTCATTATCTCTGTCCTTCATTCCTTATTATGAATGATTTGAGTTCAAATTTATTTCTCTTTCAAAAAAAAAAAATGTCGACAGTATCTGTGGGTGATTATGTATCAATTAATAGTGATCCTACTCAAAAAGGATTTGTAAGATTTTTTGGTGAGGTTCAAGGAGTATCTGGTAAATTTATTGGAGTAGAATTGGATACTGCCACTGGAAAGAATGATGGGAGTGTGAAAGGAATATCATATTTTACATGTAAACCTAATTATGGTATATTTGTTAAAGATGGTGGGACTACATTTATAAGTGTAAAAATTTTTTTAAAAGAATATCAAAATATCAGTGAGAAAATAATATTCAAAACAATATATTCTTTTATCTTTTATTATCAATCATCTTATATGTTCAATAAAAGAAACCTAATGAAAAGAAAGATACTCCAACTATACAAGATCCTCCAAAACAAACAAAACTGATGCAACCAACTCAATTATCTCAACCAACCCAACAAACACAAACTCAAACTCAACCAACTCAATCAACCCAACAATCAAATAATAATCAATCAATTGAAATAGAGGAATTGAAAAGTATATATTTTCGTTTTTATTGCAAATTTGATTAATATATAACCCTCATATTTGTTAATACAGAAAAAATTGAGCTATTGATTGTAGAGAAAGAAGAATTAGAATTGAATTTGGAAGAGAAACAATTGGATTTAGATGATAAAACAGAATTGCTCAAAGAATATGAAAATGAAATGCCCATCCTCAAAAATACGTTGAAAGAGGCGAAATTGGAGATAGAAAAGATCAGATCCAAGGATAAAGAAAGCGATAATAATTTGGAAAATTACAAAAAGGATATCATTTCACTGAAAGAAAAACATGAGGAGGAAATAAAAAAATTGAAAGAAGGTTTCGAGAAAGAAAAGAATCAAATGAGAGAACAGTTCAACAAGGAGCAGCAAGAAAGAGACGAAGACAATGATGTGGACTCTCTCAAGGAAGACTTGGAGATGTTGACTGTAGACAAGGAGTTGGCTGAAGAGAAGCTTGAGAATCTTCAAAGTGAGTTGAAGGAAGTTAAAGAGAAGCTCGAGTTGTTGGAGAAAGAAAAGAAAGAGAGCGAAGAAAACTTGGGTGAATTTATTTGTTTATAAATAATTTTTTCGTTTTTTTTTTTTTTGACTGTTTCTTGTTTCTACCATCATGACTTTATTCATCATTTTTATTATTTTGCAATTTCTTTTGAGTATTACTTTTTTTTTTTCATGTTTGACAAAAATATTTTAGCTTGTTTACATTATTCAATTTAAATAATAAAGAATTTTTTTTTCAAACTGCCCTTTAATCCTTTAAAAATTTTTTTCTAACAATTTTTTTTAATAAAAAAGAAAACATTGATGAAAGCAACTTGGACCAAAACGCAAAAGCCATTTTGGAACAAAACAGCAAGATGAAACAGGCACTCATCAACTTGAGAGAGGTGTTGGTTCAAGAAAGAACAAAGTTTGGTAATGCCATTCAAGAGTTGAAGCAAGAGAATGAGTTGATCCCTGATCTCCAAGAATCCATTCAAACTTTTGAAGTGGAGTTGGAGGAAAAGAAGCAGATCATTGAGAATTTGCAAGAGGCTCTTGATGAGAGAAAGGATGCTGAAGAAATGATCGAAAAGTTGACTGAACAAAAAATGAATTTACAAGAAGTTATTTTCAATTCTATTTTTTTTTATTTGTTTTTTTATTTTATTTTTATTTTTTTAATTTTTATTTTATTCATATTTTATTTTTATTTTTTTTAATTTTTATTTTATTTGTATTTTGATTATTTTTTTATCATTTTTTTTTTTGATTATTTTTTTTTTTTGAAAGAAAATCCAAGAACTAGAGACTGCTAACAAAGAGTTAGAAGACTTGCAAGAAATGTCGAAGGAGATAGAAGAAACACAAAAAGAGGAAGAAAAGAGATTAAGATCTCAAATTCGTAACAATTCAAATTATAAAAAAATTTTTTTTTTAATCCAATTATTTTTATTAAACATTTTTTATTTTTTTATTTTTATTTTTTTTATTTTTATTTTTTTTATTTTTATTTTTTTTATTTTTATTTTTTTTATTTTTTATTTTTTTATTTTTTTATTTTTTTAAAAATATAGATTCACAGGAAATCATGATTTTAGACAAGGAGGGAAAAATTCACAACTTGTCTGTTGGATTAGAAGACAACTTGAAAACGATCAACAACTACAGACAAAGAGTGTTCAACTTGACCCAAGAAGCAAAACAATACGAAAAGTTCAAACAGGAGATTTCCGAGCATGAGTCCAAGTTGCAAGAGAAGCAGAGGGAGCTCCGTGAGAGAAACATTTTGTTGGAGAACACTGTCACTATCGCAAAGAGAGAAGAGCTCCAGAAAGAGTTGCATAAACTTCAAGCCGAACAATCTAACCAACAATTATCTTTCATTCTCGTATATTTTTTTTTAAAATCTTTATTCTTTTTTTAAATTTTTTTTTTTTAAACAAATATTTTTTTATTTCATTTTTGTTCATATTTTTAGATTTTGATTCCTTTAATAAGTATATATTTTTCATTTTTGAAAGAATTTTATTTAACATTGATTTTTATTTTGTATTAATCTTAATATTCTTTTTATTAATTTTAAATATTTTAAATATTTTTTAAATATTTTTTTTTTTTTTTCATAGGGAGTTTTGCCACCCACCTTTTTCAGAAATGACTTTGACTGCTTCTCATGTTTGTTGCTCCTCAGAAGACTCAACATGAAGTCCTACTTGTTGACCAAGTATTCCAACGAAATGTTAGAAACCAAAGTATCCGAAGACAGAGCTGTCTATTTGTTTTTTCAGAATGTAAAATAAATTCACTTTTTAAAAAAATAAAAAAATTTAATAAATTATTTTATTTTTTTTGAACATTTTTTTATTTTATTTTTTACTAAAATTTTTTTTCATCATTTTTTTATTTTTCATTATTTTTTCATTTTTTCAAATTATTTTTAAAATAATTAATATTTATTTTTATTTTCATTTTAAAATTATTTTATTTTTTATTTTTTTTATTTTTAAAAAGTTGAAAAACATTTTGTCAAACATCTCTTTCTACCTTTTGTCCTACGAATCTGTCTTGGAGAACAGTAAAGAAGAGAGGTACTACCAACTGGGTTCCAAATACTCCCTCTTGAGGGCTTTTGAGGAAGATTTTAATACCATCCTTCAATTGATCAGTCAATCCAATTTGAGCACTTCCTATTCTCTTGAAAGGTAATTAAAAATAATCATAAAATTTTTTTCCATTTTTTATTTATTTTTTAAAAAAATTCAATATTTTTATTAATTAAATTTTTTTATTTTATTTATTTTATTTTATTTTATTTTATTTTATTTTATTTTATTTTATTTTATTTATTATATATTAATTTTGTTTTTTATTTTTTTAAATTTTAAAAGACTCGATTTACTCGTTGACACGTTGAAAAACATTTTGAAGGAGCATTTGGGAGAAGAGGAAAACTATTTAGACGAGTGGGTTTGCCTCAAAAACGAGCTCCAAAACATTTTCCACCACAACCAAATTACTTTCTTCAACTTGAATGAGTTATTGAAGTCTTCCAAAACCACTGCCATAGGTAAAAATAAACAATTTTTTTATTTTTTATTATTTCAAATTGATTTTTGATTTTTATTAACTTTTTTGTTTTTTTAATTTTAAAAACTTTTTTTTTTAAAAGTTAATTCTTATTTTTTTTATTTTATTTTTAAATTTTTAATTTTCATTTTTGATTTTCCAAATTATTTCCATTTTTTTTATTTTTTATTTTTTTAATGATTTTTTTATTTATTAATTTTAAACCTTTTTTAGAATCAATTTCAAACTCTCAATCGGGATTCATTGAGATCTACGACTCTATTTCAGAATACTTGGAGAACGAGAAGAACACAGAGTACACCAAAGAGATCAGATCCTCCATGGAACAAGCTCTCAAACTTTCCGCTGTCATCTCCTCCGTCCTCTTCTCTACTTTCGAGAACTATTCTTCTTTTTTTGGTAACATTGGTTCTTCCACCCAAGACAATCTAGGTATTTCATTTTTTATTTTTTTTTTATTTTTTTATTTTTTATTTTTTTATTTTTATTTTATTATATTATTAAATTATTATTATTTATTTTTTATTATTTTTTTTATTATTTTTTTATTATTTTTTTTTATTATTTTTTTTATTATTTTTTAGGAGAGGAATACTTACAGAAAAACTTTTTGGAGATTTTGAAGAAAGCACTTGAAGAGAAATTCTCCGAGAAAATGGACGAGGAAAAATATACAGGAACATTAGAATACCTCCAAGGTAAGCTGGAGGAAGTCCACAAACACTTGCAAAAAATACAAGGTATTTATTTTTCTAAAATTTTCTATCAATTTTTTTTATTTTTTATTTTCTTATTTTTTTATTCATTTAATTTTTTTGTTTTTTATTTATTTCTTAATTTTTATTTTTTATTTTTATTTTTATTTTTATTTTTATTTTTATTTTTATTTTTATTTTTATTTTTATTTTTATTTTTATTTTTTATTTTTTTATTTATTTTTTATTTTTATTTATTTTTATCATTTTTTATTTTTTATTTTATTTTTATTTCAATTGATTTATTTTTTATTTCATTTTTTAGACAACATATTGATTCAAGACAACAAGAAGGTAGTAAAAGAAAATCTCCGCACAAAGTTTTGGGACGAGAAGACATTGAAGATCAAGGAGGAGGTTTTGAAGATCATGACCTACGAAGAGAAGATCAAGTCTTTAAAGAAAGTCATTGATGACCATGAACTCAGCCTTTCTTCCAAAGAAAAACAAATCTTAGAAGAATTTAGGTTCAAAAATATTATTTTTTTTATTTTTATTTTTTTTTTTATCAATTTTTTTTATTTTCATTTTATTTACTATTTTTCATTTTTGAAAATTAAATTTTTTTGGTTTTATTCTTTTTAATCTTTTCTTTTCTTTTATTCTATTATTAACATTTTTTTTTAAATACATTAATTAAAATTTAAAATTCGTTTTTATTATTTTTTAAATTAAATTTTTAAATTTCATTTTACGGACTTTTATTGATTTTATTGATTGTATTTTTATTTATATTGTTATTATAATTTCATTTTTATTTTAAAAAAAAGACTTCAAAATGTACTGAAAGAGAAATTGGAATTTTCAAAGAAGAAGATAGAGGAGTTGGATCTCTCCATAGAAACCAAATCTGGAGAAATCGAAAGATTGAAAGTTTACGAAGAGGCATTTTCTTCCACCAAACTCGACAACAAAAAATTGCAAGAAGAATTAAGGTTAAAAAAAAAATAAAATAAATATAATTTAAAATAGTTTAAAATAAAAATATAAAATTAAAAAATTAACAAAAAAATGAAAAAAAATAATTAAATAAATTTAAATAATTTTAAATAAAAATGATTTAAACATTTTTTTTTGATTAAAGAAATGTCAAACTCCAATTGCTGAATCAAATGAAAGAAAACAAGAACACTAGCACCTCCAACACACCAATCGACCAAGAAAACTATTCCAAGATAGTAGAAAAGAACGTGTCATTATACAAGGACTCCATAGTCTTCTTAACCTCTCAAAACAGAAAGTTGAGATCAAAACTTGCAAGTAAAAACTGCAAATTTGAACCTTTGTTGTCCCGTTCTAATAATTCCCCGCTATCCTTTTTAAGATTTGATAACCTTCCTTCCAACAAAGAAAATTCTCCGCTAAATAACAAGATTGATTCTAATTCCACTTCTACTACTACTTTTGTCAACACTTCCAACAGCTCTTTGTCTCAGTTGAGAAGCTGCAGTGATGAGTTGTCCAAACATTTGCTCTCTTTGCAAAACTTTAGTTGCTCTCCCAAAGTTATTGATCTCAACTCCCCTCCTCCAAAAGAAAATATGTAAAATTATTTTTTTCATTGTTTCTTTAATTTTTTTTTGAAAATCTTTTATTTACACTTTATAATTTAGTACAAGCTCAGAATGGGCAAAGAACCAATTTTTTGAACAAAATAAAAAGATCCAAAATCTTTTCGATTATCAAAGGAAACTTCAAGGAGACATTCATAATGTTCTCAGTGGGACTGAATTTGGACATGTGGAGACCAAAACCCAAAATTTTCAATCCAAGACTTTGTCTCAGGCTCTTAACACTGCTCCTAATCTTGTTGCAAAGATACACGTACCTAATCAAGCTCCTGAAAGTCGAAAAGTTTTTGCTTCTAAGAAAGAAATTCAACAGATCTACAAATCTATTTTGGGAAATTGAATTTTTATAAAAAATTATTAAAAAACTTTCATATAAAAAAAAACTTTCATAGAATAAATAATTTTTTTTTTTTAATTTTTCTCTCAAAAATTTAAATGGGACATTAGAATTGAACCAGAAATTGATACATTCAAACTTTCGTCATCATGCTTCATTGGGATATTTAAAAGTGTTGTTTTTATTTCTTTTGGGATTTTTCTTTTTACAAAATCGAACCCATTTACTTCGTTTCCCATGAACAAAAAGACAGTCTTATTGTTATTTTTTAAATCTGGCTCTTCACTTAAAATATTATTTACACTAATTTTAGATCTTGGATCTGCAATAAAAAACAATGGATCCACCTTTTCTTCTTTTATCCTTGATAATAAAACTTCCCAACTTCCCTATTTAAATATAATAAAAATAAAGGTACAATCTTAAATAAATAATTTGTTTTACAAAAGAAAAAGGAGTTCTTAGAATGAAACTTTGAAAAAAAAAACCAACCAATTAGACTATCACATAAATAAAAGTGAAATATTGAATGACACAAACCTTTTTGATACAGAAACTGAAATAGGAGAAAATATATCACAATGAGGAACATCTTCAAGAAGGCTAACAAAAATGTTACATTATTAAGAATCAAAAAAAATTTCAATTTAAATATAATTTACAAAATTGAGTCCCAACCTTTCAGAGCACCACTAAAATAAACAAATGCACTCTTTAATTAGAAACTAAAAATTTTTTTTTTTTTTACTTTTTACCATGTACGTATCAAACTTCCTACATTTTGAGGATTTTGTATTCCATCTGAAATATAAGGTTTGGAATTAAATGGATTTAAAAAATAAACAAAAAGAAATAAACAATTAAAAATTAAAAAAAATAAAAAAATAAAGAATTAGTTTATAATAAGGCTTCAATTTTTGTTTAGACCTAAAACGAGTATTTTTTTGAAAGGGGATACTTTTGGATGGAAATGAGGGAAATTATATAGCCCTGTTGATTTATTTTTATTGCTAATTTTTCCTCCGATGAATTTTTCGTAGACTGGATCACTACATTCTATCACTTCATTTGCTATCATGTTAAAATGGTTTAACGGAAAGGAATTGTAAGTAAATAAAATAAAAAATAATTTTTATAATTCACTGGATCTTCAATGAAATTTAAATTGGACAACCTATTGATTATAACTCCAATTTCTTTATATTTGATTAAGTTGAAAATATATTTTATGATTTTTGATAAATCAAATTTTACTTTCAAATTATTCAAAGATGCTTTTTGATTGTATGTGATTATTTGCTATCATTAGAATACATTTAAATATATCAAAAATTATTTTAAAGATTTGATATTTGGGTCTTTATAAAATAATCAACTAGATATCACAATACACAAGATAAATGTATAAATGTACTCAAATAGAATTTTCCTTTTAAAATATTTTTTTTATTTTCAAATTTTGATTTACCTTTTGATATTATAGTCTTATCTATAGATAAAGAATCATTTGTGATCAGGGTATCAGGATAAATATTATGTTTGGCAAGGATTTTGATAGAGGAATCATCATAAAGAAGAAATTTTTGGTTCTTCCATCTCAATTGTTTTTCAATATCATAAGACTTCAAAAGTTTAAGTGTCTGATTGGAGAAACTTGTAATTTTTTAACCGACATTTTTTTTATTATTCCACAAAATAAAATAATAAATTCTCACTTTGAAGATTCTGAGAAAAATAAAATTAAATAAATTTCATATATATTACAATTTAATATTTTGTTTTTGAAAATTTTTAATTCCATCAATAAAATTCATTTTTCCTTTTCTTGGGATTATTGTTGTTATTCGCAAGTTATTGTTTATGGTGAGAGTGTTCAAAAAAATGCAAGAGCCAACTTTTTGCTAGAACATTTAGTACAAGGGGCTGCATAATCATTAGAGGAATTTACATAATGGATTTTTTGATAAGAATTTCAGAAATTACCTACAGAAAAAAATGTAAAAAATTTTTAAAACGAAATTTTTTTAAAATTTTTGAAAGGAAATTTTTGAATTTTTTATTTTTTATTACAGAGTGAAATTTAATACTTTCGTCTTTCCTAAACAATACTAAGATTTATTAGAGTTACTTTGTTTGATCTCTCGTTTTGTGATGATCGAAAGTTTCTCCAAGGATTTTATAGTCTATTTGGTAATTACACACATGTTTTTGCGTTTTTAAATGCGTTGTGAAATTTTGGTTTGACCCTATTTTTAAAAAATTATTTTTAAATGAAGAATTTTTTGTTTGCAAAAAAAAATAAGATATAACTTAAGAAAATTTTTCTTCACAAAATTAATAATGAAATTTTTTTTTTATTTTTATTATGTTTTAAATTGCGAACATAATTATTTATTTCCTTCATATCATTTAGAGTGGTTTATTTTTAGAAATCGGATCTATGTGTTAAGAAACTTTAAAAAATATTTTTTTATTTTTATTATTATAAATTTAATTTAAAATAATCCTTTCATCTTTTTAAAAAAATTTGTTCAACACACCTGTGTTTATTTGGTTGTAAAATTACTTATTTTATATTTTTCCTATTTTGATGATGCAAAGAATCTTCAATATTTTGAAGATTATTAAATTTTTTTTACCTTTTAAATATATAAAAACAATAAATAAAGGAAATTTGATCTCTAGAAGCAGGAAGATAAAAAGATTAAAAAATTTTTGTTTTTGACCATTTTTTGATTCATGTGGATTATTTTTTTATATTTTTTGTTGACTAAGATCAAATTTTATGTTTTGTTTTTTTTTTTTTGATTGGTTTTGTATTTTTTATATTTTTTTTTTTTTTAACAGTATGCTAAATATTTTTTGCAGTGAAAAAAAAAAATAATTGTATTTGTGATTCAAATTTTATTTTAATGATGTTTTTATTTTTATTTTTTTGGGGTTACCTTTCTCCATAATTATTTTTTAATTCTCTTCTACTTACAAAAAGATTTTTTAATGGCATGATGCAAATTTCTCTCTCTGATTTTAATATGGGATCCATTTTGAAAATTGGGTTGATGCTATCATCTTTAGTTGTTATCTCAATGGATCCAATATTGAAATTTATATTTATCGAACTTTGTTCCTCTATTTCATCGTTTATAAGAACTTCTTTTGAATCTGATCCCAATACAAACAATTCTAGTTCAAATATTCTTGTTTCTGTGGTTTTTACTGGGGATTTATTACTCATTTTTTTATAAATTTTTTAATTTTTATTAAATTCAAACATATTTTTTTACTCCATTAAAATGAGATGATTATTCTCAACTTTATTCAAGGTACTCTTATTATTTTTAGAAGTCTGTTTACAAAAGAAAATGGTATTCCGCATAAGAATGAAGTTAAGAATCTTTGATTATATAATTAAAAAAAAATTTTGGAAATATTAAAATAATAAAAATTTAATCCTTGTTTTTTACTTTGGTTAAATATTTGGAGAATAAAATTTTTGATATTTCAGATCGAATTGTCACATGTTTTTGTAATCCCTCTTTTTAAAATGGATTTTTATAAAAATAAAAATATAAGAAAAATATTTGAAAATTTTATCAAGACCAAAAAAATAAAGGTAAAACATTTTTGAGCAATTAATTTCGTATTTTTTCTTAATAATTTAATTTAACAACAAAAAAAAGAAAGAGATTATTTTTTTAAAAGTTTATTCGACCATGTTTTCTCATTTTTTATCCTTTGCTTGTGAGGGTCCATAGTTTTGTTCATGGAGTTTTTTGAAGATCTAGAGCCTTTGCCTCTGATTTTGGTGAAAGTGAACAAAAAGAAGAGAATTATTACGGGAACAACTTCCATCAAAAAGTAATCAGTAACTAAGATATAAATAAACAAAAAATAAATAAAAAAGATAAATAAACAAATTTAAATAAAGGTTTACCTGCAAAAGAAATGTTTCCTTTGGAGAAAGCAGAGTAAAGCAAATATGCTATTTGTAAGAGTAGAGCAATAGCAGTGATAAAAAGAATGACAGTTGTCTGAGAAAAAAAAGATTCAATTAAAAAATAAATTAAAAAAATAAGATGATATTGAACACAAAAACAAAATTTGTTTACCTTTAAAAGATTTTTGGGTACAGCTGTTTTTTTGAAGAAAAAAAATCAGATAAAATTTTATTAAAAAATGAAGTAATTACATTTATTGGACAATTTCAAACTTCTGAACATATTTATCAAGAATATCGTACCAAAAATGATCGCAAAGACAACAATGCACAGTGCGATGAAAGCTGAACAAATTTTTTTTTTCAAAAATTAAAAGATTATTGTTTTAAAAGAAGAATCAATTTTTTTTAAAATTTACCAACAATACATTTATAAACCTTATTGAAAATGACAGCTCCATCATTGGTCACAGTAGAACTTACTAAATTTTTTTTGTAATTTTTTTCATTTTATTTTATTAGTTTATTAATTAATATTTTTTTAATTTTATTTTTTATTAAAATTTTTTTTTTTTTTGTTTTTACCAATTAATACAATGATGAAAAGAGTATATAAAAGTATATTGGTAATGAGAAGGGGATAGAACAATCTCTTCAAGACATTTTTAGAGGAAGTTGATGACATTCTGTTTTAAAAAAATATTTTTTTAAAAAAGTTTTTAAAAATAAATAATAAAAATTTTTTACACGACCCAACAAACGACAACCAAAATAAATATTGACAAAAAGACATAATATGGAAGTTCTGTATTTATTATTTTTGAATATTAAAATTTTAGTTTTTGATTGAACATTCAAAAAATTTTTTTTTTTACCTGCTAATATGAAATATCCTGGATTGTTTCCTTTGGCTAATTTATCTAATGCCCCAATTGCAAAAAGAAGGAAAAATACAGCTCTTTTTGAACAAAATAAGAATATTTTATGATAAAAATAAATCAAAAAAAAAAAATTAAATAATAAATAATAAAAATAAAATCAAAATCAGGCCTGAAATAAAATAAAATATAAAATTAAAAAAGAAAAGAAAAGAAAATATTAAAGAAAATAAAAAATAAAAACAATTTTTGAAAGATAAAATAAAACTTATTACCTCAAAGCAGCATAGATCATGATAAAAATGAGAGCAGCTTTGGAGATGGAAAAGTCTTGAGATTGGGAAAAATGAAAGATGATGGAAGCAACGCAACCAACAAACAACAAAAACATGAAGGCGCTCATCGCAAACAAAACATTTTTTACATCCTCATTACCAACAAATATGGAGGATATTGTTTGCCAGTTTTTTACGAGAGAAACTGCAAATATTGTTGCTGTCTTCGTCGAAATAATTCCGCCTTCAATAAATCAAAAAAAAAAAATCAAAAATCAAAAAATAAAAAAAATTAATTAAAAATTTTCTTACAGTAAGCTCCATGAACTAAAGTTACAGAAGTATTCATTGGATAAAAATTAATCAAGTCATCAGAGTAAGCAAAATCTAGAAATGGAAAGATTTTGTCATTGTTTTTGATATCACTTCTCTTATCAATGCATCTGTTTTAAAATTAAAATTAAAGTTTTAATAAATCTTTAGGAAAAAAGGTTATTAGATAATTTACATGGTAAAATTATTATTGGTTGCAGGTGAAATGTCTCTTTTTGAAACAAGCGAACTTTGTTGGAATGCTTTTTTTTTTTAATCAAAAAAAAAAAAATTTGAAATATTTGGACAGAATGAATTTAATTAATTGATAAATTAATTTAAAAATTTTTTTTACTCATTCTTATTCCGTCAGTTAAAAGTTGTCCTAAAAAAAAAAAGTTTTTTTAAAATAAGAAAACAAGTCGTATTGTTTGTTCTTTTTTTTTACCAACAATGAAACCTTTACTATTTTTGATGATAGCATAGGGAATGTCTCTGTGAGATAAAGATCCCAAAAGAGCCGAACTATTTTTAAAAATAATTAAAATAATTAAATTAAATTTGATTAATTAAAATTAAATTTGATTTATTAAAAATAAAATTTAAATTATTAAATAGGTGAATATTTTTTTTAGACCTCCCAACCAATTGTGAGTTTTGGAATTGAGTAGCACCCAAAGAGCTGACAGACAGCTCCGTCTTATAAATATAAAAAAAAAAGTTAAAAAAAGTTATAAAAATTAAATTGAAAAATTTTACACAATATGTTTCGGCAGGTACAGACTCTTCATTGAAAAAAAGATTTGTTTTACCCAATCTAATTGTAGTATTTTCTCCTATTTTTTTGCAAAAATAAAAGTTGAGGAGATTTATTTTGTAATCAAATTATTGAATATTTTTTTCACCCCTGCAAAACAGTTGACTTCCCAAGTAACTTATCTGGTTTGTTGGAAAACATCTTCCTCTTTTGGCAGTGGCATTGTTACAATCGCAATAATATATTCCTGCTGTATTATATATTGGTGAAGCCTCGCATTCTACAAAATAGTTTTTTATTTGAAATTTAAAATTTATTTTAAAATAAATTTTTTAATTTTTTTATTTAAAAATAAATTTTTTTAATTTATTTTTTTAAAAAATTGTTTATTAATTTTTACCAATAGCAGATAATATTGATAATTGTGGATGGACGAATAAATATTTTAAGAGTGCTTGGCTGAGTAAATCAGGAGACAAGAATGGGACATAAGAATAAACAGATTCCCATATATCTTTTTGTTAAAAAAATTTTTTTTTTGTTTTAAAAAAAAAAAAAAGTAAAAAAATCATGAAAAAAAAGTAAGAAATAATTTTTTTTGCAAAAATGTTACCTGTTTTCCAAACAGTTTTAAATTTCGTTGCTTGAACCATTTGTGCAGATCTCCACTCGTACACCGATTTCTAAACATAATAGTTCAAAGAATGAAAATATATTTATAATTTAAAAATAAATATTTTACATAAGAACCTCCACAATCTACACACTCGGCTTGTGACTTTTTAAAAAAATTAAAGTGTTGAAAAAAAAGAAATTAAATCATCAATCACCTTGTTTGTGTATCCATCATTCCTATAATAAAATTTTATTTATTATCAAAAAAAAAAATTTAAAAAAAATATTTCACGTTGCAACTGAATAATCGACTTTATAAAAACCTATTTGAAACAATTTTAATTTAGATTGAAGTTTAAAAATAAATTGGTTGGTTTTACAATTGTTATTTTCGAGTGATTCCGAGCATCCTTTAAGGGAAGTACAACTCGACTCTGTGAAATAAGGATCAATCCACCTTTTTTTTTTGAAAGATTTAAAATTTAAAAAATTTAAAAAATTAAAAAATTTATCAAAAAAAATTAAAAAAAATTAATTACAATCCTAAATTGGCAAGACATTCTTCCTTTTTTACATTTTTATTTATACATCCATAGATGGAATAAAGATCAAAAGCCTCTATAACTGCACTGTCAGAAGAGTCAATACCTGTCAAATTTCCATAAGAATTGTTCATTCTAGCTACATTATTGTATCCAGTCAAATAAGGTACTTTAAGTTGGTATGAACATATTGGACATCCTATTTAAAATTTGAATTTTTTTATTTCTTACATTATTTTTTGTTTAAAAAAAATTTACCAAATGCTTTCAATTTAAATGGAAAAGTAATTTTATGTTTTCAAAAATTTTAAATTATTTTTTACTGTCTATGCTGCTGGTGATATATGCACAAGCAGGATAATCGTCCATTTTGTGGCAAAATTGTTGTGAAGAACAATCATTGGAATTTAAGCTTTGATCACACAATTCTAAGAAAAATAAAAATAAATGATTATAAAATAAAATTAACATTTAAAATTAATAATAAAATTAACATTTAAAAATTAAAATTATAAAATTAATTTTTTTTTTACTTTTGCTATTCCAATAACAACTCAAAGAATTTACAGCTTTATTTGTGCAGTTATTGAATCCGTTGTAACAAGCATCGCAAGAAGAGTAACTCAGTTCCGAACAACTTTCCCAGACGCCCCCACTCGAAGTGCAACTATTTTTATCGAAGATATTCACAATACAAATGTTATCTGTTGATTCCCAACTTCCATTGTTATTAACACAATCAATTCTGTTGTTTATTGTGTTTGAATAACAAACCCCAATAGGATTCCCCTTTAAAAATTGAAGATTTAATTGATTATTTAATTAAAATTTAATGTTTTTTTTTCATACAAAAGAACTTTGACAAGCAGGACATCTATTTTTATTTTTAAAACATTAAAATTCAGTAATTTAGTTATTTTGTGTTTTACCTTCCGATACAATTAAAAGAGGAATTACAATTTCCAATTTGAAGTTTATTATTTACAAGACACAAGTCCAAATTCTCGCAATCACTTTGTGAGTTTATATTGAACTGTGAATTATTTCTTGGTCTCCAATACTTTCCTTCTATCCATGTTCCTCCATTACTATTTCATAAATAATTGAAATTTTATAAAAAATTGTAAATGAAAAAGAAAATAAAAAAAGATTAAAAAAAAAATAAAAAAAATAAAAAAAATGAAAATAAAATGAAATAATATGAAAATAAAAATATAAAGAAAATAAATTTTTTTTTTACTTATTACAAATACTTTTATAAGGGAACTCATATATACAAGAGTTTAGTGTTGTGTCCCAATATCTGTATGAAAGATCGGAGTTTTGATCGACTGTGCACTGCTGCATTGTGAGGCTTGAAGAGTCGATACAATACCCGCTCAAACATAGACTATAATTAGAGAAACCCGTTCCGCACTCACAATCACTTTTCAATAAAAAATTAATATTAAATAAATAAAAAAAAATTAAATAAAGTTTACTTTTGTAATAAGTTGGCAAAACAGAAATTTTCGAAAGTGTTCCAGACATAGCCAATCCTTTCGCATAAGCTTTGTGAGATGATTTGTTGATCATTTATTATGCAAGTGTCCCCAAAAGGAAGTTTGGAACATGAACCCTCATTAGAGCAAACCTTTTATAATAATTATAAAAATAAAATAAAAATAATAAAAATAATAAAAATAATGAAAATAATAAAAATAATGAAATAATTAAATTTAAAAACTTTACTTCACAAACACCACTAAAGTTATTAGAAGAACAACTTGACTGTGTAGTCTGTGGATACACCAAATTTGTGTTCGAAGTATCTTTGCAGAAACCCAATCTAGTACATTCTGTTTCATTAAGTTCTTGGTGTATAACAGAATCATGTGAAAGGCATTGATTAACCTTTGTACGGTTAAAGAAATCAGAGTAAAACTGGGAGTCATTGGCATTGGTGAGATTCCATGATATTTTCGCCAAATTTACGATGTAAACTGGGATTGAATGGTTGAATTGAAAGCAACTTTCTAATGACGCCATTGTGCTTTCTAGATTGCCTTAAATAAAAAATTTTTGTAAAAAAAAATAAAAATTATTTAAAAAAATTTTTTTCACAATATCCGCAAACTCCCTCTAGGATATCACATTTAGAGCAATAACAACTATGGTGCGATAGGTTTATTTTAATATTCAAACAATTTAGTAATTTTTTTTTTTTACTCTCTGTCTGATGAACAAGAAATTTGAGTGATTACACCCGTTGACAGACTTACCAAAGATTGATTGAAAATACGTACAAGAGTATTGAAGCAAATATATAATTCTTCTAATTTACCGTCTAATGTCTTTGAAGAAGAATTCAATAATAAATAAGATTGTTAAAAATAAATCAAATTAAATTTAATTTTTTTAATAAAAATAATAATAATGAATCGTATTTTTTACTTTGTAATTTGCCCAGGCTTCAGCACTCACAGTACATCCTTGAACAGGATCTAAGAACAAGTTTCTTAAAGATATGTAGTCTTGAAGAAGGTCTGAACTCTTCAAAGGTGTAGCACATCCTTTTGTTACTTTCGGAATCACGTTAGTGAACTCTTGGATAGAGTTTGTTACATTTCTGCTATGACAACAATTGTCTCCCCACTAAATAAATTTAAGCTAATTAAAAAATAATTCCTTTTTTTTTTTAGGAATAATACCTGAACCAATAATGGATTACAACATCCTTCAAAAAAAAATTTGTAATGAATTAATCACAAAATATTAATATTTAAAAAATTTACCATCTTTTTAAAAAATATTTGTTCGATGTTTGTTATGAACAAAAAAAGAAGAAATTGATAGTTACCTTGTTCCTTTTAAAGAAATAATAAAAAAGAAATAATAAAAAAGAGATTAAAAATTTTTTATTAAAATATACTCTCCATAGCTTAGCTGGTAGAGTGGTCGACAATTATGCATTAAATTTTAAAAATTTTACCCATTCAGTTGTGCCAGGGCTGGAAAAACAATATTGACTGGAATAAGTAAAATCACTCTCGCTCATTATTAAGGTAGAGTCCAAATAATTTTCACAGCCAACCATTTTATCACTCAACAAAAAGAAACCAGCATCCCACAAAGTGTCCAAAAATTTGGGCCTAAAAAACATTTTTGAAAGTAATGGTCAGATTTAAATACCTCATTAATAGAAAAAGTGTGTTACCAATTAGAATCTTGTTTAAGTGATAATGTTAAATTTTCAACTTTTTGTTCGATAAAACTCACCTTTTAAAAAAAAAATTAATCTTTTTTAAAAAGATTAATTAAAAAAATTTTGGATTACAGTATCGGGAGTGCATATTTTGCTTTTAGGCGCTAATGTAGGGAAATGTATATCAAATCCTGTTGGATTCTATGTTTGTAAATTTATTTTTTAATGTTTCTTTTTGTTATATCCTTATATTTTTTACAGATCCATCTTTATCCACTATTCTTGAGCCTCTAATACTTTCTCCTACAATCCTAAACTGACAAAGTCCAATTTCCGATCCAACTGGTCTTTCTCCAAAACTAAAGGTTGATGTGAATTGATCTTTTAATAAAAAATAAAAAATAATAAAAAAATAATTTATTTATTATCATATTCTTTACCCACACTTTTTGTCAGTGCATTAAATACGAGAAATGATAGTTTATTTTCTTGAAAAGTCCATGTATCGTTTGTCCATCTTTAAATATATATTTCATTAATGTTTTAATTTGTTTTACCAATTTTGTATACCCAAATTGTTTTATTAATGCTTCGAATGAGTTTGATGAAGGTATCAACGGAATTAGCCCTTTTTGAAAGATAATAAAAAAAAAAAATATAGAAAAAACAGTCAAATATATTTCTTACAATCAGCATATTGTCCTCCAAATCCTATCAATATTGTTTTTTTTTTTAATTTGATTGAGGAATTAATAAAAAATATCATTTTTACCAGGGTTATAAGTCAAAATCTATTGAATGATTTAATGAGTAGAATTTAGGATTATATTCGTCAAAATTTGTATTTTTTTTTTAATTGTTGATTACTTACATTTGTGATTTTGGGCAATGAATTGATGATCTTATTGTTTATACATTCTAACTGAAACATTCCCGCCAATTGATGCATACCTTCGGAGATTACTGAGCAAAATGCTTCAGTCTTCCCTAAACATAATGCAAGTGAGGTATTATCGTCTGTATTGAAATAATATGCAGATACAACTGGTGGAGTAAACTCAAAATCATATGAAGAGAGATTTTTTATGGTCCCATTATTTTCTTTCACGTATATTTTTTTATCAAAATAAATATCAAACACTATTGCATCAATTTGTTCATTCAATCCTATTCTTCTATTTAATTGTGTGTATGTTATTTTTTTTACTTCCAAACCTTTCATTCAATAAAAAATTTTTAAATCAGAATTTCAAGAAAAATGTTTATAAGCAATCGAATTTTTTGAATTATTTACCAAAACAACCAGTCATCATAAAAAGTAACAATAATGCACAAATGTATCTCATTTTTTTTTAAAAAAAATAATAATAATAAAAGATTTTTTATTTTTTTTTAATAATTTTCCGATTAGCTGATTTTTTTTGAAATTTTTTAATTGTTTTTAATTATTATAGTTTTTGAACAAAATTTGAATTATTTCTTGATTAGGGTAAAAAATCTGGCAAGGGCTCGCTGCATATGTTGATTTCTTGCCATGTGGAGGTGATATAATATTATTAGTAAAAAAAAATAAATTAAAACTCATATATTTGATAAAAAAATTTTTTTTGTTTATTCTTTGATAGTGGAGAGTTTATGTTGCATTTGGGGACAAAGTACTTGATTGCTCCAAATTTACATGACATTTTGAAGATGAAGTTGTTTGTTGAATTAAAATCTTAATCTATTTATATTACCGAATAATGATTTGTAGTGATAATCATATGGCAATCCTTGATAATTTACTGGAGATGTTCAAGACTTTAGAACAGTTCATAAATTAATATCCGCTAACAAAGATGTAAATTTTGGACATGTCTAATAATTTACAAATCAATTAAATAAATAATATAAATATTCTGATATAAATTACCTTCATTCAATTTATATCAAGTAATAGATCTTCAAAATGGACCATTTCCTGTTCATTTTTCATTTGGTTATTTTCCAAAGTATTTTTTCATTTGGTTATCTTCCAAAGGATAACATTTTATTTTTCAAAAAAAATCAGCAATTCCTTTATTTAATTTAAAAAAAGGTTCAAGGTTCTGATTACTTTTCAAATCATGTTGATTTTCATTTAATTTTATCGGATCTTTTCATGAAAATTCCCTCTTGAAAATAATTAATCAAATTAAAAGTTTCAATTGTTCAATTATTGAGAAATTGCTCTTTGATTCACTTTTGTTATACTTTCTGGACCATTAATAAAAAGTTATTTTTCAAAGAAAAAGATTAAAAAATAAATAAAAAAAAATTGTAGATTGTTTGCTTGCAAAATGGATAATAATATATCCAATAATAGCAATACAACAAATAATAATATAACAGACACTACATTATCTTCAAACAAAAAAAGGAAGAGAGATGAAAAAGCAATAATACAACTTAATATGGAATGGAACGGAAAATTATTACTTTACGTAAAAACAGGTGAAAAGAGTGGATGGAAAGCTGAAAATATAGCAGATGCAATAAATTACAATGGATATAATGGAAGATTCATCAAACTCAAAAGACAATTTCCAAATGAGATATTTAAGTTGAAATTCAATGGAGTATCAAGAAAAGTAAAGGAATTTTTATTTTTCAATATTTTCAAATTATAATTTATATATATTACACAGATCTTATTTATAACAAACAATATGGCAAACTATTTCTTAACGAGAACCAAAAAGAAAGCTGCCAAAGAATTGTTGGGAAAAATATTATCTTTCATAAAATCATTAGGAGATACTTTAATTGATTTGGGGAAGAATGAGGAAGATGGAAACAATCAAAATGAAAATAATAATCAACATGATCATTCATTCAATATATTATTCAACAAAACTATCCAAAATCACAACAATATGTTGCAAAACATTCAAAACAATAAATTTAATAATCAAATTGAAATTCAAAACAATGGAAATGGAAATCAAATCAATAATAATAACGGAAATCAAAACAACAACATTGCATCTTTAGAATTTCTTTTAGAAACTACATACAGAAATTTCGATGATCTCAAAAACTACATCGAAAAAGACTCACCAAAAAAAATAATAATCTTCGGAGAAAAAGATCAGCTAGCAACAAATTTGTCCAACATGATACTGACTCACTTCAACCGCCAAGGAGAAAGAAATGAAATGCCAGAAGTATCAAATGTATTCACCTCACCAAAAATACAAAGCAACCCACTCTTTCCTCAGATCATCCGCTTTGAAAGTGAACAAAAAGTGAACACTGTTTCAATCTCTGCTGTTTCGGTTTCTAAAAAAGAGTACTTGGAAAGAATTTTGGAGGAACATGTACACAACAAAATAAAAGTGGAAGAGTTTGGTTGTTATTTCACCAAAGAGAAGTGCAGCACGTTTTCTTTGTACAGCAATGTACACAAATCTTTTCTTGAGATCTCGCCTTCTTTGTTGAATATGTGGAGCGACAAAGAAATCATCAACACACACTTCAAAGAGTTGAATGGGAATGAGCAGATCATCGCTGGAGAAATTGAGAAGATCAAGACAAAGAGTGGCACCAATTCTCAGCTCGACATCAAATTATCTCACGTAGAAATAATAGTGCCAACAATTAGTACTCAAGAATTGGAAATAATTTTGATTCATAACGAACGTAAAAAAAGCAAAGACATCATTTATTTATTTTTATACAAGAAACATATTTTTTTTTTAATTTAAAAAATAATTTTACTTTTATTTTCATTTTTAGAATTGAATGATTGCTGTAAATGGAGAAAAAGGAGATGGGAAAATATTATTTTTGGGGCGAATATTTATTTCTTTGCAGTTTCTTTTCCTTTTTCTTTTTCTGTGAAGGAGAGTTGGATTCAAGAGCTGATTGAAAATCCCTTTTTCTTAAAGTACACCATCATGCCACTTCTTTCTTTTGTCGGAATTTCTCAACAAGAGAACATAGAGGAAAAAAGCAAATACAAATTCAAAAAATTCGTAGAAAATTATTTCCGCATCAATTTTAACGAAAAAATATTCTACTTGGATGATAATCTCAAGAAATATTTCCTCATGAAATTCTCTGAAGACAAAGAAATGGAAATTTTGCACTACAACAACTCCACCAATAAATTTACAATGAACGATAAAATTTTTGGATATATCGACAAGTTGTTGCAGAAAGTCTCCATAGAACAAAAGAAGAAAAAGTTGGATGAATCTAGATCTTTCTTCATTTCTTATATTCTAAATTGTTATCAAATCTCTATTTTGCATCTTTTGAACCAAAACTCCCCAATCAAAGACATTCTGAAAGAAAACCCGAAAGAACTAAAGTCCAGAGCCAAAAACCTCTGCAAACTTATAGCCCCTCAGCCTTGGAGCATCCTCTCCAATTTTTTTTTTTCGCTTGGAGACATAGAATCTGAAATTTCTTCTATTCTTCAACTTTATCAATTCACTCCCAAAAATATCAAGTTTAGTGACAGAATTACAAAAATATTTGAAAAGAAAAAGTCTTTGTTTTGCATTTGGAAACAAATTTTCTCCAACTTTCCAACCAAATCTCTTGAATTAAGGAAAACAGTCCTCCAAGATTGTCTTTTTCTTTCGCAAAAGCAAGTCACACAAATGGGGAAATTCATAGACAATGAATCCATCAGTTTCATCCAAAAATTCATTGAGATATCTGAGATCCACAACTGGGAGATCTTTTACAAATCTGTGTGTGACATAGAAATAGACAAAGTTGTGAGTGATTTCATGAAAAAATTTGAAATTGAACTGAAAGATCTGATTCCTCACAACTTTAACGAGAAAATAAATGACACAGTCTTACTAAAAAACATTTTGATCAATGCAACAATAAAAACAATTAAAAAATGCTCTATCTACCCTTTTATACTCAGCAACATCTCCAAGTACTTTGTCTCTCTCAACTCTTTCATAAGCAATTTCTACTCCTGCAGCATTCTCCCTATGGATCTAACTTCTCCTTTCACAAATTTCAAGCAAATAAATAGTGAGCTTCTCGTCATCTTTGAAAAAGAAAACATCTTGTGCTTCCCAAACAAAAAAGAACCCGAAAAAATCTTCCCTCCTTTGTTGTGCGGCGTTTCTCTTCCTCCTTTGATCACTTTCCAACAGGGAAACGTTTCTTCTTTTTCGGAACCCCTCTTCACTTTGAACAAAGAAAACAATTTTACATTCTTCAACATCAAAAGAGTTTCCGTTGAAAACGATCCTTCTTCTCCTTTCATAGAGAAAGTTTTTGATCCTGTTCAGATCACCTTTGAAAATGATAACCACACCATTTTGCTTCCAATTAAAATCATCTCCATTTTGGAGTCCATTTATCAACCTTCTTCTTTCAACACGCAGAAAATCTACAAAAAGATGACAAAGGAAGAAAAAAAGAAAAACAAAGAGAAACAAAGAGAAAAAGAAGAGAAATCAAACAACAAAAATACGATCAAAAAACCTCCCAAAAAGATTTTCTTCCCTCCCATCTTTGCCTTTTTCTCAAACAAAGAAGATGTTTTGATTTTCTTTCAAAATTTTGATCACTTTGAAGAAAACAGCTTCTTTTTGTTCATCATAAACTGTTCCGAGGAGCCTTTTAACCTCAAAGAAGAACTGAAGTACAAAAACTCCAAAGTACCTTTCTTAGAAATCTTCTTCCACAAACAATACGACATTTTGTTTTTGAGAGAAAAAATGGAGGTCATCAAAATCTTTGCAGAAAGCATCGAAAACTTGTCCTCTGTTTCTTTCAGATGTTATTTGTGGTTGAACTTTACATCAGGCACGTTGATTTCAGTCAAAGAGTTTATCCCTTCATTCCAAGAGTTCAAAGAGAGCAGCTTCTACAGACTTTTCAGCTTCATGACGAGTTTGTACAAAGATTTGGAGAACAAAAAGCAGCTCAAAATCAACAAATGGTTGAACAAAAGGCCCGAAAACCACACCAAAACAAGGAAACAGATCATCAACCAAATCATCACTTCATCTGTCCTCAACAGCCAAATCAACAACCAAGAAAAGCTCAAACTTCTTTTGTTGTTGTCCGACGGTTTCGATTCCAACTTTCAGATCATCAAATCGATCGTTTTTCAATTCAAGTTGGATTCGATCCTCAAAGAAAACAACATCGATCTCTCGCACATCAACTTTGAGATCCCTCCTATTTTTTCCTCTCAAAACAGCGACAGTTTCACTTTTCTCTGCAGCACCAACAAACAAGATAATCAATATCCCAACTTTCTTTTTTCGAGACACTTTACTTCCTCTCAAATCTCAATTCTCAACACTTCTCTCTTAAATTTTCATTTTGTAGAAAACACTCCTAATTATTTTTCGGATCTCTTCAAGTTTTCTTTGAATCCTTCTCCCAACAACTCGGATCCTTTCTTCCTTCTCAACCTTTCTCTTTTCAAACAAAACCTTTATAATTTTCAAGTCATTGGTTTCTCTTTTCTCACTTCGAGAAATTACAAGGTCCCTTTTTCAACACTTGAAGAAGTTTTTCAATACGGGAAATATGATCAAAAACTACAAGAAAAAGTCTATCCTGTTTCACTTGATAAAATTGTCAGGTAAAAAAAAAAATTTATTTTGATATTATTTTTTTTGTTAACATTTTTAAATTTACTTTTTTATTTTGTTAATATTTTTAAATTTACTTTTTTTCATTCTTATTTTTTTTTTTTTGAAAGACTCCCTTCGGACATGAACAATGAGAGTACTGTCTCAATGTCTCACATCAAGAACTATTTTGGTGGACAAAACTTTGTATCTTTCCCTCACAACAAAAACCAACTTTTCAAATGCCTTTCTTTCACTTTCTTCGGATCAGAAATTTTCCACAAAAATTTTAGAAAGTTATGTAAATCAGAAATGCAAAGGTAAAAAAAAAATATCTTAATTTTTCTCTAATTTTAATTTTTTTTAATTAAAAAGATATGCATCTTATTATAAAAACTTTTATTCTGGAGATTACTTTTTTGAAGAAGTTCTGAAAAGAGAAGACACCCAGTTTGGAAGTTTGAGCTGTGTTCACGCTTTTTCCTCCATTCTAGCAAGATCCAACAACAGCTCCATTGGTCTCATCGTTTATTTCGGGTCAGACAAACTCAAAGCATTCATTCCTGTCAATAGTGAACCTACTGTTTCTTACACTTTACTTTTTTCTTTCGAATCTGGTTTTCCTTACTTTGAGATTATTTCTTTCAAATAATTTTTCTATTAATTTTTTTTCATTTTCATTTTTCAAAAATTAAAAACACTTTTTTTATTTATTATTTAATTAACAACATTTTTTTTTTAATATTATATAAAATTATTCATCAGAGTCTTCTGTTTCTGTCTCAGACTCATCCTTTTTGCCCTCAATTAAAAGATTATTGAATGAGTCAGAATATGGAATAGCTCTATCTTCTTTAATATCAACCTTGAAAAAAAAATGATAAAAAAAATAAAACAAATTTAAAAAAATTTAAATTTTTTTTTACCAAAAGTTTTCCTAATCTTTCAATGACATTTTTCATTGTTGGACGACTTTTTGGTTCCCATTCAGCACATTCTCGACAAATGAGGTAGAGTTCATGAGGACAGTCATGGCGCAACATAAAACTAAACTTTTCCCAATTATATTGTTCGTTTTGTTCTCTTTCAAAAGGTTTTTCACGAGTCAAAATTTCCACCAGAACCATTCCAACTAAATAAAAATTAAAAAACAAAAATAATTTTTTAAAAAATGAAAAATTTAAAAAAATTAAAATTTTTTTACATGAATAAATGTCAGCTAAAAAAATTTATTAAAAAAAAAATTTTTATATCTTTTAAATCTTTTCAAAAATACCTTTTTCATCATAACTTTGACCTAACATTACTTCAGGAGCCATCCATTGATCTTTTTTTAGTAAGAAAAATAATTTTTCATTTGAAAAAATAAAGAATAAAACTCTTTTTCGATAAATTACCTGTTCCACACAATGTCATCCATTCATTAGGGTTTATTTTTCTTGCGAAACCAAAATCACATGCCTATTTTTTTAATTTATTATTTTTTTTTCAGAGAAATTTTTTTTTTTTTACTTTTAAAGACATTGTTTCTGTCACCAGAAAATTTTTAGATTTTACATCACGATGTATGATGTTTTTTGAATGTAAATAATCCAAAGCATGTGCAATGTCTTTGGAAGAACAAAATTTTTAATAAAAAAAAAAAAAGTTTTAAAAAATGTTCATAAATTTCAATTTTTAATAAAAGTTTTTTAAAAAACAAAAAAAAAAGAAAAAAATTATTTACCAAGTGCAAATTTAGTACGTAAATCCCATGGTAATTCTTTATTTCTATTCTTCAATAATTTCCTTAAATCTCCTCCATTCACATATTCTGTTATAATAAATAGTCTTTCTTTATAATCGCACAATCCTAACAATTTCAATACGTTTGGATGATCCAATTCTCTTTTTTTTTAAATCAGTTTTATTTAATTGGAGAATTAATTTATTTTAATTTTTAATTAATTATTTCACTGAAATTATAATTTAAATTTTCTTTTATTTTTTACTTTAATGTTGCCATTTCTCTTTGATAATATAAATCCATGCTATCCTCTTCATCATCTTTATCAGGGCTCAACAATAATTTTACCTTTGTGAAATAAAAGAAAAATACAGTATGAAAAAAAAAAAAAAATATAAAGAAAAATTTATTAATAGCTTACAGCAACATGAAGTTCTTTATATCTACACAAATATATCTTTCCAAAGTTACCAGCTTTTTCATAAAATAATAAATTTCTCGTTATACAGTTCCGAATTTTAAAATTTTTTTTTTTTTTTTGAATATATTTATCATACCTGCTATTTCAAGCCATTCCTTCAATTCTGAGAATGGTATCTTCCATTCTTCTGTTATTTCAATTGATGGTTTTTGATCTTTCATTTTTTTAATTTTAATTTAAATAAGAATGCGAGGGATGATGATGGATTGAAGAATTGAGTTAGATATGATATTAACTCTTATACATTGAAATCATTAAGGAATTTTTTCTTTCGACATAAATGTTTGAGGTTTAGAAAATTAAAAAAAAATATTGAAAAGATAAAGTGACACTTTCAACTATGGTATAACATCTCACAAATTGCAATAAATTATATTTTACCTAAATGAATATTTTAAAGTATAATCCTGAGAATATAGAAGAAGAAGAATATTATGAGGATATGGAGGATCATCTCGAAGAAGAGGAAGTGGAAGATTATGAAGAGGATTTGAAAATGGGAAATTTATTGGATGAATTATGTCAAACATTTGATTTGGATGAAGAAGGATCATTGACCAAAGAACAAAGTAAATAAAAGAGAAAAAAAATCTCATTTACTCTCAAAAACCTTTATTTCTTAGTCAATGAAATATTCAAAATTTTTAAATTCCCACAAGAAGAATTGAGAGTATTTGATTTTAATTCCGAAAAAGGTGAGTAAATAAAGAATATTAAAATAAAAATCCTTTGAAAAAAACACAAATTAAAACTTTTTATCTATCTAAGAAAAAAGAATAGATTACGAAACATTGAAAAAAGGATTGAGATATCTATTCAAAAATAATAAAGGAATAAACTTGTTAGATTTTTCATTTAAACTTTTTGAATCTGAAAAAGAAAAAGGTAACAAAAAAAACTCCACTCTAATATAAAAATTGTTGAACATTTTAATTTATTCTTTTAAAAAAAAAAAAGAATTCATTGATTTCGAATCTTTAAAACAATCTTCGGGTAAATATGGCTTGAAAGATTTGGAGGACAAAGATATCAAGGGGATGTTGAACTTGTGGAACAAAAACAACAATAACAAATTATCAAAGAGCGAATTTTTGCAAATAATCAAAAATTATGATTTTTTTGATGTATAATAAAAAAATAAAAAATAAATAAAAAATAATAAACAAAAAAATATTTTCAATTTTTAATTTGGAAAAGGTTGATTTTTAGATTTGATTATTTCCAAAA
Source organism: Cochliopodium minus (assembly GCA_024220525.1). NCBI lineage: Eukaryota > Discosea > Himatismenida > Cochliopodiidae > Cochliopodium > Cochliopodium minus. Next base: position 71,806 of record JAMYWO010000025.1, on the reverse strand, counting down.
AATCATGCAAAGAAAATACTTGAGATTTGTCTTTGTCTTCACCAGAATCCCTTTCTCTCACATTGACGGTGCTGTCCTTTTCCTCGTTAGAACCCAAAACGAGGATGTAGTTGTATCCCTTTATCTGTGCGTTTCTTATTTTCTTTGAAAGAGTAGCATCGGAAGTGTCACTATCAAAAAATAAAAATATAAAAAAAATAAAAAATAAAATAATAATAAAAAATTAATAAAAATAAAAAATAAAAAATAAAAATAAAAAATAAATAAATAAAAATAAAAAATAAAAAATAAAAATAAAAAATTAATAAAAACAAAAAATAAAAAATAAAAATAAAAAATAAAAAAATAAAAAATTTTTTTAAAAAAAAAAAAATAAAATTAAAAAAACTTTGAAACCTTTTTCCCTACTAATCCATAAAAATAACTCAAAAGAGAAGGAAATACACCCTGTNTTCAAATGTTTCCAAATTGTTTTTTTGATAATTTGTAAACATGAATTAGTTCTTGGATTCCATAATACTAACAAAAAAAATAAAATATTAAAAAAATTTATAAAGAAAAGCATTGAATCTTTAAAATATACCACATTGATTCTTTGAGTCTCTTGAAATTCAACTTGAAATAATTTGATATCATTAGGTTCATGAAGTTGTATATACTGTTCCATTTTTTGGATTTCATCGGAAATTACTTGTTTGATATCTAACAAGTTGGGAGTTTGAGTTTCAGTAAAAAAGTTGAAGAAACAATTGCTTTCTGTAATCTTTTTTTTTTTTTGGTTTCCATTTTTATATTTTTTAATGAGGGTATTGTAATTTAAAATGAGATGAGTAGTTAATGTGACTTTTTGAGCAACCATTAGAGTAAAAGAATAAGAGTTTAGTTTTTCTTCATTTTCAAAAGGAATAAAAGTTAAGAAATCATGTTGCAATTCATCTTTTTCATTTAATGTATTGAGTGAAAATATTTTTCCTTTTTGATTACAAAGAGAAATGGAATTTGGTTGCAGATTATCTGGAGAATTGACAATATCCCAGACTTGATCAGGTCCTATTTTCAAATATCTTTGTGTTTTTTCATTGAAAGTTCCTAAAAGAAGATGAAGAGGATATATTTTCTTGTTCACCAAATCTGATAGTAAAGGATTTTCTTTGCAAAAATTTTCGTTTGTGCACCAATTTTGTATTTCTTCATCAATTTGGATAAGTTGAAGGGACAACAGTTTAAATTGAAGAAAATGAATGATTCTATTTTCGTTCACGTTTATGCTTTTGTTGAAATTAATCTCTTCTACTATAACAGATACAACATCTCTGCAAATCCATTGTGAAAATTTATCGTTTTTGCCAAGAGATACTTTATAAAACCATTTTCTAGCAAAATGCAAAAGAAAGATCTTGGGTATAAATACATTCACAAATTTTTCTTGGAGACAACCATTCATTAAATTTTCATCACTGTAAAGAGCACCTGATATCAACATGTCATAGATTGTAATGTTACAAATTTTAAAGGAGAAAGGGAGTTTCATTGAGATTGCCGATAAAGCCAAGTAGATCAAACTGTTAGGAGAATTAAAGAAAAATAAATGAGGAAAGGTAACATTCACTTGAAAAAATTTAGAATGATTTAATTCTGTATTTTTATTGAGAATATCCTGAAGAAATATACATACTTCTTTATATGTTTTGTTGTTTTGACAGAATTGGATCAATTTAGAAGAGAGTAGTTTTTCAATATCTTCTTTCTCTTTAAAATTTGGAGAATTTTCTTGTTGGGTTTGAAGGGATAGTTGAGTGTTCTCAAAAATATTTGAATAAATTTCTTCTTTCATTAGATCTTCTTTTGAATGAAGATGTAATAGATTTGTACAAGTATAAAATAAATACAAATGAATGCCTTTTCTAGAAAAGTAAACTTGAATTTTATCAATTTCTTTTTTAAAGTATTGTATGTTGGGGTCAAGCTCTGAAGAAGATATTCCATCAATACAAAAAATCATATTTCTTACTTTTTTATTAAGAGAGTAATTTTTTTCAAAATGATCAATTATTTTCTCCACAATGGATTCAATAGAATTATACTTTAGAACTATTTCATTATTGTCAACTTTATCATTCTTGAAATAAAAATTATACATTTTCAAAATGAATTTTTTTTTAAAATCAAAATTTTCTTTCAAATCTTTGTAGTTCATATATTTCAAATTTTTTTCGTAAGAAATTAAAATAGCAGGCATAGGGTCTGAAAAATTTTGTCTGATTATTTCTCTATGATTTTCATCAAAATATTTTTCATTCTTCTCAAAGAATACACCTTTGATTATATCTCTTGATAATACTTTACAAATTAAAGTTTTCCCTATTTTTTATTTATTAATATTTTAAAAAAACTTTATTTTTTGTGATTTTACCAGAACCCCTTGACCCAAAAAAAGTCATCACATTTTTTGTTTCGTTGTTAAAGTTAGCAACATCTTTCAGTGATTCAAAAATTCTTTTAAATAAAAATTCACCAATTTTTCTCATTATGCCATCAGATTCGAGGTATTCTTTTTCTTGACTTATTTTCCTTCTTTTAATTTGTGTAAATAACTTTTCATCCATTTTTTTTTTATATTTTTTTTAATTAGGATAAGATTCATTATTTCAATTCAAAAAATTGTTTTTAAAATTTTAATATGTAATTATAAATAAATATCAGCAACTGTAGTGAAGCGGTCAAACACGTGTGACTCAAGTTCTCATCCCCTGGGTTCGTGGGTTCAAATCCCACCGGTTGCAAAATTTTTTTCTTTTTTTTTTCTTTTCTCTATTTCTTGGAAACATTCAGAAAAGATCAGGAAGATCATTTGGGAATGAAGGAAAAATCTTTCTAATAATTCAAAAATGATTTTATATTTTTTTTTTTTTTTGTATTTATTCAAGAATAAAAATAAAAAAAAATCATTTTTTAAAAATGACTTTCTTAATCAAAAAAATGGATCTACTTAGTCAAAAATTGACAACATTTTTCTAACAATGAATAAAATGAATACCAATTAATTAAAAATTCGGGATGATATTAATTTTTGACTTTCTTAATCAAAAAAATCATTTTTAAATCCATCAACTTGATCAAAAAATGAAAAATTTTTTCTAACAATGGAATTCCAAGCTAGATAAAATAAAGGATGTTATTAATTTTAAGTTGCCAAATTTTGGTTATTACTACGAGGATATCGTAATTTAATTAATCAAATTCCCAAACTTTGAAATAATTTTTACAATAGGTAAACACCACATCAGTATTATTTGCCATGATGACCCTTAGAGAGTATTTCAATGCAATGAGGATGGGAAGAATGGTATCACTGTTTTGGATCCTAATGTGATCAATCTAGAGAGATTTGGAAAAGAACCAACCCCTTGTTCATCATAAAAAGAGAAAAATCAGTCCAATCAAAGACTGAAACATCTCCTTTACCCAAAAACTGATTATCTGTTTTATTGATATTCTTTCTAAAGATTTTTTTTGAAAAGCATAAAACCAATCAACAAACACTCAATTATTAAACATCAATTTAGATCCAATTTGATTATTCTTTCACATTTTGACCAACCAAAAAACAATATAAATAAAAAAAATGAGATTCCATTCAATAAGAGATACAAACAATAATTCTCCATTGAGAATATCAATAAGAAATACAGAAGAAATTGGAAAATTGGATAGATATGATTCTCAAGTATATAACAAGATTGATACACTTTATACTGTAAATAAAAATATTTTTTTTTAATTTCAACTGAAAAAATCCATTTTATACTTAATTTCATAGTCATATAATTCTATCAAGAACGAACATGAGAAATTTAGCAAAACATTGACAGAAATAATGGAAATAAATAAAACTCTTCAAATCAAAAATCAGGAATTACTTTCAAGTATTTCTTATTTGGAACATATAGCATTGGATGAAGTAAAATAGAAAAATGAATTTGAATTGTTTTCATTCATTTCTTTATATTTTATAGGTAACATCATTACATTTTCTCTTAAAATTATCCCAAAAATTGCAAACAGCCATGAATAAAATGAATAGAGCACTAATCACTGAATTCACAAATTATAAAGACAAAAAATTAATTGGAAGGTAATTCTCAATTAATTATAAAATTAAAAATATATAAAATTAAAATAATAAAATTGATAATAGCATAAATCCTGAGCCTCTTAAAAATGAATATATGTCAATAGTAAATGAATTATCATCCAACAAAAAAAGTAATGCAGAAAATTTAGAAGAGAAAATGTTAGAGAGTAGTAAGAAAGCGTTGAGAGGATTAACACTCGTAAACATGGAACAAGAGTCGAAGGGAATTTCTTATTTCTGCAGTTTTTTGGAATCTTACCAACAATTCTTTGCAAAAGGTTACGAAATAACAAAAGATATCCGCCCTTACATCGATGAATACAGAAAATTAGGAAAGGAGGTAATTTTTTTTAATTTTTTTTGGTCAATTCTTAATTTATTTTAATATTGATCCGATATTTTTTATTTATTTAATTTTTTTTGGAATTTTTTTAGATTTGATTTTTTAAAAATTATCTTTTTTTTTTTAATTTAATTTTTTTTTAACAGATAGAAGAGCAAATAAATGTGATAGACAAAGTCGAAATGAAAGTGTTTGGGGTATCATTAGAAGAAGTGATGAACAGAGACGGAAAATTCCCAAATTTCATTTTGGACGCTTTAAAACATATAGAAAGAGAAGGAACCAACGTTGTTGGTATTTTTAGGTTGAGTGGTGCAACAAAAGAAATTCAAAAATTGAAATATCTCATTGACACTGGTTTGATAATTAATTTCAGTGAAGAAAGAGATATTCACAATGTGACTGTAAAATTTTTATTTTTAACATTTTTTTTAATATTTTTCAATTTTTTTTTCAATTTTTTTTTCAATATTTTTTATTTTATTTTATTTTTAATTTTAATTTTTTATTAGATGATTTTTTTTTTAAAATAGGGAATACTAAAATTGTATTTTAGAGAATTGCCAGATCCACTTTTTACGTTGAAGTCATTCAGACCATTAATAGAAGCAAACGACATAAGAAACGAAAAACAAAAAATTGAAACCATCAAAAATATCCTCCATCAAATCCCCGAAAACAACAGAATCATCATCCAAAAAATCTTGGAACTCTTCAACATCATCATTCTCAAAGTTTTTATTTTTTTATTTTTATTTTTATTTTATTTTTTTTTAAAAATAATTGTACATTGTGTTGTCTATTTTTTATTTTTTATTATTATTTTTTTTTTTATTTTTTTATTTTTTTTAGTTTATTTTTATTTTATTATTTCATTAATTTTATTTTATTTTTATTCTACGTTTTAGGGTGAAACTAATAAAATGAATGCTCTTAATTGTGCCACTGGTAAAAATAAAATAAAATAAAATAAAATAAAATAATATAAAATAAAATAAAATTAAAAATCAAAAAATATTGAAGACTTTTTTTAAATTCAAAAATCTTTTAAATTTTAAAATTTTCTAAACAAATTTTTTTAAAATTTATTTTTGTTAGTACTTGCTCCTTCCATTCTTTATGAATCAAAAGATCCAAACGTGTTTGTAGGAACGATAAACCAAGTTAACGAAATTTTTGCCTTTTTCATTCAAAATTACTCCCTTTTGTTTCCCACTCCTCTTCACGTTAACGATTTGTCCACCTCAATCTACCCTCTTGATAATAAACCTGCTGGAACCTTGGATCTCGAAGGTAAAATTTTTTTTTATTTATTTATTTTTATTTTATTATTTTTCAGTTTTTATTTTTTATTATTTATTTTTTTATTTTTTTATTTAATTTTATTTTTATTTTTTATTTTTCATTCATTTTTTTTTTATTATTTTTATTATTTATTTTTTTATTTTTATTTATTTTTTTATTTATTTAAAATTTAGAGACACTTCCACAATTGTTAGCTTCAACTATATCCATCCCACAGAGGAAGGAGTCCCTCACCATGAACACTGGTGATAAATTCACATTGAAAATAAACATAAAATGTGGTTCCAAATTAGCTGCTAAAGACAGTAACGGTTACAGGTTACCCAAAACAAATATTTTCATTTAATTTTGAAATTTTTTCTATTTTATTAATTAGTTTTATTTTTATTTATTTTCGATTTTTTTTTGATTTTATTTTTTCTTATTTTTTTATTTTTATCTTTATTTTTATTTTTATTTTTATTTTTATTTTTTAAAGATCTTTAAAAATTTTTCTTTATTTTTATTTTTATCTTTATTTTATTTTTATTTTTGTTTTTATTTTTATTTTTATCAATTAATTATTTTTATCAATTAATTATTTTTTTGTTTTCATTTTTTTTTAAAGTGATCCATTTGCGATAGTTTTCTTGAAAACGAAACACCAACACTTTATTCAACAAAGTTTCCCAAAATGAAAACGAAAATAGTAAACAAAGTCTCAACCCCGTGTGGGATTATTCTCAAATCATTTCCTTAAGAAATGATAACCCCACTACCCTGATGTTCTCGTTTTCAAGTTTGGGACCATGATTTATTAGGTTCTGATGACTTCATGGGAGAATTTAGTAAAAAAATTTAAAATTAGATTTTAAATATTAAATAAAAAAATTAAAATTAAAAATAAATAAAATTTATAAAATAAAAATAATTATAAATAATAAAAAATATTTAAAATAAAATATTCAATTAAAAAATAAAATAATTTTTTTTTTGAAGGAATACCTTTGAAAAATGTGATAAAAGTGATATAGTCGAAGAGTGGTATGATTTACAAATGAGAGAAAATAAAAGGAAGAGGTGAGCAGGATTGTTTCTGTTTCTGTTTTATTTGATTATCCCCAATCCACTAAATTCCACGATTCTGTAGTTGGCTCCAAGTTC
>JAMYWO010000025.1:7266-64780 GCA_024220525.1 Cochliopodium minus | reverse complement strand
CAAAAGAATGCGTAAGTTTGTTGGTGAATGCAGGAAAAGCGAACATGAACACTCCCAACGATCAAAACTTTACTCCCTCTCCATTTCCATCGTCAACCAACACGAAGAAATCGTCAATTTTTGACGATGAAAGGTGCTTCTTTATCGAATGGTGAAAATGATGAATTTGCGTAATTTAATTTTTTTTAATTTAATTAATAATTTAATTATTTTAAATAAATTAATTTTATTGATATTTATTATTTTAAAATTTTTTTAAATTGTATTTTTAATTTTACATATTTTTTTATTTTAAAATTAAAGATTGATAGCTTACTTGAACAGCAACCTCCCATTCACCTCTTTGAAATACACCTTAAAAAAGCGTGGAGAAAGATCCTTCCATCATCTACAAACTCCTCAAACACTGCACCAAAAAAATATTGAAAGATTCATGCCACTCTTTTAAGTAACAAAAATAAAATTTACTTTTTAATATTATTTTTTTTTATTTCATTTTTTATTTCACATTTTTTTCATTTATTTTTATTTTTATTTTATTTTTTTTTTTACTTTAAATATTTTTTTTTACATTTTTAAATTTTGAATTTTTTTGTTCCCATTTAATTTTATATTTTTTAATTTTAAATTTTTAATATTATTTTTATAAAAGATTATGATAAAGAAAAGACATACGTAGGATGTATCAAAGAGATTTTTCACATGTACGAAATCAAAAACATTCAACAAAAACTTTGTTCAAATTTACTACGAACATTCCAAAACTTTTCAAAGAAAAAAGGATGCGAAAAAGAAAAAGAAAACACCTCAGAAGCAATAGATCTCCTCAAAGAAAAAACTTTGTTATGTCATCTTTCTGTCATTTGCAACGATAGAAAACTTGTCAAAGATGTTTTGAATAGTTCTGATGGAAAAATTACAGTGGAATGCCAAAATAACTGGGACAAACTCACTTTACTTGGTTTTTTGTTTTTATTTTTTTTTTTATTTTATTTTGTTTAATTAATTTTTATTTTTACTTTTGTATCAAATTAAATTTTTTACATTTATTCAAAACTTTTAATGATATTTTTTAATTTCAGTCAATATTTCAATTATTTTTTTAATTAAATAAAGTCTTTTTTTTGTTCAAAATTTTTTTATTATTAATTAAACATTTTTTTTTGATTTTTTAATAATTTTTAATTAACTTAATGTTTATTAATTTAAAACTTGATCTTATTTTGAAATATTTTAATTAAATTTAAAATTATAAACATTTTAAAATTTATTTTTATTAATTTAAATATTTTTAAAAACTAATTAAAATTTTGACTGAATTTTTTTTTTTTGAAAAGGGACTGCAGCTTGCTTTGGGAGTGAAGAAACGTTTGTTTGGCTCTACAAAAAGAGAAATGCAAACGTTCAAAAAATAAGCAAGAAAACAGGATTCAATGTGTTGCACCTTTCCATTTACTTCTCCAATGAACCTGTAATGGAATATCTCCTAAACAACCAAATCCTTCCTCTCCATCATCGTGTCAAAAATAAACGTAAATCTTCTTGCCTTGATCTTTCTGTTTTGGGTAATAAAAATATTTTTTATTTTTATTTTTTTTATTTTTTATTTTTTTATTATTTTTTATTTTTTATTTTTTTTTTATTTTTTTTTTTTTATTATTTTATTTTTTTAAAAAAAGGAAACAACCCAGATATTTATAGAAATATGTTCAAGAGATACATCAATTTTTATGGGGAAGTAGCCAAAAAAGAAATAGTAAACAGAGTGGATAATCGAGGAAATACTCTCCTTCTTCATGCAATAAGAAACAAAAACACTTACATCGTCAAACATCTTCTCAAAAATGGTTTTTATTTTTTATTTTTTATTTCAAATTTTTTATTTTTTATTTTTTTTAATATTTGGATTTTTTTTTTTAGGAGCTGATATTAATTTTTCAAACGAGAAAAAAGAAACTCCACTCATTTGTGCAATTCTCACAAAAGATGAAAACTTAATAAAGATTTTACTTAAAGAAGAAAAAATAGACGTTAATCTCGTCCCTCTTTCCAAAGAAAAAAAATCAGGACTCAACATTGTGAGAAAATCAAACAAAGAAACAGAAATGAAAGCAGAAGAGATGGAGTAAGTTTTTTTCTCTTTTTTTTCTTTTTTTTTCAAAATTTAAAATTTTTTTTCAATTAGTTGGTCTCCTTTACATTTGGTTATGTTTACACAAAATTTGGAATTAGTAGAAATATTGTGCCACAAAGGAGCTAATGTGAACGCTGTTAATCATTTGGGAATTACACCTTTGCATTTGGTAAATTTTTTAATTTTTTTTTTTTTTAATTTTAATTTTTTATTAACTTCTAGGCTGTGCAATATGCGGGCCTCCCTATCGTATCTTTTCTTATAAATTCTTCTGCTGAAATAAATTGCAAATCATTTCACAACCTGCACAACAACAATGGATGGGGAGGTAAAAAGATTCATGAAAATTCTTAAAAAATTAATTTTATTAAAAAATAAAATTAGATACACCACTCCACTTTGCAGTTAGCCTTGGTAGATTTGAAATAGCCAAATACTTGATAGATAGTGGAGCAGATATTGATTTAATAAACAATTATGGAAAAACAATGATTTATTTGGCAGCAGAAAGAGATGATTTTGCATTGATTAAACTTTTACTTGACCAAAGAGTGGACAATGTTACTTTTCGAGCACTCAATAGTTTAAATGCTTTGGAAATTTGTTCATCTTCAAAATCTTACAATTACATTCTCAAATACTTGAAAAACAGAATACTCAAATAAAGAAAACAAAAAGAAAATAAAATAAAAAGATTTAATTAAAAAAGCTTTTGACATTATTATCTTCAAAATCTTTTTTACAATTTGGACAAACGTTTTTGAGACAAGGAATGCATTTTGAACAAAAGGTGTGCAAACAAGTGAGAAGTATTTGGTCTATTTTATTGTCCAAACAAATCTTACACAAGAATTTATCATCTTCGTTTGATGTGTTGGGAACATTTTTTCCATTGTTGTTGTTATTAATGTTATTGTCAATTTTATTGTTATTGTTATTGTTATTTTCTTCTCTTCTTTTCACAAGAATAGGTTTGTTCTGAGAATTGGAAGGGGATCTGTTGTTGGGACTATTTTGGTTGTCTTTCTTTTGTATTCTGATAACTCTCTTGTTTGGAGAGTTGTTTTGGGAAATACTTTCATTTACCTGGAATGGCACCTTGTTCTCCCTTTGAATATTCTCATTATTTACAGAATCATTTTTTTGGTTCTCCTGGTTTTTATTAGAGCTTTTGTTATTGTCTTTCCTTTTAATGATTACAGGTTTTTTTTCTTTGTAGAATTCTTGGAAGATAAATTCATCAAAGGGAACAGTAACACAGAAAACAGGTAAAAAAGGGGAGGTGATACTCTCTCTGTATGTGCACACGTCGTGTTCCCTCCCCTTCAAGTATCTATCGCAATTACAAGTAGATTTGATAATGTCTACTCCTACTTTTCCGTTCAACTTCAAGCACAGCAACAAAAAAACATTTTGGGTTCCTTTTGTCATGTGTAAATCTGGAACAAGGTCTAAAAAAAAAAATGATAAAAAAATTAGAAAATAAAAATAAAAACAAAACAAAAATTAGAAAAAATAAAAAAATATAATAAAATAAAAAAGAAAAGAAAATATTACTATAATGAGAAGAAGATTGCAAAGGATCCATTAAAAAAGAATATGCTGCTTCCTCTAATTTGTTCCAGTTCACAAAAGCAATGAAAGAATAGGAACATTCCACAGATGGATTAACTAAGCGAGCATAACTCGTATAAAAATTGATTTTCGCTTTGTTATTAACGATTCTAGAAACTTTCAATGGTTCGTGGAAATCTTTTCCCAACAAATTCACTTCAATCTTTTTTAAAAAAAAAAAAATTAAAAAATTAAAAAAATTTCTAATTATTAAAACAAAACATTTAATTAATTTAAAAAAGTTTTAATTTTTTTTTTTACCATGAATTTTTTGAAGACTTCATCTTGTTTGTAATCTTTCAATGGAACGAGAGTAACCGGATCTTCAGCAGCCAACTCGAATATTCTCTCGACTAAATAATTTCTTCTTTTATGTGTTGAACAATCCAAGCATTTTGCAAATTCTCCTCCTAAATTTTTTGAACAAAAATTTATTTAAAGTTTTTGATTTTAAAAATAATTTAAAAAATTTTTTAATTTACAAAATTTTTTTTTATTATAATTACCTTGTCCACCACCTTCACAGCCATTACATTCACACCCTTTTGTCACACAAGGCACGTTTTTGGCTTTGTGACCACATGGTTTCAGTATTACTTCCCCAAGAATTTCTTTACAAACAGCTTTACCCCTTTCACTGCATTTTCCCTCTTAAATAAAATTGATAAATTAAAAAATAAAAAAAAAAATGAAATATAAAAATAAAATAAAAATAAAAAATATAAATAAAAATTAAAATTAAAAATAAAAATGAAAAAATGAAAAATAATAAAATAATAATATAAAATAAAATAAAATTAAAAATATAAATAAAAATTATTTGTACTCCAATGGTGACCACAATCCAGTCGAATATCAACAAGGGTATTACATTTGATGGAACCAAGAGAATCACAACAAAAAATCAAGTTGGTATGACCACAATCATTGAAAGAAACATTCACTCTCACCACACATTGTAAAGATGTGATGCATTTTTGTGAGCAAAGCTTTGTGCAACTGTGCCCACATCTCAATACTTTTTCACATGGGTAATCGCAATTATTCTCGTGTGCTGTTTTTTCGTGACAATTTTTTTTGCATTGGTGTCCACATCTTTTCAAAGAAAAATTTTTTTTCGAAAAATGAAAATTATTTGAATAAAAAAATATAAAAATAAAAGAAATAAAAAAATATTACAAATAAATGGGATAAAAAAACAAATAGAAATAAATAAAATGAAAAATTAATAAAAATAATTAAAAAGAAATAAAAAAAATTGAAAATAATAAAAGAAATAAAATTAATTAGTTAATAATAATAATAAATAATATAAAATAAAAATGGAAGAATAAATGAAAAATAAAAATTATAAAATAAAAATGGAATAATAAATGAAAAATAAAAAAAATTTTTACGGAGAATAAACTTCAACACACTTTTGGTCACATTGAAAAGAAGCAAGAAGGGAAGAGTTGCTAAAAGAAATGAGAGATGGTTGTTGAGGATGGTATTGACAAGAAAGGGGAAAGTTAGGGCCAATAGATTTCGTTTCTTCCAATTTCTTGGCTATTTTCACCCAAAATGCATTTTTTCCACCTGCTATCGTTTCCCTGTTCGCCACAATGTACAATCCCAATCGAGCACGAGATACTGCGACACAAACACGATTAGTTTTGCTTAAAAAGCCAATGTCTTGTTTGGGATTGCTCCTGACACAAGAAAGAATTATGATATCGTTTTCGGATCCTTAAAAAATGATTACAAAAAATGATTTTAAAAAAAAATTGAAAACAATTAAAAAAAATTTTAAACAGTTTTTAAAAGGAGAAAAATAAAAAAATATTTAAAGAATAAATTTTTGAAAAAAAAAATTTTTTTTACCTTGGAATCTGTCCACAGTTTGAACATCCACAATGTCATCTTGTTTGTTGAGACTTTTCATTTTCTTTCTTAATTCTAATAATTGACCTTGATAAGCACAAATGACGGTGATAGAACTCCTTTTTACGTGATTTCTTTGAACGAGAAAAGAGGCCAAATTGAAAACCATCTCCACTTCTGTTTTGTTGCAAATGGAACGTCCTATACTAGAAGGAGAATCAGGTTGATCATGAGTCCACCAAAAAACTCGGTTTGAAAAGTTGGGAACTTTAGATTTTTCAGCTTTTGTATCTTTTTATTTTTACAAAAAAATAAAAATTAATAAAAAAATTAAAATTTAAATAAATTTCCAAATAGAAAAAAATATTGTAAAAAAATTTTACCAATGACAAGTTTTCTCGAAAGAGTAATGGGATGATCTTTGAGTAGTATACCTTGGTTTTTCATGTAGATGGGTTTGACAAGTCTAGAGATTTCGGGGTTCATTCTTCTTTGAGTATCCAGTACTTTGGATTCGAAACCATTCAGAATGAGCCTCTCGAACATAGAAATTCCCAAATTTTTTTCTTTTTCAAGAAAGTGGCTGTTAACGTTTGGTTGCAACTTTGTTTAAAAAAAAAATTGAGTTTAACAAGAAAAATAAAGTTTTAAAAAGAATGAGTGGATACTTGTTGATGATCTCCAATGAGGATGATTTGGGCATTTTTTTCAGATAAACAAGCAAGCAATTGACTTTCGAGAATTTCTGCAGCTTCTTCGACCAAAATGACACTGGGTTTTAGATTGGAAATGAGGTCTCCCAATTGAGCAACACCAGTAGTGGTCATGCCTACGATTTTCTTATTTCTTATGATGTTAAAGTCAATGTCATCATGCATTCTTTTAAGTTTTTTGCAAAGGGAGTTGTATTCTACCAAAATTTTGTTGTATTTCTTGTAGAGATACTCTGATACATAAGCGACATAAGGGTTGTCTTTCTTTTTCTCCAACAAGTCTCTTCTAGAAGTCTCAATTACAGTAACAGATTCTCTCCTTCTGTCCCCTCCCCTCTTGTTCAACCGAACAGAATCCAATTCTCTTTCCTCCTCCAATTCCCTTCTATCTTGAAGAAACAATTCTTCTTCAATTGCATCTTCAACAAGTTTATGAGGATCTATTTGTTTTTGCGGTTTTTTAATTTCTTCCTCTTTTATTTCCTCATTTGGGTTTCGAAGGCCTCCAAGATCGATATCCTTTGAATTAATGCTGTCAAACACTTTAAATCCCAATGAAGTAAATTCAGATCTTGTGGCTCCTTCTTCCTCGAATTTTTCTACAATGTAAGAAGAAAGGAGTCCTTGTTTGGCTCTTTCAATCTCATTAAAAACTTGTTTCAATTTCGAACAGCATAATTTCATTTCATCTCTTAGTTCATAATAACTCTGCTCCTTTTTAAAGTTCTTTCTTGCTTCAATGAGAGTACATTCCCTTATTTTCTCATTTTGAGATCTGCTACCAATTCTAATGATATTACTCTTGTCGCAAAACTGAAGACACCCCTCAAGTATTTGATCCAAAGCAAAATTTTTGTACGCTATGATCAAAATGGTTCCAGTATCTTCTATGTACAAATCCTTTTCTACTTCATCTACCTCTCTTTTCTCATCATTTCTTTTGCCAAGAGAAAGAATATCTTCATACTCTTCAATACTTTCGTACATAAAAAAAGATTTTATAGCTTTGCGAATAAGTGACGTTTTCTCTTCAATGACTATTTCTTGTACTATGTCTTTTCTTCTTTCTTTTGAAGCTAATTTTTTCTCCACTTTAACACGCCTCTTTATTTTCAATAAGAACTCGATCACAGATCTCCCAATGTACGTTTTTCTTATTTAAGATTAGAAAAAAGTTTGAAAATTAAAAGATTTAGTTGAAAAAAAATATACCCACAACCAGGAGGACCTTGTACAATTGATCTTATAAAAAAATTATTTTAAAATCAAAAAAAAAAAAGACAGAGAGGCTTTACAATTTATTGGTGACAGCAGCACGAAAAGCCTCTTTTTGAGAACTGTCAAAATCCTTGAGTGTCTCAAACTCTGACATTTTAAGTTCAAGCTTTTGAGGATCATAGTAACTCACCCAATTTGCAACCTGGTTGAATTTATCTCTGTCCATAGTAACAAGATACTCTTGGTAGGGTATTTGAGAAAGATTTTCCATCAGATTGAGTTTGGATAAAACAGGGGAAAAGGCAGCAAAGAAAGTTGGATTTTCGACCAAAGTCAAATCTTTATTGAGGTTCTTTTCTCTCATTTTCATAAACTTTTCTTCTTCATCGTTCAAAAACTTTAAACAAACGAAACCTCGCTTCAATAGATCTACTTCCGTATCTATTTTCGTCACCACTGCATAAAATATTCCTCCTTCTCTATCAAATAATCTGGAATAAGACAAAGCTAGAAGATTTCCAGGAGACAATGAAGTGCTTCTTTTTATTTTTCTCTCCCATCCTTGAGGTGTCGAAAAATAAAGCAAATAAGAAGTTCCAGTGTAAGAATTTGCATCAAAAATGCAACCCATTATATTTGCATTTTCATAAACTTTCATGTCTCTTTTGTCCAATGTATTTCTCCTCCAATCACTTATCCCTCTCATCATAGGTTCAAAACAATCTTCTTTCAAGAGCCTTTTTTGTGTCGAAACGTACGTTTTGCTTCAATTTTTTTTTTTTTTTTAATGATTTAGAAAAGTATTTCTTTGATTTTATTTGAATTCAAATACCTGTTTTCCCATTTTCCTGATATTACATTTGTAGGAATTAATCTTTTCTTTAAAATTAAAAAAGAAAGATTCAATTTAATTATTAATTAATTTAATTTGATTAATTATTTTTTTAATATATAAAAAAATCTTTTCTTTTACATAGTTCTCTTTTTCCCTATCATAAAAATCGATTTCTTCAATTGATGGAAACAATGTATCTTCCAACAATCTCTTTGCTCTTTCAATTCTCTTTTTGATCTCTTCCCATTGATCTCTAATCAGCAAAGAGCAAATCTCATCGAGTTCATCTAATTTGGATTCTTCAAGATATCTATAGAGATTCGATAGAAAATTGATTTTCATCTCCATCCTCTCATTCAAAAGATAAAAGATATTTTTCTTCAATTTATCCATCCTTATATTCGAAAAGATTTCGAGTAGATAATCTACTCTGGATGCTCTCAATATTCCCTCTTGAGAAAATATTCCAATTATATTCTTCAAATCACTTTCCTTTGAATCTGTAGAAAATAAAAAGGTGATTATATTCTGATTTTTCACTAAATAAGATATCAAGTCATCTATTTCCAAATTCTTGCAACCTTTAAAGAAATTCTGGATATCGTTTTTTAATGGTTCTTCTATCTTTATCTTTTTAGCAATCCATTGCTTCTTATCATCTTTTAGTTCTTCCCATATTTCACAACTGACCTAATATAAAATATATTAAAGGAGTGAATAAATTTGTGGGCAACTTTAATTTTATTTTTTTTATCTTTTGAATCTATCATTTCAAAAAAAATGTTTACTTTTTGGTTCTTATAAATTTCGGCAACAGAGTTTTCTATCCAAAAATGCATGAAAAATAAATTTGATTTATCGAATTTTTCACATCTGATCCATCCCATTCCCTTTTTTGGGATGTAATTTTCTATCACTCCTTTAAATCTCTTATTTTCTCCTCCAAATCTGTTCAAATTCTAGAAAATAAAATTGAAAATTTTAAACAATTAAAAATAAAACAGATTTACTTTCGATCTATTGTTTTCTCTTCTATCGTTATTCTGAAACTTTTTTTGATGAAAATCCTTCATTTAGATCACTTAATAATTCAAATGATTTTTTTTTTTTTGATTTTTAATTTTTTTATAATTTTTTATTTTATAAAAAAAAAACCAAATTGGTTTGAATTTATTTATCATTGGATTCAATTAAGGATTATTTACATCTCTTTAATCAATTATAAAAATTTTTACGAGATATTAAAATTAATAGTTTAGATTCATTTTTCTAAAAACGTTTTAACTTTTCCAAACAAATTAAAAAAAATTAAACAGATGAAAAGTTAAATTCCTCCTTTAAAAATGGTAAAACTATTAAAGGTTTTTTTTTATTGGTAAATAAAATAAAATTTTTTTTTTTTCTAAATTAATTAGATCAGCTTTGTTTCTCGTAAAAGTTTGGAGCTGCAACAAAAATTGATGAAAAGAAATAGGAGCACTGTTGGTCTTATCTTCGATGAGAAAATTTAAAATATTGACATTCAAAGAATCTCCCTCCCTGATGATGAGAGTTTTTGGTAAGTTCTGTTTTCTTGGTTGTTGATGAAATCTTTGAGATGAGTGGAGTATTCATTTTCTAATGTTGGGAGTCCTTCCTGTTTTTAATTTTAAAATTAAAAATAGTTAAATTTTATTAATTTCATTAAAAAATAAAAAGTAATTTATCTTTCCTCTGAATGTAATTTATGGTGCTAGAAAAATGTGCTCTCAAGACTTCATCAAATGCATGCTTCGAACGTCCAATTAGAGAAGAAACTTCAATATATTTAACAGCGTCAATTTCTTTGGACATTTCCAATCCCCTCTCATACGTGATAGGACCAGAATTCCTATCTTTAAGTTGTATGATGATAGGATCATCTCTGAGATCCATTTTCAATCCAGCAAGAATACATTTGGTAAAGGGCATATGATGTCTGATCTCCTTTATCCATTTCGATCTCACGTTTTCAAAAGAGGTGGGATTGATCAAGGAGAAGCAGATCAAGAAGATATCTGTCTGTGGATAGGATAATGGCCTCAATTTATCATAATCCTCTTGTCCTGCTTCCCATAGATTGAGGGTTATAGGTTTCCCTTCGAAGATCACACTCGCAGCATAATTATCGAAAACAGTGGGAATATTCTCCAGGAAACGAATTTGATGTGTAACTTATCAATAAACATGTTTTACCAACTGCTCCATCTCCAACCACCACACATTTCATCTCTTGCATTTTTTTATAATATGTAAAAAAAAAAAAAATTTTGGTGAAATTGAAAATTCAACTAAAAGAAACTGGGGAAATGTTTCTTATATAAGGATTCGAAACAAAGGACCAAAATTAATTTGTTACTTACTTAAATGAAAATAGAATTTATTTGAAATTTATAAGTTAAATAAAATTAAACAAGTTTGTTCCTAAAATGAATTTTATTTAAAAAGCACAGCTAGCCAAAACAGAAACATTATCGATAGCAACTCTGAGTCTGTTTGCAGATGTAGATTGAACCCAGAAAGAAACTCTCAATTGATCAAGAGATTGAGCATTGATAGCATTATCATAATAAAAGGATTGGCTGAATGTACGAAAACCATTAGAAGTCAAAGGAAGAGTTCCAGCAGGAGTTTCCAAGATGCTAAAAAGAAAAGTAAATTTAAGATTGAAGAAAATTTTGAAAATGATTTTTTTTTTTTACTGTCTAATTTGGGTATTATCGTTAAGGAAATCAACACTGAAGTATTGAGCATTAGGATCTCCAAAAGCGATATTGAAATCAGTTGCATCATTACTGTAGTAGTATTGAAAAGATACATCTAATCTAACTTGTGGGCAAGATGGGTTGACATTAGAAACAGTTGGTGCCAAAGTTTGAGTCAAATAATTTGCTGCATTGTTTTGTCCTAATAGAAGAAGAAATTATTTTATAATTGAGATATTTCTTTGATTGAAAAAAATAGAAAGGATTTTACCAGCAGTATAAACAAGATAAGCAATATTTCTTCCAGAAGGATTAGTTGGATATCCAGTTGGTGCAGCAGTGAGTACTTGAAAAGAAGCTTGACTTCCTGCTCCCAAATTAGTTGCTCCAGTTGTCCATCCAGTCAATCCATTTCTAAAAGATCCATTTGAAATGAGATTTGTTCTACTTGGGCGGTTTGGTCTATCTTCTCTATCTTCATCTTCATCGTATTTTCCACAGAGGGCAACTGTTACGAACAATAACACAAGTGCAATTTTAATAAAGTTTTTCATTTTTTTTTATTTTAAATATCCAAAAGACAAAAAAAAAGTTTTTCATTTTTTCTGTTTGGTTCTTGAAAGAGATTGAATTATTTGTTATATTAGAAGATATATATTGAACAGAAGGAGAATCTATTGTTTTTTTCTTTTTTATCTTTAACTCTTTTTGAAAAAATAACAACAAAAAAAAAAAAAGCTCAATATGGATCGAAACAAGTTTGATCAATCTTGAAATTTAAATTTCTTGTTAAATTGATTCAACCATTTTTGATTTCAATTTTATTTTGTCTAAATTGAAATAAAAAAAAAAAAGTTGTTTTGATTGAAAGAAAGATGAGAGCATATTTTAACAATAAACAAGATAAAATAGAAGATTGGTTATCAAAATTTTCACCCTCAAAAACCAAATATGAAACCGCACCATGGATACAAATCAAAAATCCCAAAATGGGTTTTTTGGATACAGGAAATGAACAACAAGCCAAAGAAGAATTCAAATATATCGTAGAAAATAAACCCAATACAGAAATAAACAAAGAATTAATAGTTCAATTGGCAAAGAAACATAAATGTATGACTGGGAAATGGATTATATGGTTTGATTCAAAGAATGTTGATCAAGAATGGTCGAAAATAGCAAATAGTGTTTTGAATGGATCTTTAGATTGTTCTAATGCTAAAATCTCATCCAATGGACATCCATATGGTGGTTCAAATGATTTTATTTGTTGTATTTACACCAATGATTTTTGTGATATGAAAGATGTGATGAAAATTCGAGAAGAATTGAATGAATTAGGTTTCAAATCTGCCATCACTTACAAAGCAGATATTTATACCTATTTAGGATTGTATGGTAAAAATGAATGGGGATTATCTGAAATTTTGTATACAAAATAAATTTTAAACAAAGAAAAAGTATTTTTCCAATTTTTTTTAATTTATTGATTTCTTTTCTGGCAATATTTTCTTTACAGGTTGAATTGGAGGATCCATTTGATTAGATTTAATTGGATCCTTCAATGAAACTTTCTTTACACAATATTTAACAGTGGTTGTATTGGTATCATTAGTTGAGAGAGAAAGTTTGTTTTTGGTATCAAAACTACTATTGTTGGGTGTATCATTTTCGTTTGTTTGAGTCAAGTTTTTAGTGAAAGGGATGCTAATTTTTTTGATGGTCTTTGGAACTTCTTTTTTTACTGTTGGTTTTCCAATGGGTGATTCATTTGTAATATTATCTTCCACCAATGATTTTTTCGAAGGAGGAGTGCTTTTAATCTGAGATCTTTTAGTAGGAACATTTGATTCATTTTTAAAAGGATCATTTGTGGTAGAATCTTTTAAAATAGGAAGAGGTTTTTTAACAATTTGAGGTTTTTCATTTGTTTGAGTTATTTCCGTTTCCATTTCGTTTGTGACTTTTTTAACAGTTTCTACTTTTATATTGTTATTACTTTGGGGTTCTTCCACCAAAGGCTTTTTAGAAGGAGGGGTACTCTTAATTTGGGATCTTTTAGTAGGATTTGTTTCAGTAATTATTATTTTTTTGATTGGATTTAAAATTTCATTCGAAGGAGAAACAGTGGATGAATTTTCTTCGTTATTTTCATTGTTAGCATTCAAATCTTGTTTATTAGGATTTTTTCCGGGTATCAGTGAAGGAAATTCCTTTTTAAGAGGAGCAACTTTCTTTACAAGATCATTTACATTAGAAGGAGGAATAATTTCATTTGTTAATTGTTTTTTAGGAGGTAAATTGATAGAAACATTATCATTGGGTTGTTGTAAAATACTTTTCTCAATGTTTTTATCTTGTTTGTTTTCTGAATCTACCTTCTTTTCTTCTTGTATTATTTTTTCTTCACTGTCCATTTTTTCTGGAACCTTTTTTGGAGGCGATTTTTTAACCACTACTTTCATTTTTTTTACAACATTTTTGTTAGGTTGTGTTTCTTTTGCATCTGTTTTAAATGAAAGAATTAATTTTTAAATCTTTGCAAATTCAAAAAGATATTACTTTGAAGATCGCTGGTATTTTTAAATGGGGATGTTGTGGTAGATTGATTTGTCTGAAATTCTGTTTTATTTGAGATTAAAGAAGATGTATTGAAATCATGATGCGAATCATCGTTGATTTTAAAATCATTTTCACTTTCACTTTTATCACTGTGATCATGGACAGAGGGAACATCATCTTTTTCGGCATTTTTCACATCACTTTTTCCGACCAAAAGATCATCAATGGGACCATTTTCAGCAAGGTAATGCTTGGTATAATTTCTGTTGATAGAAACAGGGAGATTCTCCAATTTGTTTTCGAAATCTACTTCAGTAAACATGGAATTGGGATCTTCTCTTGGTTTTTCGAACAAGAACAACTCATCTATGTATTTGTTAGTGAGGGTTTCGCAGCTTAGAATGGGAACTTCTTTAGCCAATCTGGATACTTTTCCCAAAAAATCACTTAATTCCAAAATTCCTTGTATTTGAACTCCATCATTTTGCAAAACCTGAACAGTTCTTACCCTTTTATCAAAATTTTGGAGTTTTTTAATATTGATTTAAAAAAAAGGGAGATACCAGTTTTCTTGGAAAAATTTGGTGACTTTGGGCATTTCCTTTTCAATGGTATTAAACAACCTCTTTTTCCCGATTTCTTCAGCAACATACTCTAACTCTGATATTTTCTCGAAAACAGACAAAAACTTTTTTCGAATGTCAGAAAGACTGGGGTTTATAATCTCAAAGTAAACAAAATCAGAAGTAAAAATCTCCTCGTTCATTGAATAGACAAACACTTTGTAGATGGTGTAAAAAAGCTGTTGTGCTTGTTCTGTTGTTTGAAAGAGGGTTGTTTCTTCCATATTCATGAAAATGGAATGCAAAAAGTTGGCAATGAAAAAATTCTTCCCATATTCCAGAGTATCACATGATTCTTTCATCAAATGATACATTTTTATCAAAAACCTAAAAATTTATAAATTAAAAATAAAAAGATTTAAAAAATTAATAAAATTATAAATAAACTAGATCAAAAAAAAATTACATTGGAATTTTCGAAATATTTTCTTCGATGATCTCCAAAAAATTATAAATAAATATGATAAATCCATTTGTGGAATTCTGGTTGAAATTGGCTACATCATACTTGTCAAAATTGTCGTTGACCTCCTTCAAAAGAGGGGTAATGCAATTCATCACAAAGTCAGAGCAATACAACTTGAAAGAGGAATTCAATAAGCTGATAGCATGAGAATTGGCTTGAAAAACTCTTTGCAAAGTACCAGGCAAAACCTCTATCTTTTTCTCTGAAAGAAGAAATATCTCTAGAACAGGAAACATTTTGTCGAATGCACATAGCAGTTTGGCATAACTCACTCTTACTGTCCTGTCGTCGAATCCAAAGATGATTCTTTCTGTATAGACAGTGGCGGAGATTAATTCTATGAACTGCCTTGCATCCTCTATTATTTCATCCTTTATTTGTGTTTTTTGGATCTTTTTCCTTTTTTCTACTTTGATTCTTTGCTCTGTTTTATTCTTCAATTGAATTGTTAGTAATAAATTATTAGCAAACTTTTTTTTAATTTCTTTTTTTTTTTTCCTTTTGTAGAGATGTTCAGAAGTTTACAACAATTTAAATTTTGTAAGCTAATAATTAATATCCGCTAACAAAGTTGTAAATTTTGGACATGTCTATTCCATTTTGAAATTTTTTTAAAAGAAATTTTTACGTAATCAACTTGTTTTTTAACATTTAGATACCAACTTTTAATATCGTCTATTGGATAAGACTTTAACATTTTGCAATCATTTTTGAAGTATTCAAAAAACTTGTCCTCAAAATCAAAGTACTGAGAAGACTCCATCTCTTTCGAACGAAAATTCAAATCTTCAAAGTCTTTTTCAAATTTGTGATGTGCTTTTTTTGCAGGTTCACATGCTTCATAGAGATGTCTGAACCATTCTGTGTTTGCTTTTTTCTTTTTCATTGCTTCTTTTTTGGAATAGAGGTTGTTATATTTTTGGGAAGATTTCTTAAATCTTGTTTCTAAATCTTTAATCATGTTTGTATGTTTATCAAGAATGAAAACCATCTTTTGTACGAACAAATTTCTGTATTCTGTATTTTTCCCTTCCACTTGTTCGAAATCATCCAGCACCATCTTGAAATAACTTAGTGAATCTTTTCGTTTTATTAAATATAAATTAAATTTCCACTAAAAAGAGTAATTTATTTACTTTGATAAACAGGATCTACATTGGTTCGTATTGTTATTTGTTTCTTTTGTTTTCTATTAGCTATAAATTTGTAAGAGGATCAAAAAAAATTATCAAAAAACAAGAAAATATCTTTCAATTACCTTTGAAAAGATTATCATCTCCCATTTGTATTTCATGAGTATCCACCAATGTTTCCTCTTTTTCATAATATTTCAAATTTTTGAGTGTTGTTGTAAATTCTTTCCTTGCTGTGACAAATTTATCATAAGATCTGTTAAATTCATCATTACTTGAATTCAAATCTTTTGCAACTATTTCCTGTAATTCCTTCCAAGTCTTTTTTTTTCCAAAATTTTGAAATATATTGAAAAATAATTTTGATTTTAGTCGAAATACCTTCAAAATAATCTTTGATTTTTCATTATATTCATTGATTTGTTCATTTGAAGACTTTGTGGAAATGAATTTCTGGAGATTTGACGAATGTTCAGTCATTTTTCCAGATCTAATTTTTATTTTTAAAATTTCATTACAAATATTTTCAATTCTGATCACCAAAATTAAACTCAATTGATTCAAATTCCTTATGCAATTGAATAATAAAATTATTTTTAAATATATTCTTTATTCCGTTGTTGATCTTGGATTGATTGACTATAAAAATTATTTATTGGAAAAAATTCAATAGAATAAGAATTTTTTGGAGGAGTGATTGTGTTTGATTTTTGAAAGAAAATAGATTAAAGTTAAATAAGCAAAAGAAAAATATTTTATTTAAGATTCGGAAATATCCTTAAGAAATTAAGTGAATCGAATATCATAATGATGGAATAATTAATTATTAAAAGTTTTTTCTCCAACATAATGATATTTAAAAAGATTTTGATTTGAATTTTCTTTTTCTTTTTTTTTATTAAAATAAATTTTAAATAAAAAATAAAATAAAAAAAAAGATGAAGTCATTTTTGTTAGTTGTTGCTCTCTTATTTGTTGCAGCATTTGCATCTCTTCAAGTAAATAAAGATTGGATTATGTCTGATAGGTAAAAATTTCAAATAAAAAAAAAAGATTTTCTAAAACTCATTATTACTATAAATAGAGCTGATCCAGAAAACCATTATCAATTCACTATTGCTCTTAAATTGAGAAATGTTGAAAAATTGGAGGTAAAAAAATATGAAATTTTATATATTTATACTAAATGTTTTTGCTTTATTACCAAAAATAAAAGAAAATTGTTCTTGATATCTCCAATCCAAAAAGCCCAAACTATTGTAATTTTATTATTTTCTTTCAATTTTATTTTCTGAAATGAACTTAATTTATTTAGCAAACTGGCTCACTCCTGAAGAAATTTCTTCCATCATTTCACCAGAAGAACAAGTACCAAAACAAATCATTGAATTTCTTCAAAACCAATGCCCAGAATTTGGATTTGAAAACAATAAAGGTAAATTTTGGATTAAAAGATCTGATTTGAACAATCTTTTATACTGACCCTTAAATTTTTTTCTTTTTCCCAGATTCAATCAAAGTATTTGGACCTGTTCGTTGCGCAGAAAAAGTATTTGGAGTTAGATTGATGAAATACGTATATCCTAAAACTGGATACACTGTCCTCAGAAGACACATCCAAGATGCACACCCAGTATTCCCACATCATATTGACAGACACATTTCTTTCATGACCGGAGTATCTGCACTTCCAAAGATCAGAGCTGATTTGCCTAAAAACTCTAAAGCGCCAGAAGCTGGAGCATACAACTTTAACATTCCTCAAACTATGAGAAGTCTTTATAACATTCCAACCGGAACTAAAGGAACAAAGTAAATTTTTTCTTTATTATCTTTTATTGTTTTCTTTTATTTCTTTTTTAATATAAACAAGCTCCCAAAACTCTCAATCTGTTATGGAATTCTTGCCTGTAGGAGGTCCTTCATGGAGCGATCTTCAACAATTCTCTCAACAATCCGGAGAAGTATTTAACAACGTCACCCGTGTTGTTGGACCTTGGGATCCACTTCAATCTGATGGAGAATCTACTTTGGATATCCAATGTAAGAAAATAATCTGAGCTTTATTTTTAAAAATGTAAAAACATTAATTTTTCTAAAAAGACATCACAACCGTTGGTGCAGGAGTTTCCACCTACTATATCACCATTGGAAATGGTTGGATCTATGATATGGCTCAAACTTTATTCACAATGCAACAACCTCCTCTCGTAGTTTCTGTATCTTACGGATGGATGGAATCTCAAACATGTAAAAAAAGAAATTTTATCTTTAAAATTCTTTTATCCTTTCATTTATTTAAAAGGTGAAACTGATGTCACCAATGCTAACTGTACTGGTGTTGATGCTCAAACTTATGTTGCAAGAACCAACCAAGAATTGATGAAAGTTGCAGGATTGGGTATCTCCGTCATTGTCTGTGCTCAAGATGAAGGTGCACCTAGTGATAACAACTGTGATTGCAGTCTCGATAGCACTTATCCATTGTGGCCTATTTACCCTGCAAGGTATCAAATGCTTTTATCTTTTTTTATTTATTTTGAAAAACTTTTTTTTTTTGATAGTTCCAACTGGGTAACCACTGTCTCTTCTACTTCCTACTTTTCCAGCACCACCCAAACTAACCCTCCTCCTATTTGCAACCAAGGATACTCTTGCTCCGGATTGGGAAGTGGTGGTGATGAAGTCTTTACTATGGCAAACGTAAATCCTTTTCTTTTCATCCAATCTTTATTCATTTTTTAATTTATTTTAAATAAAGAACACTTACTATTCATGGACTGGAGGTAGTGGTTTTGGTAACTACACTGCAAGACCTTCATGGCAAGACAGCCAAGTCACCAGATGGTTGAGCCCTTCCACCACCAAGACCTGGCCTATTCCTCCTACCGTCTTCTTCAATCCTAACAACAGAGCATACCCTGATGTTGTAGCTTTGGGAGACAGAATCTTGATCATTGATGGTGGAGCTGTTTCTGTAACTGCTGGTAATAATTTATTTTTTAATTTTTTAAAATTTTTTAAAAAATTTTCATATTAGGAACATCTGCTTCTACTCCTATTTTTGCTGGTATCGTTTCTTTGTTGAACGATGCAAGATTGAATGCAGGAAAGAAGCCACTCGGTTTTCTTAACCCTGTCTTCTACCAAATGCAAACCAGCGCACCTAACACCTTCCACGATATCACTTCTGGATCCAGTTCTTGGTCTAGAAGTACTGTAAGTTGCAAATATGGATATGGTACCTCTACCGGTTGGGATCCAGCTTCTGGTTTGGGAAGTCTTGATTACCAAGTAAACTTTTCTTTTTATATTTCTTTTTTTTTTTAACCTTTTTTTTTCAATTTTTAGAATACTCTTGCTTACATTAAGAATTTGCAATAAAAATTTTTAACAATTAAAGCTTTCGAAAAATAAAAAAAAAGTTTTTCATTAATTCAATAAACAATTTGAAAAGTTTTTCCTTCACAATTTTTTTAATTTGTGAAAAAAATAAAATAAAATTTGGTTTAATTCTCTCAATGAAAAAAGAAATGAAAGCTGAAATAATTTATCCTTCGAATTACTACGAAGAAGGTCCAACTCCTCGAAATGGGAGTACATGTTGTAAGTATATAAATTTTCTTTTAAAAAATGAAAATTAATAAATTTCCAACAAATTTCTCAGGTTTATATCAAAACGGTAAATATTTTTTGGAAATGAAGAAAAGAAAAAGTTGAAATAATTGCATCAATTTAGATTACTATATATTCGGAGGATATACAGACACAAATAAAATAAGGACAAATGATCTTTATAAATTAGAAAATATATGTAAGAAATTTCAAATTGAAGTTTAAAAAATTGTACTCCAACTTCCAAATTTTTTTGGATGAATAAAGATGGAGAAGAATCTACAATAAAATGGGAAAAAATGCAGTATACAGGACACAACCCTATAGGAAGAGCAGGACAAGTGTCATTTATTAAAGAAAACAAATTTTATTGTTTTGGAGGATATGACACAAAACACAACGTTTTGTCTGGTTATTAATTTTTTTTTTAAATAAAATTTTTTTTTTATTATTTTTTTTTTAAAAAGATATGTTTTATTTTGAGTTTGGGGAAAATGAAACAAAGTGTGAGGAGATAAAATATAATAGCGTTGTCAAAAACTTACAAAGAAGATGGAGTTCGAATGTCTACATGGAAAATGACAACAAAATGGTAAAAAAAAAATATTAAAAAAAAAATATTTATAGTTTTTGCAAAAAAAAAAGTTAATTTTTGGAGGATGGAATCAAGAAGGAGGATTAAGTATGAACTGAAAATTATTTTTTTCCAACAAAAACTTTTGAAAAAAAAAAAAAACTTTTTCATTTTAAAGGCGATGTTCTAAGTTTTTGTTTTGAAACGAATAATTGGAAAGTGGTTGTTGAAAAAGGTATCAAAGCAAGGAGATGGCATTCCACCACCCTGTTTGATCAGAATGGTTCAAAATTAATTTTTTCAAAGAGTTTAGCATTTTTTAAATAAAAAAAATAAAAAATTTTTTTAGTGCTTACTTTTGGAGGATATGGTTAGTTTATTTCAAAAAAAAAATTTTTTCAAAAAAAAAGTATTAAATTCTTTTTAAAGATGGTACAACTGTTCCTTTGGGAGATTTAAATTCATTTGGTAAATTTTAATCTTTTTTATTCTTTTTATTCTTTTTATTTTTCTTGATAAATCTTTTGATTAGATACAAACACGGGAAAATGGAGCAAATTAGAACTGAGGAAAGGAAAGCTAATGCCAAGGTCCAGACATTGTTCAGTAAAAATAGACACAAAAACGTTGTTAATAACTCCTGGTAAAATAATGAAAAAAAAAATTTAAAATTAAAATTAATTTTATAAAAATTATTTTTTTTCATCTTAAGGTCTTTATGACAGAAATAAAGTAGTCAACAGTTTTGACTTTTTCCACACTGATGACAACTCCTGTGAGAAAGTAGATTCCAAATCTTTGTTTTGTTCTTACAGAGCTGGTCACTGTTGCTACTATGATACAGAAAACAAGAAAATATTCTTTTTTGGTGGATTCAATCAGAATTCCCAACTGATCACTGATCCTTGTTTGATTACTTTGTGAATAAAAAAAAATAATTAAAAAAAAAAATGTTTTTCTCCTCCAAAACAAAGAAAATTAAATTTTTTACCAACAAGTTGTTCTTCCATTCAATTAAATTCAAAAATGTATCATTTCTTCCAGTTTCATCAATCCCCAAATCATCTCCAATCAAGAAAATTTATTATTGCACGAATATATCATCCGATGGACAACAACATGTCAAGGAGATATCATCAGAAAATAATGTGATTAAAGAAGTGAGGGAAACAATAAAACAAGAAGAGGAATATAATGAGGAAGAATACAAGGCAATCAAAGCATTGAAAGAAAATATGAAGAGCTTTAGAGCAAAGGTGCTTCTAAAATCAGATATAACCATCTGTCCTGCTAGTATCTTTGTGGAAAAAGATAGATTTGGATGCGTGGTGCATGCAGAGGAATATATCGACACCCATCTCGAGAATTGGCCCTTTGATGAGCAGGATAAGGAGGATTTTCTTTTTCATCTTAAAGAGGAGATTTATTGGAAAAGTTCCCATCTCGTCGCACTGGGTGCTGTTCCTAAAATACCTTCTATTGATAATAAAGTAAAAAAAAAAAATCTTTTAAAAATACTTCCACTTTAAATGACAAATCAAATCATTAAAAATAAAAATAATACTATTAAAAAATAAAAATGAAAATTTAAAAATATTCAAATAACTGACATAAAAATAAATAATTTTCAAAAAAAAAAATTCAACAATAAAAATAATTTTAAAAATACAAAATAAATAAAAAAAAATGAAATACATTCCAACAATAAAATTAAAAATAAAAAATAAAAAAAATACTTTTAAAAAATAAAATGAAAAGAAATAAAAATAAAATAAAAATATTGATGAAATAAATAAAAATAAAAAATAAAACAAAAAAATAAAATTTAAAATATTCAAAAAAAATTAATAATATAATTTTCAAATAAAAAAATGTACCATGTAAAAAGGTGGGAAACAAATACAATGAAGACTATCAACTTGAGGGGATTGCAAGATGGCAAATAAAAGAGGGAAACGAAGTGGATGTGTTCGACGATAAGGAGTTGGGAATCATCAGCGCTTTCAACAACTGGACCCAAATCCCCAGCATGGCTCATTATTTGTTGATGGACAATGCTTGTAGGAATGCCAGTGAGGATGAGAGATTGAGTCTGTCATTTGAAGAAATTGAGAATACTCTTCTTAATGAGAGTAATCAAAATAATGATTTGAATGAGGTGCAATTTAAAAATAAAAATGAAAAAAATGAAAAATCCAAAAAAAACAAAAAAGATAAAAAAATTATTGAAGATTTAAATCAAAATAATCAAGTAGAATCAAATTCTGAAAAAGAAAATAATTCAAAGAAAAATGAAATTGTTATTGATGATAAAATTGGAGATGAAAAATTGGATATTGTTAGTTCAGATGAAAATAATTCTGAGAATCTAAATGAAGATGGCGAAGAAAACAAGCAGTTAATAATAGAAACCCAATTACCTAATGTTTCTCATTTTCATTTTGTTAGTTACTGGATGGACTCTAATGGGAAAGATAAGCAATTAGTACATTGGTTTGTTGATCAAAAAAACTATGATCTTAAATATTTAATTCTGGGTATTTTTTTTCATTTAATAATTTTATTTATTTATTTTATTTTATTTATTTTGTTAGAAACATTATTGCCAGAAGGAGTATCATTGAAAACTTACTTAAAACATTATCCCTTTTTCCAACAATTTCAAATTTTAAAGTTTGAGTATTTCGAGACAGTACCTGAGGGATCCCAAAACGAAAGATTTTTTGTTCCTACTGTCGTTCTTCCTCACAAAGATGCCTACTCTGATGATTTGGAATAAAAACAAGGAAAATAAAATTAACTATCAAATTTGTCAAAAAAAAAAGAAAAAAGAAAAAAGAAAAGAAAAACTTTGTTTTAATTTAATATTATTTTTTAATTTAATTCAAATATTTATAACACAATTTTTGATAGAAAATACCAAACATATTTTTTTAAAAAATTATTTCATTTGGTATTTTCCATGGATAGGGAATATACAGATTCATTTTTGACTTCCAAATCAACTGCATGAAAATTGAGATCGTTTAATTTCAAGTCACAATTTTTCTCTAACTCTTCCTCATAATCAGTCTTCTCCACTTCATCAGAATCATCCATCTCCTTCTTTGGTATCAAGGTCTGTATAGTTTTATGGATCATCAAAGAATTGGTATTGGGAGATGAATTAGAGCCACGCAAATCTTTTTTAGGTTGATTAATATCCATTAAAGGTGATTTGATTGTCATTGTCTCTATTTTTTCTTTTGTTGGTGTTTTTTCATTTTCTTGATCTATTTCTTTGTTTTCTTCTTCTTTTTCCTCTTCATTTGTTTCTGTTTGATTGGTTTGTTCTTCTTTATTTTGCTCATCCACTACTTTTGGAAGTTTATTTCCTGAATTGCAAAAATTGCTTGAACTTTTAGAATTAGATTTTCTGATTGTATTTTGTCCTTCCTCTTCTTGTGAAAGATTATTACCCATTATTTTCTATTTTTTTAGCTATTTTCTTATTTGAAAGATATATTTTGTATAAACTTGATTCTTGATAAAACTATTTGATTGAATTTGATTTAATTTGAGTATACTATTTTGATCTTATTTTTTTTTTTAATTTTCAATTGTAACATAAATTTTTATTCATTTGGATTCTTTAAATAAATAATCTCGTTGAATTATTATGACATCAATTTGGTATATATGAGAATATCAAAGTCATAAAATTTTTATATTTACTGAAATTCTTTGAGTGATAATTTTATTCAATCAAAATTTAAAAATACTCTTGAAGAATATTTGATTATTTGCAATAACATTGTTATAATTTTGCTAGAAGAAGAAAAATTAAAGTGAATTTTTGAAGGGATAAATTTTTTAAAAATATATAAAAATATTATAAAAAAAAAAATAAAGAAGAGGAAAAAATTTAAACACATATCAAACATATATAGATCCATTCTTCTTTACCAAAAGATCAAATAAATCATCTGCTCGAAAATACTTTATATAAAAAATAAAATAAAAAATGAGTAAAGTAGATATCAAAATTGTATTATTAGGAATGCATAATGTAGGAAAAACATGTCTAGTCGAAAGATATTTGCATGATAAATTCAAAGAGAATGTTACTGCCGTAAAAAAAATTTTTATGAAAAATATTTAAAGCTAAAATTAGCCATATTTTACATTATGGACATTATCTTTTTATTTGTTTAATTATTATTGGATATATTAGACTGTTGGTGCCGCATTTGGGGCAAAAAAAATTATATGTAATGGTATACCCATCACTTTGGGAATTTGGGTAATTTCAAACTTTTATTGATCATAATAGAAGAGGAAAATTAAATTTTTATTCTTTTTTTTTTTTTACGAATCAAATTAAAAAGGATACTGCTGGAGCAGGTAAAAAAATGGATTTGAAAAAAAATTATATAAAAGCCAAATACAATAAATACTTCTTTAAAACAAAAAAAATCTTTTAAAAATGAAAATATTTCAAATATTAAATAAATAATAAGAATATATCTCAAAAATAATGGTTTATAATTCGATTATTTACATCAAATTTGAATTTTAACAATAAACTTTTTTATTTTAAAATATAGAGCGTTATGAAAGTATGTCCAGAATTTATTATCGTTCAGCAAAAGCAGCAATCGTATGTTTTGGTAAAAAATTTTTCATCCTTAACAAAAATAATCAAATAATTCCACCCAATATCCCTATCCACGGCATTAAACTCTTATAAAATTTTGAAAAAATGAAATATAAATAAGATTTCATTTCAATGAATTTGAAAAAAAATATATATAAATTTAAAGAAAGTGGATCATAACCGAAATAATCGGAATTCATTAAATATTGAACAAAAATTAATTTTGTTTTTTTTTCTTTTTATATATGTTACAGATCTCACAAATAAATCAAGTTTTGCAAAAGTCCAATTTTGGGTCGATGAATTATTAACAAATGAAGAAAATTGTAATGTTTTTATAGCAGGAACAAAACTAGATATTGTTATGGAAGATCAAAACAAAAGGGCAATCCCTAAAAACGAAGTTCTTGAATACGCTAAAAGTATCAACGCTCAAGTCTTTGAAACTTCTGCTAAAACAGGAGAGGGTATCGAGTCTATTTACGAAGCTATTGCTAAAAAATATTCAGAAAATAATAAGACTCGTGATAATCAAGAAGTCAAAGGTATTGAGCTTAAGGAAGAACCAAACAAGAAGAAAAGTTGTTGCAATTAAATATTATTAAAATGTTTTTGTTTAAAAAAAGAATTTTTTTTTTGTACAAAGGGTAAGAAGTTTCAAAGTTTTTTTTTTTAATTTAATGAAATTTTTTTTTTTTTCAGTTTTTTTTATAAATTTAAATTTTTTTTATCTACTAATAACAAATTTTTTTTGTAAACTATTCTCACAAATTTTTTCTTTTCAAAAAAATGCAACAATAGCACTTATGTTGTCAGTGGATCCCTTTTTAATAGCACCGTCAACGAGAACCTTTGAAAGACCAGCACGATCCTCAACAGCACATTGATTGACAATATCAGCGACCTCCTTAAAGTTGTAAACATCCCAAAGACCATCAGAAGCGAGAACAACAAACTTTGTCTTTGGGGTGATAGTATGTTCATAAAAATGAGGATTGGCATTAACATAAGGTTCATACTTTGGATCTCCAATTGAACGAGAAACAGCCAAAGTACTGAAAAATATAACAAAATTAATAAAATAAAAAAAAAAAAATTAAAAATAATTTAAAAATAATTAAAAATAAAAATTAAAAATTACCCGTCAACACGGAATGCATTTCCTCTTAAAATTAATTTGGCACCTTCGTTTCTGAGACGCTCCTCTTCACTTTTCAAAGAAGGGTTGTGAGCAACGGTGAGATTGACAATCTGATCATCCTCGAACAAAAATGCCTCCGAGTCTCCAACATTGGCAATGTACAATTTGTCTTTGTCTACCAAAGCAGTGACAGCAGTAGTACCTAGTCCGAAGAAAAAATTAAAATTTAAAAAAAATTAAAATACAAATTAAATAGATAATCAAAATAAACAATTTGAACAAAAATGTAAAAATAAAATAAAAATAAATTAAAATAAACAAAATAAACAATTTGAATAACAAATCTAAAAATGAAATGAAATAATTATGAAATATAAATAAAACAAAAAATCAAAATAAAATGAAGAAGAGATGTAAATACAATATTAAAATAAAATAAAAGTAAAAATAAAATAAAATATTTAAAAATTAAAAAATGAAATAAAATAATCAAAATGAACTAAAAAAATAAAAATAAAAATTAAGAAAAATTTTTGATCATTTTACCACTAATGATGTTATTTTCGTTGGCAAGTGTGTTGTAACGTTCATTGGTAGAGATGTAAGATTTCTCGAAGGATTCTTTCATGCCCTTTTCGGCGAGAAGGTTGCTTTTGAGTTCTATGTGGAGCTGTTGCTGACAAAAATCGGCTGCTTGGAAACCAGAATGACCTATTCATTGGAAAAAATAAAAAAATAAAAAATTAAAAAAATAAAAATAAAAAAAATAAAAAAATAAAAAAAATAAAAAAATAAAAAAATAAAAAAATAAATGTAAAAATAAAAAATAAAAAAAATTGAAAAAAATTATATACCAGGACGAGTTTTGAAAAGATTGGAAAGAGAAGAAAAAGGTATTTTAAGAACAACACTTGGCTTCAAAGTCAAATAAAAACCAAAAGGAGAATGATGCAAAATGAAGCTGTCTCCGAAAAAAGAATTTTGTTTGTACTTGCTTATTACCACGTTCTTCGTGTCGTTGAATTCGTAAAGTGTGTTGATTTCTTTTACTTGTTTGTTTTTTTCGAAATTTTGAATCGAATCTCTTTTGGGTTTTGTTTTAAGAGATTCTAAACATTCCTCTAAAAAAATTTTATATTCAGGTAATTAATTTAAATAAAATTTAAAAATAAATAAAAAATAAACAAAAATAAAAAAATTTAAAATGAAAAATTTAAAATAAAAATTTGAAATAAAAAATAAACAATAAACAATAATTAAATAATTTAATTTAAATAACAAAAAATAAACAATAAACAATAATTAAATGTAAATAATAAAAAATAAAAAAAATAAAAAAATAAAAAAATAAAAAATAGAAATAAAAATATAAAAATAAAAATATAAAAATAAAAATATAAATAATAAATAATAAATAATAAACAATTAAATAATTTAATGTAAATAATAAAAAACAAAAAATAAAATAAATTATTCATACCAATGATATTGTTATTAGAGAGCTGATATAAATGAGCTACTTCTCCTTCCAATAGAAAGAAAAGAGAACCATCATTGATTATCTTGGTTTTTTCTTCCACTTCTACTTTTTTTCCTTGTGCACATAAAAACCTAGTTAAAAAACAAAAATTAAATATTAATAAAATTTTAAATAATTAATTTTTTTAAAAAAAAAAAACCTGAAATCCTCGTCCTTTAATGAACTTCTCTGAAACTTGAAACAAGAATATAGTTCTTTGAATTTTTTTTCCACCTTATTTCTTAAAACAAAAATAAAAAATAAAACAAAAAATAAAAAATAATTAAAAAAATAGATTAATGAATAAAGTAAAGTAAAATATCATAATTTAAAATATTTTGAAAAAATTTTAAAACAGGCCTGTTTAAAAATAAAAAATAAAAAAAAATAAAATGAAAATTAAAAAAAATAAAATAAAATTAAAAAAAATAAAATAAAATTAAAATTAAAAAAAATAAAATAAATAATAAATAGAAAAAAATTACACATCTTCATCAACTTCAATGCTTTTGATTTTTGGTTTTGTCTTCAAAGAAATGTTCTTTTCTTTTATTCCCTTTTCAACTGAAGAAAATTTTTTGAGTCTATTCTCGTTGAAAATTAAAAGTGATTTTTTCTTATCAATCTTCTCTTCATCAAATGCCATGTTCTTTCTTATTATTCCCGCTTTGAGTAAATATATCAAAAGTTGTTTAGCTTGGAATCTGTCTTCAGTCTTCATTCTTATAAAAACAAAAAACAAAAAATAAAAATAAAAAATAAAAAATAAAAAACAAAAAACAAAAAACAAAATAAAAAATAAAAACAAAAAATAAAAAATAAAAAATAAAAAATAAAAAATAATAAACAAGATAAAAAATAAAAAATAATAAACAAGATAAATATGAAAATAATTCAAATTTATGCAAAAAAACAAATGAAAAAATAATAAACAAGATAAATATGAAAATAATTCAAATTTATGCAAAAAAATTTTAATCGAAATAAAAAATTTTAAAAAGACAATAAAAAACCAAAATAAAAAAGAAACAAATCAATAAAAAAATTAAAAGAAAAAACAATTCAAAAATATTAAATTAAAAAACAAATCAATATTAAAATGAGAAATTTAAAAAATAAAAAGAAGAATAAAATTTAATTTAAAAAAAATCAAAAAAAAATTAAACTAAAAATTGGTTTTACATTTCTAAAATCCAATCAATAGCTTCTCTTCCAGAAAAACAGTTGAAATAAAAAGATTTCTCATCATTAGGAATATTCCTCTCCATACATAAAACACCAAACATAGAATCGGAAATAAAAGAAGAGAAAGAAATCAACAACTTTAAAAGTCCAAAGTTTTGCGGATGATTTATTCTTTCTTCAGATAAAAAGTTCCTCTTGTACAATTCGTTGAGAAAAGATTCATTTTTTCTTTTCCAATTTCCTAGTTTTTCTAAGAATAATTTCAATTTAATTCTCATTTCTTTTTCCTCTTTAATATCTTCCTCTTCTTCCTTCAAAATTTCCTCCAAAGAAATTTCTTGTTCTAAAAATAGAAAATTTAAAAAGTAAAATAAAAATAAAACATTTAAAAAGAAAAATAAATAAAACTAAAATTAACAATGAAAAAGAAAAAAATTAAATTCAGACGAAAAACAATTTTAAAACAATAGTATCCAAAAATTGCTTTTTGAAAAGAATGAACAAAATATTTTTCAAATAAAACATAAATTCAAAAAAAAAAAAATAAGAATTTTAAATTAAAAAAAAAAACAAAATATACTTGGTTCCTCCGGAACTGTTTTTATTTGCTTCGCATCTATTTGACTATCTTGATTATTTTCATCCTGATTTTTTGTAGAATAAGGAATTTTTCTTGACTTTCTTCATTTTTTCAAAGCTTGTGCTTTTGAGACACCTTCCATCTTGATATGTCCCAGGGAAGATTGGAGAATAAAATTGAGTTTGCTTTGGTATTTCTTTTTCTATTTTCTTTTTTGTCAACTCTATTTTCTCTTTCTTTAGTCTTTCCACACTAAAAGTTTCAAAATAAAATAAAAATAATAAAATAAAAAAAAATATTTCTAAAAATTAAAATGATCAAAAAATATTAACTTTAAAATTTTTCTAAAAAATTTTATTATTTTTAAACTAAAAAATAATTATCAAAAATCTAATGTAAATATTATTTTTATATTAAACTGAAAAAAATTATCAAAATAATAAAAATGAACTTTAAGATGTTTTCTAAAACAAAATGATTGAACAAAAAATTATATAAAAATATATCAAAAATTATAAAAAAATAAAAATAAAAATAAAAATAAAAAAATAAAAAAATAAAAATAAAAATAAAAATAAAAAAATAAAAATAAAAATTTATAAAATAAAAAAAATAAAAAATAAAATAAAAATAAAAATAAAAAATAAAATAAGAAATAAAAATAAAAAATAAAAAAAAGTTAATTTTGAGATGTTTTTTGATGAGATTGTAACTTTCTGGAAAAATTGTCAATATTGAAAGAAAAGGATTTGGAGAAGATTCAGAAAAGAAGCAATAAAAGATGAGAGGAGGTTGGAGGAACTTTCTTTCGTAAGATTCTATTGTCAAACATTTTTTGATGAAATCTGACATCTCTGTGGAGTACTTGTCTTCGTTTCTAAGAGTAGGAAGTCTATAAATTCCTTTTTGCGCAAGTTTTTCAATCATGTCCATTGGTTCTAATGAAAAATTAATTTAATAATAAAAAATTGAAAAGACAAAAAATTTAAATAAAAAATCAAAAAAAAAAATAAAAAAAATGAAAATTTAAAAATAAAAAAAAAAAGTTATTAATTAAAAATAAAAAAAAAATTAAAGTAAAAAATATGAAAATATGAAAATTAAAAAAAAAAAATTTCCCAAAAAATTATTAAATATTTATTACAAATAAATTTTAACAAAATACCAATTTCTGAAAAAGGAAAAGATCCTTCTAGCATTTCGTAGCAAGTGATACCCAAAGCCCAAATATCTGTTTTGTTTTTAATTTAATTTTTGATATAAAAAAAACTAAGATAGATGTACCAACTTTGTAGTCATATCCTTCTTGAGAACAAATTTCAGGAGCGAAAAAATGAGGCTGTAATTCAAGTAAAAAAAAAATTGTTTAAAAAAAAATGAAAAAAATAATTTTTTTATTTACAGTTCCTCTAAAATCGTACTCCTCTTCTATTAATTCCGAAAAAAAAAAATTTTCTTAAAAATTTTAATGAAATTGAAAATTTTTTTTTACCTTGAAATTCCAAGACAAACTCACCATAATCTCCCAAAAAAACTTCTCCCATGCAATTTAAAAAAATATTGTCACTCTTTAAATCTATTTTTTAAAAAAAAAATTAAATGTGTTTTTATCAAAAAAAAAAAAATTAAAAAAAAATAATTTTTTTTTTTCAATATTTACCTCGGTGTATCATTTTGTTTTCGTGTAAAATTTTTAGTGCTTTAAGTATGGAGTGACAAGTGTACTGCACTTCTATTTCGGAGAAAGTTGCTTCCATCTTACTCATCACTAAGTTCAAATTTCCCAAGTCACAGTAATCCATCACGAACTATTATTAAACAAAATTATAAAATTAGAAAAAAAAAATAAAAATTAATTTTTTATCGTTTACCCATGTTTTCATTGGTCCATTATTAATTTGGTGAGAATATATATCATGCAATATAATCTAAATAAAAAAAAAATCTTTGATCAATATTTAATGTGAATAAAATTTATCTTCATTAAAATTATTCAATTGATGCTTATAAAAATCATCAAAAGATTTAAAATTGAATTTAATTTTTAATTTTTATTTTGATTGTGGATAAAATACCATGCTGGGCACTTTTAGTTCTCTACATTTCGTCATTGCATTTATTTCATTCAATATGTTTTCATCTTCTATGGTGCCTTCTATTATCTTGATTGCCACTCTATCTTCATTGTTTCTTTTTCAAAGAAAAAAGGTATTGGTTTTGAAAAAGAAAAAATTAAAAAATATTCACAATAAATCCTTTGCCATGTAAACTAATCCCCAAGATCCTTTCCTTTTATGATATTCATTTAATAAAGTTTTTTCTATCAAGTTTTTTTTACCCTATTTCTTTTTTCAATAAAAATATATCTTGTGGATCATTTTGGTTTTTGGTATCTATAGAATCCATATTAAAGAGATATATGAAAACTAAGAAATTAACGTATTTTTTTTTTTATTTATTTTATTGAATAAAATCAGGTGGATTAAAATGAATTTAATTTTATAATTCGATTCAAATTAAGGATACTACCTATCGAAGTTAATTTTGAAAGTAAATAACTCATACAATCATATTTTTTTAAAAAAAAAAAATGGAATGGTACTATATGCTTGCTTTGGGATTAATTGCATATTTCTTATTCGTGATGATCTTGAAATCATTCATCCAAAATAGGAAGAGATTGAGAAATCAAATGTTATTGAAAGAAGCCACACAAATGAAGAAAAAAATTATATTCATTGAATTCTGGTAAGAAAAAAGGATATCGACACTATATTAAAGAATATATGAGAATAAAAGAATATAAATGCTTTCAATAAATTATTCTTCAATATTATTGTGAAATAAATGATAAAATTGTTTTTTGTAATAAAATTGATTTACTTTAGAGAATTAAGTTGAAACTGATGATTTTTGAAAGATTAATTATTTTCTTTTTTAAAAAAAAGCAACTCATGAGGATACGAATATGAATTTGAAGATTTAAGTCGTAAAATCTACGAAAACTTCACAAACGTGGCAGTTATTGGAAACCACAAAAGGCCCCGCCCCACTTCCTTTGAAATTACCTTGGAAAACGAAAAACTCATTTGGAGTAAACTTCAAACAAACCTTTTCCCAATCTCCCAAAGAATAATTGAGACATTGAAAAATGAAGGACTTTAATTCAAAAAAATTTTTTTTCTTTTTTCTTGGAAATTTTTTTTAAATTTTTATTTCTATGAAAAATTAGATCTGAAAAAAAATTATCTAATTGTTAATTTTTTGATTTAATTTTGACAAATAAAAAATTTGATGAATTCCTATTTCCTTTTATTTCTTTAAAACATTTGTGATTTTTATTATTTCAAATAAAACATATTTAGGAACTCTTAATCCTTTTGCTTTCAAGCAAAGAAAGAGAGTATTTATTCCATTTTTGAATAATTCACCAAAATAACAATGATACTCTGTTGTCCTATTGAAAAAATAAAAATTAAAAAAAATGATTTTATTTCTACAAAAAGTACCATTTTCTTGAATCAGATAGTTCAACATGCTTTGGCCAAATTAAATCAAATCCATAAAATGTTTTAACAATATTTTTAAAACTTTGGAAAAAGTCAAAAGTATCTAAACAATTTAAAACTAAAGTCTCTATGATTATATTGTCCCCTTCAAATTCTTCCAAAAAAATATTTTTGATTATTTCCACACAATTTGTAACAGAAAAAGTGTGATCTTTTGAACAAGGAATTTTCTCGTTGAAATTTAAAAAATTTTCAAATAAAATTTTGTTTTTTCCACTCAATTTTTTCATTTCATTACATTTTTCAATAAAACTTCTAAAATGATGAATGTGATAATCAAAAAAAAGCTCAAGTTCGTCCAAATGAGTGAAACACAAAACAAATCTAGAGTTTTCAAAATTTTTGTGACTAGAACAAATTTTCCACAATTCAAGATCTTCGAACATGGAAATCTCAGGACTATCGTGATAATTAATTTTAAAAAAATTCGTCAAATTCACGGTGTGATAAATTATATTCATTTCAGTGAAACAATGAATCCATTTTTTTCTTTCGTTAAGTCTATTTGCTCCAACTTCAACAAAAGTAAAATTTTTGTCATTCAAGTTTAAAGTTGTTTCAATAATTCCTTTATTAAAAATATATTAAAAAATAATTTATTTTAATTTTTATTAATTAATTCAAATAATTTATTTTTACCTGTAGTCCAATAAGATGCCTTTAAATAGTCAACAACATTTATTTTTCCTCCTATTATCTCCTCCAATCTTCCTAAAATGTAAGAGATGTATTGAGGAGAAGAATCTGAGCGAGAAGGTAAATTGAGGAAATATTTTTCGTATTTTTCCCAGATTTCCGCTTCTCCCCAAAACTTTTTCATCAAATTTGCATCGGGCTCTTCTTCATAGTTATAAAATGAAGAATATTCCTTCTTTTGATCAACACTCAAATCTATGTTCAAACAACAATTAACTGATGCTCTTCTTAAATTTTCCAGTATCAATGGTTTGTATAAATTCAAATCTTCTTTCTTGAGTTCAGTGAATAGATATTTCAATTGTTTTGTCACTGTCGTTTTTCTATATAATTGATATTTTTAAAAGAATACTTCCTAATAGCTTCCATCTTTTAGAATCTTACCCTGATCCTTTCAATCCTTTCATTTTTTTGATATCGAGCTTTATAACTGATTAATTCTAAAATTGGAAAAAATTAATTTACCATATAATAAAACTTTTTCTTGTGGAATTTTCTTTTCATTATTTATTTGTGATTTTTTGTTTCCCATTTTTTGTATGGCAATTTTCATTTTTTTTATATTTTTATAATTTTGACAGCAAATTTGTTGAATTTTAGCAGCTCATTTGTTGATGGTGATGTTTTTCCTATTTTGTCAATGAAATGAGAAGATTTTAAGAATTTAAAAGACTTTAAATTGATTTGACCTTCTTCTAATGATTTATTAAAAAAACTTGATTAAATCTTTGACATTTAACAATAAAGATTTCTGCTTTAACAAGATTTTAAATCTTTTAATCTTCTCAAAATTAAAATGGTAACATTTAAAAGAAAATATAAAAAAAAAATGAGCTTTGACAAATATACAGAACTAAGAAAAGAAATAGAAGAATTGATCCAAGAAAAAAAAGATCAATGGAAAAGAATCAACGTATGTATGGTTGGATATTCTGGATCAGGCAAATCCTCCTTCATCAGAACTCTCCAATCCATCCAAAAGAGAAAAATAGTTTCGAATATCAAAGTAGCGAGAGAAGAATCTAAAGAACAAATCACCACAGATCTATTGAGATATCCCTTCTTTAATTTTCTTGACTTCTATGACACCCAGGGTCTATCTGAAGAAGGAAATAATAAATATGATTTTTTGCGAGTATTTCAGGCCATCTTGGAGGGGAGGGTCAAGGAGAATACTCCATTTGATCAAATCGACATACATGCTCCTTTGGACGGCAATAGGAAGATGCAGATCTGCATCTTTTTGTTGTCTGATAAGGATGGACAATATAAAAAATTATCTGAATTGCATAAAGTTGCGAAGAAATTGGGTAAAATGGCATTACATATTTGATTTGAAACAAATATACCTTTTACATTTTTATTATATCTATTTTACATTATTTTGAATCATAAAGATATATCTCATTCAATTGATCACAATATATCATAATTATTAAAAATATTTATCTTTTCTATCATATATAACCAAATATAACCAATGTGATAATTTTAAATTCATATTTTCACCAAAAACTAAAAAAAAAATTTGTAAGGGATCACATGTGGGTTTGCTGCAACGAGAATAGATCAAGATATAAATAATTTTTACGATTTGGAAATCGATGATCACGAAACAGCATTGGAACAAGGCCTCCAAAGTAATATCTATTCAGAAATTGAAAAGAAGTTTTCACAACAATTCGAAACAGACGAGGATATCCAGGTTGTATACTCCTACACCAAGAATTCTCTCACCAGAAATTTCATTCGTGAAA
The DNA here is from genome assembly GCA_024220525.1 of Cochliopodium minus. Taxonomy (NCBI): domain Eukaryota; phylum Discosea; order Himatismenida; family Cochliopodiidae; genus Cochliopodium; species Cochliopodium minus. Next base: position 29,624 of record JAMYWO010000025.1, on the reverse strand, counting down.
AGACTGTCTGGCAATTCCTTTTTTCGCTTCTGGAAAGACTTGAGCCTCTCAAACCATACAAATTTGATCCATATAAAAAAGAAACTGTTTATAAAATACAAGGATATTAAAATTTAAAAAAAAAAAGGTTTTTATTCAAATTTTTCTTTTTAATTTTAATAATGAGATCTGTTTTGAATGTTCTTATGGGGTTATTTAGTTTTATTTTTGTAAAAAAAGCCATCTTCGTTTTTAATCAGCCAAAAAAACAATTTCTTAAATGAAAGAGTTTTTCATTGAGGTGGAAACAAAGAAAAAGAAACAAACAGATTGATTATTTCGAACAAGAGATACTTTGACATTTTCGAAGGAAGAGTATTTGAGAATTTTATTTTGAGGCAAACAAGAAAAAAGAAAATAGAGTTTTGAAAATTATTAGAAAAGTATTTGTGATCATTTGGTTTCCATATTAATCGATTCTCAATTTCTTCAAAAATAACTTTGAATGAGTCATTTTTTGAAAGCAAAATATCTTTGATGGTTTCTTTTTTATTGTTTTGAAGTTTTAAATCTAAACCATGACAAAGTGAAATGATAAGAACCGATTTTAGTTTTTGAGAATCAACATTTGACTTTATTGTTTGGGAGAGATAATGAAGAGGAGTTTCTTTTTTTTTATTTTGGAGATTAACACCACATTTAAATTCGAGTAAATACTTTATAGATTCGAAATCGATTTTTTTGTCAGAAATTTTTGAATGTAGAACAGAATAACCTAATTTATCAATACTATTAACATCACATTTCACTTCTTCGATCAAATATTTCATCACTTTTTCATTTTGGTTGAAACCAGAGTAAAAAAGATAACCTTTTTTACTTTTATCTCCGACAACATCATCACATTTCACTTCTTCAATCAAGTATTTTATCACTTCCACACTTTTATTGCTTCTACAAGCTAACTGCAAAACATTATACCCATATACATTCATAAAATTCACATCACATTTCACTTTTTCAACCAAATATTTTATTACTCCTACATTAATTTTTTTTTTGATAATTTTTAAAATAAAAAAAAAAAATTTATTCAAGTCTTTTCTAAGATAAATTATTTTACAAAAAAAAATTTATACATTCAAAATTAAAAATTTTTAATTTATCTCATTATAATTTAATATTATTTAGTATTTTTTTAATATTTTTTAAATCAAAAAAAAAAATTTTTTTTCAATTTAATAACAAATTTAAAATAATAAAAATAATTTAATTTAAAAAAAAAACAATAAACTCAAAAATGATTAATGTAATTTTTTTTTTTAAAAAAAAAAAGTTGATTATAATTAATCATCAATATTGGCCATTCAAATAAACCTACCTTTGTTTTTATTTTTACCACAAGCAGAGAGTAAAATGTTGTGGTTCCTGTAGTCAACAACATTAACATCACATTTCACCTCTTCAATCAAATACTTTATCAATTCCACACTTTGATTGTTTCTACATGCATGCTGAAGAACCGATTCACCAAATCTGTTTTTGAAATTGATATCTCCTTTGATTTCTTCAATCAAATATTTTATCACTTGCACATTTTTATTATTTCCACAAGCTGACAGCAAAATCGTATTTCTATCTTTATCAACCCCATTTACATCACATTTCATTTCTTCAATCAAATATTTTATCGCTTCTAAATTTTCGCAGAATGATACGCAATATAGAAATGGGGTTTCCCCTAATTTGTTTTTTCTCATTGGATCATACCCTTTATCTATCTTCTCTTTCAGAATTTGGAGATCATCAATATTTATCAAATCCAAATCTCCTTCATTCAAATCCTCTTTGAAAATAAATGAAATCATCAAGAAATTTAATGAAAGCAAAAATTATTTTGAATACCATTTTTAGCTAATAAAAAAAATTTCTTCATTCTGAGATTATTCTAATTTGTTTAGATTTCAATTTTTTTTTTTTGATAAATTTTCAGGAATTATCTTTTCAATTCTACGTGAAAGGTAAATTAAAAACATTGATTTAAAAAAAATTTGAATTAATTTTGAATGGGAAACAATGAATAAGAAATAAACAGATTGATAATTTCGAACAAGACATACTTTGAAATTCTTGAAGAGAGATAATTTGAGAATTTTATTTTGAAGCAAAGAAGAAAAAAGAAAATAGAGTTTTGAAAATCATTTGAAAAGTATTTGTGATCATTTGGTTTCCATACTAATCGATTCTCAATTTCTTCAAAAATAACTTTGAATGAGTCATTTTTTGAAAGCAAAATATCTTTGATGGTTTCTTTTTTATTGTTTTGAAGGTTTAAATCAGATCCATGACAAAGTGAAATGATAAGAAAAGATTTTAGCTTTTCATAAGTAATGACAGATTGACATTTTAGCGAGAAGTAATGAAGAGGAGTTTCATTTTTTTTATTTTGAAGATTAACATCACCTTTCTTTTGTAAAAAATATTTTATTCCTCCCAATGTCATGAATCTGTTAACAAACAAATAATGAATAATTGAATTTCCAAATTTATTAGTACTGTTGATATCACATTTCACCTCCTCTAACAAATATCTCATTACATTTTCATTTTTATTTAAACCAGAGAAAGAAAAATAAAGATCTTTGCCATCTTTACCTTTAAAAAGGTCCCATTTCACTACTTCTATCAAGTATTTTACTACTTCCATCTTATTACTCCTACAAGCAAATTGCAAAGGATCGTACCCAAATGCGTTGATAACATTCACATCACAATTCACTTTTTCGATCAAAAATTTGGTCACTTGCTCATTTCGATTATTTACAAGAATAATTGAATCTCTAAGCTTATTTTGGTGAAATACATCACATTTCACTTCTTCAATCATATATTGAATCACCTCAACACTTAGGTTGTGTGCACAAGTCATTTGAAAAACAGTATTTCCTTGTTCATCCAAAGCATTAATATCACATTTCACTTCTTCGATCAAATATTTTATCACTTGGACATTTTTATTGTTTGCACATGCAAATTGTAAAATACTATTTCCACATTCATTCAAAGCATTAATATCACATTTCACTTCTTCAATTAAATATTTTATCACTTGGACATTTTTGTTGTTTCCACAAGCCGAAATTAAAATTGTATTTCTTTCTTTATCAACAGCATTGATATCCCAATCCATTTCTTCAATTAAATATTTTATCACTTCTAAATTTTCGCTGAATGAAACGCTATAAAGAAATGGCATATCTTCCATTTTGAATAGTTTGTATAGATCAAATCCATTATCTTTCATTTCTTTCAAAATTTTAAGATCATCTAAATTTATCGTTTCAAAATCTCCCTCTTTCAAATCCTCCATTATATTTGTGGAATGAAAATTATATATTTTTGAATTAACAATTAATAGATTGTATCAGTTAATTACCTTTTTAAATTTCATAATTTTGAGATAAACTGTCCATAATTTATTTTTGTTCATTTTTTTTGAATATTTTTTTCGAATTTAAAAATTATTCTATTTTGTTAAAGCCAAAGAATCGAACTCCAAAGAATTGAGAATTGAAAAGTGAATAGTTTTCTTTGATTGTTTTAGTTTTTAGTTTCATCAACAAATAAAAAAAGAATAATGGATGATTCAGAACAATAAAACTTTTGAATTCTTGAATTGAAAGAATTTTATTTTGAAGAAAACAAGAAAACAGAAAAATAGTTTTGCAATTGTTCAGAAAAGTATTTTGATCATTTGGTTTCCTTTCATTTCTTTCAAAAATAACTTTGAATATTTACAAGAAATCAAAACATCTTGCAATTAGTTAAATTATAATATTTTAAAAGTGAAGTAATAATTTAAGTTCAATGAACTTTAATATATCAGTTGGGAACAAAACTGTTTCTCGTTAAATTTTTTTTATACAATAACTGATACAAGAATGAAAAAACTTTAAGTAAAAAGGATCCAGGAATTCCAATCAAATAAAACAATATCTTTTAAAAATTTTATTTATAATTCCATTATTTTGTTTGAATCAAAAAGAATTCAACAATTGATTTGCTTTCTCCATCTCAGTGAGAAATTGATAAAATTGGGAAAGTGATAATTCAGTATTTAATGTTTCTGTTTTGTTATTTCCTTTGTCAAAAACCATTTTCAATTCCAAAAAGGTGGATCCTACTTTTGCCAATTCCTTATTTGATGAAGTAACTAAATATATCCAATAAATAAAGTATATTTGATAAATATGAACCAATATTTTGATTTATATTAACCTCCAAATCTCCAATCCAAATCAACCAATTCATTTACAGTTAATGTTTGAGGAATTTCTTCAATAACAAAATTATCAGTCATTTTTTTTTTTATATTTATATTGAAGAGAATCCAAAAAAAGACAAAGAAAATTCTCTTCTTTATCAAACTTTTTTAAAAGAGTTCCAAATAGATATCAAAGTGTAAAAAATGATTGATTTCTAAACATTTATTTTTAATTTATAATTTTTTTTTTTGAAATAATCTTTCTACAAAATAAAATCTTTTTTTTAAACAAAAGAAATTTGAAAAAAAAAAAGATTTTTGAAAAAAAATGGGAAGGAGATAAGTTTTAGTTAGTGACCTTCTTGGAAGAGGTCTCTTTCTTCTTCTTCTTCTCCTCCTCTTTAAGCTTCTTTTCCTCTTTCTTGAGACGCCTCTTCTCTTCTTTCTTTTCCTTCTCCAACTTTTTCAATCTCTCCTTCTCTTCTTTTGAAACTTTTGAAGAAGAAGAAGACTTTGAAGAGGAAGATTTGGTGCTGCTCGATTTGGTGGAAGAGGTGGTTGACTCTCCTCCTTTACTAGAGGAAGAAGAGGTTTCTTTGGTTTCTGGGGTGGAGGAGGTGTCCTTGCTGCTGGTGGAGGTCCTAGAGCCCACTTTGTCTTTGCTACTTGAGGAGGTTTTGGTAGAAGTAGAAGTTCCATTGGTTGGTGTGCTTGATGATCCACTAAAAATAAATAAAGATTATTTTAATCAAAGTTGATAAAATGATTAATATAAAAAACTTTTTACCTTGAAGAAGATTTGGAAGATTTTTTTTTATCAATTACATCACGATAAAGAGCATTACGATAATCAATGATGGAGAGCTTTTTATCATCATCAATAGGGATGATGATAGGTGATGGAGCAGAAGGTTCAATCTCAGGATCGTGGAATTTGGAGACGAATTCGTGGTTGAGAGCTTCCTCTGCGGTGATACGTTTGTTAGGATTGAATTGGAGGGTTTTACGGAGGAGATCAAGGATATCTTCACTCACATTGGGGAAAACCTCTCTCAAATCCTTTGGTTTTGTTTGATTGAGAGTACCTTTTAAAGAAATGTTTTAAAAATATTGTTATTTTTGGATTTAAAGGAAAATAAAAAAAATAATAACAGAGGGAATGAATAAATATATTTGGGTTTGTTAAATTATGTGAATATATTTATGAAAGTATTTAATCTAAATCTTTTACCAAGCATTGTTGATGCAAAAGGAGAATTTATTGCTTCGATATCTTCCTCACTTGGTGTACCAGTGATTTCCAAAATTCTGTCAATTTGATTCATGGTGGAAGTACCAGGGAACATAGGCTTTCCACTCAAAAGTTCTCCAATTATACATCCAACGCTCCACATATCAACACCCTTGGTGTATGTGGTACTTCCCAACAAGATTTCAGGAGCTCTATACCATCTAGTAGCTACCTAATCAAGGAAACAATTTCAAAAAAAATTAATTTTTGTTTTCTTTTGTAATATATTTTTCATTTAGTTTATATTAAGGTGTTTAAAGATTTTGTGGTAATTCTTACATATTCAGTCAAAACTGGATTTTCTTCTTGATTATCTTCATCTTTATGCATCAATGAAGCGACAGATCTAGCCAAACCGAAATCTGCAACTTTCATCAAACATTCAGAATTCAACAAAAGATTGGAAGGCTATATTCGATCAACAAAAAGATATTAAATTTAAAATTTATTTTCGCCAAAATATATATTGTTCAATAATTCGTTTTTCAAAAATTTTTTCAAAAATATGATACCTTCAAATCTCTATGTAATACTTCTCCTGTATGCATGTATTTAAGTGCTTTCAATAATTGATAGATAATGTATCTTTTATGGATTTCTTCGAGAATGTTTCCTCTAATAACAGCATGAAGATCTGTTTCCATAAATTCGAATACTAAATAAATATCTTTGTCATTATCTGCTTTATGTACACCCAATAATTTGATGATATTGTCATGAGTACTAAATTCTTGCAAAAACATGATTTCTCTGTAAGTTCTTTGTGCATCTGTTATTTTTTAATAGGGAGATAAATTTTAATTTATTGAAATAACAAATAAAATAAATATAAATCTTGAAAGAAAAAATTTTAATCCCGTTATTACCTGTTGAATTTTGAAAAGCATCAAAGATTTTTTTCAATGCAACAACATTCTTTGTTTTTTTATCAATAGCTTTCCATACAATACCATAAGCCTGTATTCAAAAATAAATTTAATAATTTGAGAAAGAAAAAAAAATAATACCCCTTTTCCCAATTTTTGAATAATATCAAATTTGCGAATGATATGTTTATCTAAACTTTCTTCATTTGTGGACATTTCTTTAATTTTGAGAGGAAGAGATTTTTTTTTTTATTTATATTTTAAATTTATATTTTTCAAATATTTTTTTATATTCTTCATATTTTTGAAACAAGTTGAAAATCAAATTCAAATCAAAAAGAAAATTTGATTCATTAATTGTATTTATTCATTTGTAAATAAAATTTTTTTTTTAATTATCCTCTTAAATTTTTTTCAATTTTAAAATTCCCTATTAAATCAAAAAAAAATTGAAACTCCAAAAAGTCATCTCAAATCAACTTCTTCAAATGAAATCTTAATTTGGAATATAAAACTTAACTTTGAAACACTTTGAATTATGCCTTATTTCTTCAACAATCAAAATTATTTTGACTGGAATTGTTAGATATTTACCATTTTCTATTTCTAAAGTATTGAGAGTCATTTAATGAGGAAGAATCTCATAATTTGTTGAGGAACTTTATTTTTTTAATTTTTTTCAGTTGTAAATGAAAAAAAGTTCGAAAGAAATTAAATAGATTTAAAAAAAAAAATCGTAAACTAATCATTGGAAGTGAGATGTTTGGAAGAAAGAGTAATAAACAATTTTGAATGAATTGTTGATATTCATCACATTAAATTTAAAATTTTAACTTATCTCTTTAACAACCAATTCTTCGATTGATTGAAAAGAGAAAAAAGCGGATATCGAAAAGAATAAAGGAATTCAAGAAGATAGAGATAAAAATATAGATGAGTTGAAAGATAGTGGCAAAAGGAAAAATATAAAAAATAATGAGGAGATAAACAAGAAGGATGAAAAAAAAGAGATAGAGATAGGTTATGATACGATTCACAAGGAAGATATATTCGTAACTACTAACCTTGATGATAATCAGGAAAATACGAACAGTATAGATATCAAAGGTGATATATCACAAGATTATAACATAATGGACCATAATCATTCACAAACTACCAATGATGTATTATTGAACGATCTGATGCAAAGAGAGGAGATAGATCTCAATTATCTCAAAAAGATAATCGCCAACGGAGGGATCTCTCCAAGCAAAAGATACATAGTGTGGCAAATCTTCTTGGGGATCACTGCCATCAGGAGAGATAATAGATCAGCAAGCAGGAAGATGATGATAGAGAGCTATAGGAAGCTATTGAAGAAACATATCAGGAACAAGAGCGAACAATGCAAGCTGCAGAATCAGATAAAGGTGGATTGCGATCGAATCTTGGTCAATGGGAAAAAGATGTTTGAGAATTTAGAATTGTTAGAGATTTTAAACAGGATTTTGTATATTATGGCAAAAGAATTCGAGGATATCGGATATTTCCAAGGTACATCATATTATAAAAAAACTTTATTATTTAAAAACTTTTAGATTCAATGAAATGACTAACAATAAAAAATATATAAAAATTTTCAATTAAATCAAATTTCAATATAATAAAGATCCTATCACATCATTGAAGATTCAAAGTTTAAATTAATTAATTTTTTTTTTGTTACTTTTAGGACTTCACGAAATTCTTTCAATCATTTTATTCTTCTACTTGTATCAATACATGGGAATAAACTCTCCCTTCAACCTCATCCAAGAAAAATCGAAAAACATCATCAAAAAAACCGACCAAGAAAAAAACAGCGAAAAAGAAAAAGAAAGTGAGAATGATAAAAAAATTGATGAAAAAGAAAATGAAAACGATAAAAAAAATGAAAATGATAAAAAAATTAATGAAAATGAAAATGATAGTAATGTTGAAAAAAAACCCAAAAAAAAAGATATAAATTATAAATACAAAAACCACGATGTGAATAACAAAAATCTTTCAAAGGTGGACTTAGCCAATTTGGAGATCGACTGCTACTTTTCTTTGAAGAGGATGATCACTTGGATTTTCTTTGCTTTTGGCGCCAGTTCTGATTGTGTTTTTGCTGATGGCATGATCAATCAAATGTCTGATATAATGAAATCTCATTCCAGTACAAAATAATATTTTCAATTTTTTAATTTTATTTTATTTATTTATTTATTTATTTATTTTTTTATTTTTATTTTTATTTTATTTTTACTTTTATTTTTTTTTATTTTTTTTTATTTTTATTTTATTTTAATTTATTTTATTATTATTATTATTTTTTATTTTTTTTATTTTTTTTATTATTAGATTATTTGTTTTATTTTTTATTAGAGCCTTTAGACTCTCATTTCAATAAAATTGGAATGAATTATATGATGATTTGTATGAGATGGAATCTTTGCCTCTTGAGTCAAGGTAAATGATTTAAAAAATTTGAAACAAAATAAAAATGAAAAATTTAAAATTTAATATTAAAACAATAAATTTGTTTTAAAATTAAATTATTAAGTAAAAAATGAAATAATCTTAAGATAGAATTTAGAATTAAAGATTAGAATAATAAAATATCAAAATAATAAATTTCAAAAAATTTAAATTTAAAAATATAAAATAAAAATTTAATTTAATTTTCTTTTATAAAAAGACATGGACATTTTTAACACCGGAAAACTCTATGATTATTATTTTTCTTTGGGAGATTTTTTCCCTTTGTTTCATCCTTACATTTGTGTGGCCATTCTGGACAAATTTTCCGAAAAGCTTCTTCCATTAGAATTCGAAGGGGTCGTGATGGTCATCCAAAGACTTGTTCCCGCCACCTTTTCTGACTCCAACAGTGGAGAGGATCATGTGAAATCTATCGTGGAGAAAGCAAAAAAGTTTCTCATCAAAGATATAAAGTCTAATCGTATCAAGTTGACTGAAAATTTAAAAGATTTGATTTTTAAAATCACTTTTTGATTTTGATTCAAAACTTTTTTTTTTAATTTATTTTTGACCTTTCATNTTATTTTTAAAATAAGACTTTTAAACAATTTTATTTTTAAAAAATTTTATTTACCTATTTTTTCACGAAGCCATTTTTTGTTTAAACTTGAAATTTCGTTTCCATCAATTGTTATGGATCCTTCGTTCGCTTCATAAAATCCAAACAAAAGTTTCACTGCACTTGATTTTCCTCCTCCTGATTCTGTGAACAAAAAAATAAAATGAAAAATATCCAAAAAATAAAAAATAAAAAATAAAATCATATTAACAAAAAAATGTTTTAAAAAATAAAATAATATTATCAAAAAAATGTTTTAAAATTAATTATAAATAAACAAAAAAATGTTTTAAATTAATTATTAATAAAAAATTAAAATGTTTTAAATTAATTATAAATAAAAAATTAAAATGTTTTAAAAATGAAAATTAAAATGGAAAATAAAAAGAGGGAATACCACCAACCAAAGCAATAGTTTTGTTGGGGAAAATGTCTATGTTAAAGTTGCGAAGAGCATAGTGGTTATGACGAGAAGGATACTGGAAAGAAACATTACGAAACTTGATGTCGCCAACGAAAGAAAGGGGAATCAAACCAGAATCGACATCCTCAACGTTTTCATTAAAAAAAATGTTTTCGATTTTTTGAAAAGAATGACTCGTTTTGTTTATTTCCGTCCACAAAACAGATAATTGAGACAATGATGTTTGCATTATTTTTGCTAAAGAAATGAAATTTGATAAACTTCCTTCTTGTATCTTCTTTTCTTCTTGAGACAAAAGAAGGGAGGAAACATTGTTTGCGTTGTTTGTGTTGTTTTCCATGCTGTTCCACAAAATGATCACCACCAACCCACTCATCGCCATTTTACTCATTCCTATAAACACTCCCAACAATGAATGATAATTCTCCTCCAACACTGACTCTTCTCTCAACAATTGCTTAATAAAAAATAATTGAATCAATAAATTTAAAAAAAATACAATTAAAAAAAAAAATTAAAAAAAATTAAAAAGAATAAAATAAAACAAAATAAAAAATAAAAAACTAAAAAAATAAATAAAAACAAAAACAAAATTTCAAATTTTTTGTTTACATTAACACGGTACTTTTCAATTTCTTCATTAGAAAAAGATTTGACAGTCATAATATTGTTTAAAATTTCAGTTTGGTTGGAGATCATGCTGGAATGGTGTTTTCTCATTTCCAGTGATTGTATGCGGAGATATCTTGTAAACACAGATCCTATCACCACCATTCCTGGCACCTAAAAAAATTTTAAATAAAATACAAAGAATAATTATATAAAAAATAAATGAAAATAAAAATAAAAAATAAAAAATAAAAAATAAAAAAAAAATGAAAATAAAAAATTACCAAAACCAACAATTTTTTTAAAAGAGAAGAAGAAGAATAGTAAACAGACAAAACTCCTCCTACCAATTTTATTACTGAACTAAAAATATTTTTTTTTTAATTAAATATTTCATTAATAATTATTATTAAAACAAAAATAAAAAAAAGGTGTTGATGTTACCTTAAACCGTTTGTGATGCAATGTCTGATTAATTTGCTAACTTTATCGACATCATCATTTATTATTCCTACCAATTCTCCATTTGAATGATTGTCAAAAAAAGAAGCACTTGAATGAATCAATTTATCTAAGAAAAATAAAAAGGTTTGACGTGATAATATCAAGAATAAAGATAAAAACTAGAAATATTAGAATTGTCCAAATTTAGTTAGCGGATATTATTTTATTACCAAAAAAATTATTGAATATATTTGGAGATCACCAAAGAAAAATTTAAGATTTTTTACCAAAGATCTTTCTACGAATGTTTTGGGACAATCTGCTTGTAAAAATGGAAATTTGAGTGAAAGAAAGATAACTTAAAATCCCCTCCAAACTAATCAAAGAAAGCAGTCCTATTAATTGATTGAAAGCATTCAATTCAGGAGAAGGAGATGAAAGAGATTTGATCAAACTCCCAACATATTTGGGAATCAACAAAGAAGTAATACTGGCTCCTATTTCGAATAAAATTGCAAAAATACCAGAAACAATCCCCACAAACATTTTCTTGTTTTCAAAAATCAATTTAATCCAAAATTCTCTTTTCTTCCTGATCTCATTTTTTTTCTTCTCTTTATCTTCCTTATTGGTTGTTTCATTATTTGATTTATTAACCACATTTTCTAATTCCTTTTCTAATCCCTTTGTTTGATTAATATTTTCTTCCACATCCTTTTCTTTTATTGCTTGTTCTATTGATTCATTCTTCAAATCTCCAAAAATGTAATTAATAGATCCAAAAGCCAATATGATTGAAGTGGGGAAAATAATCTTTTTGAATGCAAGAGATTTTAAGGGTTTTATCATTTTACTGCCATCAGATCCAAACCTTTTCCCTCCATTCTTAAATATTTTTGAAAACTTGCTTCCATTAATATTTAATTTGGAGTATTTCTGAAACATTTTTTTTATTTTTTTTTTTTATATTATATTTATTCAAAATCAAAAAAAATTAAAACAAAATCAATTTAATATTTCCCAATCATTGTGTTGAAGATTTTTTACTACAGGATCCTTTTGATCATTGTCCTTCAGGTCAGACTTTTCATCAAGATCATTTTCGGAAGACTTCCTCTTTTCTTTGTTATCATCAACCAAACACCACTTTTCATCATCCAATTCACTGTCATTAACAAAAATAGTAGGACTTTCAATAATTGGGTTTATCAATTTATTCTGAGTAATTGACATCAAAATAGTTTTAATCCTAATTAATAAAATAAATTAGCTAAAAAAAAATTATAATAAAAAAAAAATTTTACCAAGTAGAAAGTTGAGTTTCATCAGAAGCACAAAAATGAAAAGTTCTTTTTGAAGTAACAATACACATAACAAGAGATTTTCCTTCAAAAGAATTTAGTTTTTGAACAGTTTTTATCTCCTCAAACTTGATTACACCCAATGCCTCACTAGATTGAAAAGAGTTGATGTGGTAACTAATTACTCTCTTATCCAAAAATAATTTAACGAATCTTTTTTTCCAAATTCGAAAAATGTTCGTCTGTTTCTCCATCCAACCTTTTAATAAAAAAAAAAAAAGAAAAAAAGAAAAATATAAAATTATTTTAAAAAAAATATGTATAAAATTATTTTAAAAATAAATGTAAAAAATAAAATTTAAAATATAAAAAAATACCAGAGAGATCAGGATCTTCGTCTATAATTTTTTTTTCTCTAAAGAAAAGAGTGTTTGCAGTTTTAGGAAAATATTTTTTGATAAAACTTTCGGGAGAGCTTTTTTGAGGGGAAAGAATTTTGTCTTGATTGATGGCATTTTCACAAATGGTGAGAACAAAATTGTGGATTTTATGTAAAGGCATTTTTTGGAGAGTTGCATTCGACATTATTTCTTTTTTATTCAATCTGTACAATACCGATGTCGATTGTGGATGTGAAATACTACAAAAGTAAAAAAATAAAAATAAAAATAAAAATAAAAATAAAAAATAAAAAAAAAATAAAAATAAAAATAAAATAAAAATAAAATAAAAAAATATATTTAAAAAATTAATGAAAAAATAGTTATGAAAAAATTAACATTTAGAATAAATTTACCTGTATTTTATTTGGAGAGCCATGATAGTCTTTAAAATAAAAATTTTTATATGTGGTGTAATTATTAATATTGAAAGAGATAAAAAATAAAACTTTTTTTTAAAAAAGAAAGATACCATCAAAATATATTGTTCATATTCTCCTTTGTCTTTATCTTCTATATCCAAAGAAGTAACATCACCTTTGTTATTTATGTTGGAGGAATGATCAGAAGGATCCTGATTGAAGATTCCTTTGTAATGTTGAAGTTGAGAAGAAAGATTTTCTGTTACTTTTATTTCTTCTTTTTCCTCTTTATCTTTTTTGTGAGAAGAAGAGAGATCATTGTATTCCAATTCGTAACATTTCTTTGAGATTTGATGGATTGCTGATTCCAAATTTTGTTTTTCTTCAAGCAGATTTTTATTGAGATTATTTGCATTCTCCAATTGCAGTACGATTTCTATCATTTCTCTTTCTAATTGTTGAATTTTGTTTTTATTTGAAAAAAAGCCTCCAACTGTTTCATTTTCTTTCTTCTCATTGAACATTTGTAATTTTAGCTGTAAATTTTTGATTTCTTCTTCATTTTCTATTTGTGATTGTGATAATTTTTCAATTTGTCTTGATAAAATCATGTTTTCGTTTTCATATTCTTTCAATTCTGCATATAATTTCTCTATTTCTTTTATTTGTTCATTCTTTAGCTTTTCATTTTTCTCATATTTTGTCTGATATGATTTCAATTCATCTATTTTGTATTAATATCCCATTTTCGATTAAAATTAAATAAATATCAAAAGAGAGTTTACTTATTTCTTTTTCTTGATTCTTTATTTGATTTAATAATGATTCATTTTCTCTTATTGCAAGATTTTTGTACTCATCAGTTTGACTATTCCTTTTTATCATCTCTCCTTTGAGATCACTAATTGATTTTTTCAGCTGTTTTGTAATTAATAATTTGAGTTCAATTTATATTGATTTACTTCGACATTTTCATTTAAAAGGGTCTGTCCTAATTGTGCCAAATGAACAAGTTGTTCATCTTCTTCAATATCTTCATTCATATTTGCTTTAAAAGTTCAAAAAACCAATATTAATTTTTTTTTTATTTTTTTCAGATTATTCTTTAATTCTGAAAAAGAAAATTCAAATGAAAAAAAAGGAAATTAGTTATCTTTATTATATTGTAAAAGTCTGGGATTAGGTAGTTCAGGCACAGTTTTGTCCTCCTTTTTTTCCCAACGATAGTACAATTTTAGCTCAACTTCCCAATCAGAAAGAGCAGATTTGATAAACTTTTTTTTCTTTTCATTTAATTTTTGGAGTTTATTTTTCTCGAAATTAAAGTACTTTAGTTTTATTTCTTTAGATTTAGCTAAATCATTGTCAGAAGAAGGGGGTGGAGAATTTAAATGTTTTAAACTTTCAATGTATTGAGTAAGAATGAGATAAAGATTCATGTCTATTCTGTTGTGTAACCAATCGGAAGGGTTGGAAGATTTTTGTTTGGGATTTAAAAGAGATTCAATAGAAGAAAGAGGTTGTTCAATTCCCTTATATAGCATCAGTTTCATGAAATATTTCCTCACATCCGAATTCCAAGAAAGAAAAAGAGTAGAAAAATGATTAAAAACAAGAAAATGAATAAACACTTTTTCTCTTATGATTCCTTTAAAAAGACCTGAGTAATTATAAAGAAGTTTTAGTACAGCTAAAATAGTCGTATGATGCTCCAGTGAAAAAATAATCTCTTTTATCAAGAAAAAAAAAAATAATGATTTAAACAAAAATAATTATATTCAAGAAATACCAATTCCATGGCAAAAAAAATCTGTTTTAAAATCATATGGAAGTTTTTTATTCATTGATTGAAATGACAAGAACCAACTTTCTATGATAGCAAGAGCGTCTTTTAAAAAAATTAAACTTTAAACATAATTAACAATCAAAAGATTACCAATACACTCCCTTAAGTTTGAAGCATTTGTCTTGTGAAATAAATTTTTGATGTAATTACTTATAAGACGAGGATTAAGTGAAAGTGATTGGTAGTTGTAATAATTATTAAGAAAATATTCAAAAACAGAAAACCATGAATCTCTTTCTTTTGATGTTTGACATCTAAACTTCCATTTTTTAAGAGGCGTTTTAACAGTAATTTCGAAATATATTTCGGGAGGGATGCTCTTTTTGTTTTTACTAAAAAATTTTTGTTTCAACTTTTCGTTATTACATTTCTTCAATTTATATACAGCACACATGTCCAACTCTTCCACATGAGGCCCAGAATCCTTCAAGTGAAAGTAAAGCATTGATTCTTTTTGAGTGATAAATCTTCTTTCCCATCTTTTCTTTATTTCTATTTCGAATGATCCTTGAATGGACCTAAATATATTATCTACGAAATTTAAAAAATATGTGTCCAAAATTTCGTTGGAAATTTAATTAATTTTTTTTTTTTTACCTGATGATAATCCTTGAGAATTTTTCGATTTTATGATTTCTTTTTGGATGATAATAAGATCATCAGATTCCTCTGAGGAAGTTTTTTCTTTCAAGAAATGTAAAAATCCAAGTGGCTGGCTTTTTCCCATGATCTTTTCTTTATTTACAACAGGTGCTCTGCTGGATGCATTGGGATCAATAAATATCTTGGTTCCTTTATTATATAATTGATGTGCTTTATTCTTTTCATATTTTTGTTTGGGATTTTGATAAATATGATCTTTTTTAAATTTTAGTTCTTTGATCATTTGAATCCCTGGTTGATTTGATTCAATAAAATCAATTTTTGTGGATGTGGCCATTACCAACTCTTTTTTGCCAACAATTCCAAAATCAATAAGATCATCTTCACTCAATGAGAAAATAAAAGATGATTCTTCATCATCAAAAACAGAATCATCAGATATTGTTGAAATTTTCATTTAAATTAACCAAAATTTTTTATATAAAATATTTCTATTTTTTTCTTTTTGAAAATATCTCAAAAACTTCCTTTCAATGACAAAAAATTTGGAAGAGAATATCTTCCTATCTACAAAATTTATTTATTTTGGATCACATACTTTTTTTTTTTTTTGATAAAATTTAAAGGTAATGAGATTTTATTGATTTAAAATGAAGATCTATTTTTATAGTTTCAAAATTATCTATTACACTCAAATTCCAAAAAACTATGAATCAAAAAATCAAGAAAAAAAAATTTTTATTAAATTTAAGCGCATAATTTAAAAAAATAACTGAAAAATAATAACTGAAAAATAATATTGAAAAAAAAAAAAATTTGAAAAAAA
The DNA here is from genome assembly GCA_024220525.1 of Cochliopodium minus. Classification (NCBI taxonomy): domain Eukaryota; phylum Discosea; order Himatismenida; family Cochliopodiidae; genus Cochliopodium; species Cochliopodium minus. The sequence goes on along the minus strand of JAMYWO010000025.1, from coordinate 13,263 downwards.
AAAAATTTAAAATACCAAAAGAATAGAATGGACAATGAATTACTCGAAATATTTGAACAATTTGAAAAATTAAATTTTTTGAAAAAGTATGAAGAAGAGGAAGAAAACAATAAAGAAGAAAATAGAAAAATGATTATCAAAAAAAATGCTGAAATTTTAAAATTGTAAATCTTTTTTTGATTCTTTTTCTTTTTTAGTTGAAACTGAAAAATAAAAAAAAATTAGAAAAATCCTGAATAGAGAATATATTAATGCGATACAAGAATATGATTTTACTCTTTTGTTGTGGAAAAGTTATTCAGAAGATTTAGAGAATCAATTAAATGAGAGTATGGTTCTAAATAAATCAATAGAAAATAATAATGCAAATATAAGTATGAACAAATCAGAAGAACCAACAAATCTTGATACTTTATTAATTGAAGATATATTGGATTCAATTGAACGTATAAGAACAAATTTGCATCTCTCCCCAATACAAAAGAAAAATGAACAAATTTATGAAAGAAAATCTTTGAGCACAAAGAAAACACCTTTGCAGTCAAAAACATTTCGGGAAAGTCTGGGCTATATCAATTCAATTTCTCCAAATAAATTCAATAAAATGGGATCTTCATATGAATTCAAAGAAAATGAAAAAAATATCACTCCAATCTTCAATAAATCTCTTCGAAAAGAGTTATCAAAAAACACAATTGAAAGAAAAAGGACACCACTCTCTCCAATGAATTATGATCTCAATAGAAGCATACCATTTCAAGAATTATATAATAATCAAACAAGAAATTAGCCTTTTTTAAATAAATAGTTTATTTGTTTAAAAAAAAACATATTTTTCTTTATATTTCCTTTCTCTTTTCCTATTACATTAATTTCTCTTGTTTTAATCATCCAAAGGGACGGTTATAGGAATAAATAAGCTATTTGAAGGTTTCCTTTCTAATTTTATGGATTTGCTATCATTTTTGGTTATAATCTTTGTGATAGTCCTTGGTTTTTTGATTTCTTGTATTATTTCAGCATCAATCTTTTCCAAACTTTTTGATAGCTCTTCTATTTGTTCAACACTTGTATTCAAAATAGGTTTTTCAAATTCTATTGTATTTCCACTGAATATTTCAATATTTTCTTTTTGATCTTCTCTAATATTTGTCTTATATGTTCTAATCTTCTTTATTTTTTTGTTTTTGTTTTTGTTTTGTTTAAAATAGCTTATTATTGGGTTTATTAATAAGAAATATGAGATTATTATTAGAATTGATGCTATTAATGGGATATTTTTATTGTTTTTTATTGTATTTTGATCACTTGATTTGAGATCATTATACACCAAATAAATATAGATTGGTAAAAAAATGATGAAAGACAATAATTTTAAATTCATTCCACGTTTCTTTGATCAAAATATTTCTATTCTTTTTTTTTTTTTAATATTTAATGTTGAAAAATATATAAAAAAAGAGAAAGGGGTTTGTTTTTCTCTAAAGGCATAATGGAAAAGGAGTTTGATATCAAAATAGATGAAAATACATCAATTTTAAAGGAGAGCAATGAAATTAATGATATTGTAAAAAAAAATTTATAATAAGAAAATTTCTTTTTTTTTGAGCAAATTTCATATTGACAAACATCTATTTGATTGAAAAGGAATTTGGATCATTCAAAATTTCTGGTTTCAAGAAGAATTTATTGAAAAATATAATTTATATAATTCTTTGTGTCGTAACCGCTGGAATATTCTTCCTTTTATGCAGATGGTTTTTGAAATTAAAGTTATTGGTGAGTATGGATAAAACCTCACTGAATAACGCTCAATATATATTTTGCAATCCCGAGAATGAACATTCGAATAAGGAAATTGTTAGAGTGATGTATACAGGACATGAAGGAATAAGCAAGAAATATTTTAATTATAGACAAATGAGATATATTTGGAATGAAAACAAGTTTGTTGTTTCAAATTTCAACATCAATCTTCCTTGTGAACAAATTTATTCAAAATATGGCATGGGACATTCCAATGAAACTTATTCAAAAGCAATTGAAAAATATGGAAACAATTTGATGGATATCCCCATAAAATCTTATGGGTTTTTAATCTTTAATGAAGCATTGCATCCTTTCTATATCTTTCAACTTTTCAGTATGTTAGTATGGTATTTTGATCTATACTATGGTAAAAATAAAATTTTTTTTTTAATCGAATAAAAAGAAAACGAATTTTCCTATATTAAATAAAAATTAAATAATTAAATTTTAATTTCAAATACAATTTTAGTTTATGCTACGACCATCTTTTTTAGTTCTTCGATAGCATTGAGTATTGCAGTCTATCAAACAAAACAAAACATGACAAGTATTTCCGAGCTAGCAAAAAATAATTGCGAAATATCTGTATTCAGATTCAACAAGTTTGGTATAAAAAAAAAATTAATAAAATAGATATTTGGTTAAAAATTAATTTATTCAGAGGAGATATTTTCTCAGAATTTGGTTCCTGGGGATATGATTGAAATTAAAGCGGGGTTAAAAATGCCGTGTGACGCAGTTATTTTATCGGGAAAGGCGGTAGTGGACGAAAGCATGTTGACTGGTGAAAGTATTCCCGTAATTAAAACTCAGCTTCTAAGAGATAACGAAGGTAATTTTGATGTAGAAGCACACAGTGGAAATATCCTTTATTCTGGTAAAATTTTTGTTTTATTTTGTTTTGTATTGTTTTGTTTAGTTTTGTTTTTAAACATAATTTCTTCATTATTATTATTTTTTTTTAATATTCTTAGGAACAAATATTCTTCAAACAACATCTGAAAAAGACTCTCAAGTTCTTGCTTTGGTTTATGGAACTTCTTTCAACACAGCAAAGGGAAGTTTGATCAGATCCATACTCAATCCAAAACCTACCAAATTCAAATTTTACAGAGATTCCATGAGGTAAAAAAAGAAAATTTAAATTAAAACTAAAAATTAAAAAATTAAAATTGATTTTTAAATTTTTTTTTTTACAACAGATTTGTGGGAGTATTGACGATCTTTGCATTTATTGGTTTTTTTTATTCAATATTTCAATTTTTGAGATTTGGGGATTCATGGTTTTCTATCATCATCCGCTCTTGTGATATTGTAACTATTGTCATTCCTCCTGCACTCCCTATTGCTATGACTTCTGGTAAAAGACTACCTTTTTTTTTTTTTGAAATTTTTAAAAACTTATTAATTATATATTGAAATAAAAATAAATAGGTACTGCTTTTGCTATTTCTAGAATGAAAAAGAGAAATATTTTTTGTATCCAACCTACAAGGTAAGAAATAATAAATTTATTTTATTATTTTATTATTTTATTATTATTTTATTATTTTATTATTTTATTATTTTATTATTTTAAAAATTTTTATTTACCGAAAACAATAATAGAGTTAATTCAGCAGGAAGAATAGATGTAATGTGTTTTGACAAAACTGGTACTTTGACTGAAGAAAGTTTGGATGTGATGGGATTAAGAATGTCTGACAAAGGAAGGTTTTATGAAGAAGACACTGAAGTTTCTTCTGGTAAAAAGTTTTTTAATTATTTTTAAATGTTTTAATTAATTTAATATTCATTAATTTTTTGACAATTTTCATTTTTTAAATTTTTTTTTTTTATGAAGCTCCGAAATCATTCATTTCGTTATTGTCAAGTTGTCATTCTCTTGCATTACTAAACGGAAAATTTATTGGAGATCCACTGGACATCAAAATGTTCGAGTCTACAAAATGGAAATATTTGGGTAATAAAAACTAAAAATAAAAATTAAAAATTAAAAAATTAAAAATTAAAAATTAAAATAAAAATAAAAATAAATTTTTTTTTTAAAATTAAAATTAAAATTAAAAATAGGAAATAAAAATAAAAAAATATTTAAAAATAATTTTTTTTTTTTTTTTTTAGGTGAAAGTGAAAAAAATGCGTTACACACGATAGTGCAGAGCGAAGGGGGAGAAGAGGAGATAGAAATAGTGATGAGATACGAGTTTCAATCATCTCTTCAAAGAATGAGTGCAGTGGTCAGGAACGAAAAGAAAAAGTTCATTGCCTACGCCAAAGGTTCCCCCGAAAAAATGAAAGAGCTTTGTTTGCCCAACTCCATTCCTCGTGATTATGAATCTGTCCTCTCTAAATATACTGCCCAAGGTTTAAGAGTAAAAAATTTAATTTTTAAACAATTTATTGATTTTTTATTTTATTTTATTTTAATTATTTCATTAATTTATTCAATTATTTTAATTATTTCATGCTATATTTTTAAACAATTTTTTATTATATTTTTAATTTATACTTTTTTATTTATTCATCAAACTTTTTTTTCAAAATTAAAAAGGTTATAGCTTGTGCAAGTAAAGATTTGGAAAATGTGGACTTGGAAAAGGTGGGGCACATGAAAAGGGCAAGCGTAGAATCTGATTTGGTTTTCGAGGGGTTTTTCATTTTGGAAAATAAACTCAAACCTGTCACTTCCCTCATCATTTCTAAACTTTCTTCTGCAAATATCACTAACATCATGGTTACTGGTTAGATAATATTTTTAATTATTTTTAATTATTTTTTTTATTTTTATTTTTTCATTCTTTATTTTATTTTTTATTTATTTTTTTTTTTATTTTTATTTTTTTTTAGGAGACAACATTAGAACAGCACTTTCTGTTGCCAGAGAATGTGGAATTGTGAGTCCTAAAAAAGTGGCGGCAATAGTCGACTATGATTCCCAAAAAGACAAACTTTTCTGCACTTTGATTGCTCCTTTCGAAGAGCATCACCCCAAACCACATCATCTTAAATCTAACATAGAAAGCAAATTGTAAAATTATATAAAAAAATTAAAAATTAAAAATTGGAAATAAATATTTAAAAATTAATTAAAAATCAAAAAATTTAAAATTAATTTACCAATCAAAAAATAATTTTTTAAAAGCGAAATATTGGAGAGTGAAGAAGAAAATAGATACGAAGATTTATTTAAAAAGACAGAAGAACCAATCGTAGAATTGAACACTGCGTTGAAGGATGAAGGTTTAGAAATGGCGATAACGGGGAATGCCTTTTCTTTTGTGGTGGACAAAAAGGAGGACATTTTCTTGTTGCAACAAATTAATATGAAGTGCAGAATTTATGCGAGAATGAAACCAAACCAAAAAGCTTTTTTGGTTGATAGTTTAAAAGATATGAACTTTTCTGTTGGGATGTGTGGTGATGGTGCTAATGATTGTGGTTAAAAATAAAAAAAAACCAATTTTTTTTTTAAATATCTAAATGAAAGTATTCAATAAATTGATTAGGAGCATTAAAAGCAGCAGATGTGGGATTGAGTTTATCTGATGGAGAAGCTTCTGGTAAATTTTTGTTCTTTTAATAATTTATTGTTTTTTTTTTTTTTGCATTGAAAAATTGTTAATTAAAAACAATTAGTCGTTTTTTATTTCATTTTTATTTTTTTTTTTATTTTAATATTCTTAATTTTCAATATTTTTATCAAATTTTTTTACATTTCTTTTTTTTAAAAAAGTTGCTGCACCATTCACAAGTAAAATACAGGACATTTCATCAGTGGAAATATTGTTGAGAGAAGGGAGATGTGCATTGACAACATCCCTTCAAATGTTCAAGTACATGGCCATTTACTCTATGATCCAATACTTTACCATTTTGATTTTGTATTCTGTTGGTTCTTTGTTGGGTGATTGGCAATTCTTGTGGATTGATATGTTCATCATTCTTCCCATTGTTTTGTCAAGTAAAAACAACAAATGATTTATTTTACATTCCATATTTTCATTTTAAATTTTTTTGTAAATTATTATTTTTTAGTTTTTTAATTAATTTCTATTTTTTTTTTCATTTTATTATTTTCGTTCAAAATTTTATATTTATTTTTTTATGTTTTATAGTGGGAAGAACTGAAGCTAGTGAAAGGTTAACACCAGAAAGACCTTCTGAAACATTGCTTTCCTCTTCTAT
>JAMYWO010000024.1:238473-245973 GCA_024220525.1 Cochliopodium minus | reverse complement strand
GAAACAAGCAAAAAAGAAGAAGAACAGAAAAAGGAGATCAAACTGGAAGACAAAACCGACGAGGAAAACAGCCACCTCTACACCCAGTTCCAGGACATCATAGAAAGATCCAAAAAAGAGCCAGCACCTCCCAAACAACCTCCCCTCCCTCCCCTCCCTAAAAAAGAAAACATTCCCATCAAAATTCAGTTGAAAAGTGAGAGCGGCTCTGATGTGAGTGGAGGTGAACTGCTCACTCCCTTGCCTCACAAACCTCCTTCTCCTCCCAAAAATCTTTACAAGAAAACTTCTGAATTGTTGTGGGATACTCCTCAATTGCCCAACTCCCCCACTCTTCTTTCCAACTCCTCAAATAACACTAATAATAACATTAACAATAATAACATTAATAATAATAACATTAACAATAATAACATTAATAATAATAACATTAACAATAATAACATTAATAATAATAACATTAAGAATAATAACATTAACAATAATAACATGAATAACAATAACATGAATAATAATAACATTAATAATAATAACATTAATAATAATAACATTAATAATAATAACATTAATAATAATAACATTAACAATAATAACATTAATAATAATTCTTTAAAAAATATTTCTTTTGACGATAACAACAAGATTAACTCCTTTAACAATAACATTAACCATAACAACATGAATAACAATAACATGAATAACAATAACTCCATTAACAATAACAACATGAATAACATTAACAATAATAATAATTCTAACAATAACATTAACTCATTAAACAACATGAATAACAATAACATGAATAACAATATGAATAACATTAACAATAATTCTTTTAATAATAACATGAATAATAACATTAATAATAATTCTTTAAATAATAACAATGCGAGTAAGAATACTTTTTCAAATTCAAACACTTCTGATAATACTTTCTCCAATTCAAACAATTCTGTTGAAAGCAACATCATTCATCTCAATAACGGAAATAATAATTTTGATAGTCCAAATAATAGTTTTGTACCCGACACTTTAAATCACAATAACAACCAAAACACAAATTTAAATGATCCTATTTATAATACTATTCAAAGCAATAAAAACAATCAAATTGAAATAAATCCTCTTGTACACCAACTTCTCACTAGTAACTTGATTCCTACAAATAATACAAACAACAATACCAATATTCATAACAACAATTTCAACAAAAGCAATAGCAGTAATTCCCTTTTAATTCCCCAAACCAACAATAATATTATGAACAATAGTAATATTAACAATAGTAATAATATTATGAACAATAGTAATAATGTAAACAATGTTGTGAATACTCCACCAAAAAATCAGAATAACAACACTAATTTTACTTCTAATCTCCTTTTAATTCCACAAACCAATAATCAAAACACTAACAATGCCACTAACAGTGAAAGCAATATAAACAGTACTAGTAACAAAAATAACCCTTATTTGCAACCCCAACCCAATTCTTTCTACCAAAACAACACAAACACAAATAATACATCCCACTTAAACACAAACAACTATCCTCAAACAAATACTAACATTGACAATGTTCCAAACAACTCATCTCCTTTTTTACAACCACAAAACAGTCATCCTTCCCAACAACCTTTATTACATTCCAATACTAACAACTCTAATAACTTTAATAATAACACCAACAGTAATCTTCCAAACAGTTTTTCTTCTCATTTTTCTCAACCACAAAACCATCCTCCTTCCTTTTTTGATGATTACACCGACAATGACGATCAACCTTTTTATTTCCATGACAAGAACAGTAACAAGTTAGAAGAATCCCAAAATTTTAATTCTAATCCCTTTCATAATCCCTTTTTGTTTGATCCTAATCAAAATACAAATCAAAATGCTAAATATACACCAATTGATAACAATCAACAAAATTGAAAAAATAAATTAAAAAAAACAGGTTTTATAATTCATATTTCTTTGATCTTATTTGAATCTATCCTTAGATGAGAAAGAATCAAGATAACAAAAGCAGAAATAATCTCCCCAAAATTATTGATAGCTCCTTATTTGAGAAGAATGTTCAAATAGATAAAATATATGATGCATTATCCATCGAATTTGTAGATATGGCCATCATGATCTTTGGTGGAGCAGGAGGTTTCTAAAATTAAAATTAATATTTTAACGAGATTTATAATTGAGAAAATAATTGGAAATTTGAATTTATAATATCAATATAAAGATTCAATGAGAATATAGACATTCAAATAAATCAATGATTGTCAAAATATTTTATCATTTTGATTAAAAAAAAAAAAAAAAAATTAAAAAAATTTTTTTTTATAAAGGATTGAAAGTATTGGAAGAAAAAGAATTCAAAAAATTACAGAAAATCTATGACACTTTGGTCAAACAATACAATAAAACAAACAAGTTGGTCGTAGTGGATGGGGGAACAAGCTCAGGAGTGATGAAGATGATGGGAAACTCTTTTTTCAACCTCAAAAATTATGGAGAAATAAGTGCAAAACTGGTTGGTGTTGCTCCAAAAAAAAAAATTTTAAATACATGGAGCAACAATTCGTAAAAATTAAAATTAAAAATAATTAAAAACAAATATTAAACAGAAATAAAATTAAAAATTTTTAAAAAGAAAATTCCAGGAAAGGAAATCATTGACAAGAATAGACAATAACCATACACATATTGTATTGGCAGATTGCAATAATTGGGGAGAAGAGACCGAAACCATGTTTTCGTTAGCGGAAAATATCAAAAAGAGGAATGAAAACTGTCGTGTGGTTTGCATCGTTGCTAATGGTGGAAAAAATTCTTGGAAGGAAGTTAATTTTGCAATGGAAAGAAAATATCCTCTCCTAGTTATTAAAGGTTCTTTGTTTTTATCTGATCAGATTTGTGAATTGAAAGAAAATAAAAAAATAAACGAAAGTTTGCACAAAGAGATACATGTCCCCTTTCATATGCACAAAACAGTTTCTTCATATGAGCTTTTGCACATTTTTGATATAAATGAAAATGTTGATTCTTTTATTGAACTTGTAAACAACATTGTTTCAAAATAAAATAATTTCAAATCTTTTAATTCGAAATTAAAAGTTGAAAACTATTTTACCTTTCTTTATTTCAAGAACATAAAACTTTACTTAAAATTTTTGTTTCAATTAACTTTAATTTTGAGAAATTTGCATCTTTTAATTTGATTCCAATTCTTTGTAGTTGTTTATACATTTAAGAAAATTTTAAGAGAGGACAAATTTGTGTTGGTACCAAATTGAATTAAGGAATGTTTATACAAATCAACTTTGATCTATTTTTTTGATAAAGGGAAAGAAAATTCTTTTGAAATATTATAATTAATAAAAAAAAATGAAAAGAAACATTCTTCTCTATTTTGTTTATGTATTTTGTTTGGCAGTATATGGTAAATATTAAATCCCAAAATCAAGATCAATAAAATAATATTTATATTTTTTTTTTTATAATTTATCTAGTTAACTGCCAAGCATTACCACAATATACATATTGCGAAAAAACAGGATGTAAAATTTAAAAACATTTAAACAATAATCAATTTATTTATTTCGACTATTCAGCATCTTTCTACAATGCGGGATTATCTGCCAAATTATTGAATGGAACCACCGTGGAAATGTCATCTTTCAAAGGAAAAGTATCTCTCGTAATCAATGTTGCTTCCTTCTGAGGAAGAACAGGTAAAAAAAAATTTTATATTTGTTTATATAATAGAAGAATAAAGAAGAATAAAATAATATTAATTATGCAAATTAGAACATTATAACATCTATCCATTCAATAACATTTTAGAAATCTTGATAAAGATATATTTTTTTTTATATAAATTATATTTCACAATAAAAAAATAGTCACGAACTATTTGGGATTGAATGCTCTATATGAGACATACAATAACTCAGATTTCCAGATACTTGCATTTCCATGTTCACAATTCTATTATCAAGTAAAAAAAAAAAAAAAATTCAATTTTAAATACCTAAAAATTATTTCTTATCTTTTTTCTTTTCTTTTTTTAAGGAACCAGGCACAGACGAAGAAATTCTCGATTGTTTGAAATATGTGAGACCAGGGAAAGGCTACGTGCCACTCTTCCCTCTCTTCAGCAAGATAGATGTGAATGGACTTTTGGAGAACGAGATTTATTTGTTCTTGAAACCTAAATGTCCAGCTCCCCAAAGTGTCATGTACTTATTGAAAGAGTAAAAAAAAATATTTTATTTCAATTTTTTTTTTTAATTTTTAATTTTATTTCGATTTTTTTTTAAGCCAAATTTCTTGGGAACCTATCTCTATGGATGACATCACTTGGAACTTTGAAAAATTCTTGATAGATAGAAATGGCTACCCTTACAAGAGATACAATCCTGCCACCGCCCCCTCTCTCGTAGAAAACGACATCAAATATCTCATCAACAACAATATCAGTGATCAAGAATACAACATTAACAAGCTTAATAACCTTCAAAATAACAAGAATAAGGTTTATAATCTTGTTAATTAGTTAATTTGTTAATTCAACAAATTAATTAATATATTTTTTTATTTTTTTTTGGATTTTTTTTTTTTTTTGTAAACACCTTTTTTCTTCCACGTTTTTTATGACAGTTCTTCCAGAAATTAGAGTTTTTTTTAAAAAAAATTTACACTCTATTGGATGATCTTGACAAGTGGGAAAAGAAGTTGTTTTAAAATTAAAAATAAATTTAAAAGAAACTCCACAATTTCTTTTTTTTCTTTCAACACGAAACAAAAAATTTAAATAAAAATATATAAATTTATTATTAAAAGTGGAAGAAAGTACAAAAATCTTTAAAACTACTTAATTTTCAAACTTTTTAGATTTTCCAGAATAAGAGTTCTTTGTATCAGAGGAATTCTTCTTCATATTAGACATCTTCTCTCCTGAAGCTGTATCTTTCTTTCTGATTTTGGTGATAGAAAACAAAAAGAAGAGAATTGTGATGGGAACAACTTCCATCAAAAAGTATTCAGTCACTTTATGAAAAAAAAAAATAAAAAATTAAAAAACAAAATTTATGAAATAAAAGTATTATTACCTGCAAATGAAATGTTTCCCTTTGCAAAGGCAGAGTAAAGTAAATAGGCAATCTGAAGTAACAAAGCAATGGCAGTAATGAAAAGAATGAATGAAGTCTTTTTGTTTTAAAAATGATTAATTCATTTAAAAAAAAATAAAATAAAAACTGTCTTACCTTTATCAAATGTTTGGGAAGTTCTTAAAAAAAATAAAAAAATAAAAAAAATATATAAAATATCGAAATTACTTTTTCCAGACAACCTCCCTCCTCTGACCATTTTTTTGAGAACAATCGAACCAAAAATGATTGCACATACCACAATAGTTAATGCAATAAAAGCTATTAATTTAAATAAATTGAAAAAAAAAAAAATTGAAAATTGAAAATATAAATTACCAACAATTGATTTGTAAACTTTATTCAAAATAACTGCTCCATTTCCCGAGACGGTTGTGCTCACTTATTGTTTTCGAATATAAATAAATTAAGGAAAAAATAAAAAATTGTTTTTTTAAAGTTGCTTTTTCTTTTACCTATCAAAACAATTATGAAAAAAGTGTATAAAAAGATGTTAGCAACCAAAAATCTCAAAAAAATGCTTTTCAATGCATCTCTTTTAGCAACTGAAGACATTCTTTTAAGTAAAATGAATAAAAATAAAAAAATTAAATTGAATTAAAAAATAAACTTACACCATCCAAAACATTACGACCAAAAGAAAAATTGATAAAAATACATAGTAAGGAAGTTCTATATTTTTTTTAAGGTAAAATTTTCATTTAATTATTAAAATTTTTTTAAAAAAAAAGAATTTACCAGCCAAAATGAAATAACCTGCATTGTTACCTTTTGCGAGTTTATCAATCACCCCAAGACCAAAAAGAAGGAAAAATACAGCTCTAAAGTGTAAAAAATAAGTTATAAAAATAAAATAAAAATAAATTAAAAATTGAAAAAAAATAAGAAATAAATAAGAATAAATAAATAATAAATAATAATCAATGTAACAAAAATAAAATAAAAAATAATAAATAAAAATCAATGTAAATAAAAAATAATAAAAAATAAATAAAAGTAAATAAATAATAATAAATAAATGAAATAAAGAATAACCTCAAAGCGGAGTAAATCAAGATAAAAATCAAACCAACATTGGGAATGGAAAAAGAGGGAGAAAGTATAAAGTGGTAGGTCAGAGAAAAGAGGCAACCCACAAAGACAACGAACATGATCCCGCTCATAACAAACAAAACAACTCTCACTGCTTCGTTTCCATCAAAAATAGAGTCCACTGTTTCCCAGTTTTTTTTCAGTGATACTGCTACCACATTTGTCGAATTTGTTTTCAAAATAGCGCCTTTTTATTAAAAAAAATGAAAAAAATAAAAAAGTAAATAAAAAAAAAATAAAAATGAAAAAAATAATACATGAAAATAAAAGTAAATAAAAAATTTCAAATGAAAATTAAATCAAAAATAAATTAATCACAAAAAAAAATTTAGATGAAAAAAAATTTTCATAGTAAATAATCAAAAAAAAAATTTCCCCTTATGTTTTAAAATAATAAAATATTAAATTGAAAATATAGATTTCTAAAATTTATGATGTTAATAAAAAAATTCAAAAAAAAAAATTTTAATGAAAAAAATAAAATTAATTTTTTTTTGTAAATTAAAAATAAAAAAAATTTAATTATTATTGCAAAAAAAATGATGAAAAATTCTTTTTTACAATAAGCCCCATTTGTGAAAGAGACATTGAGTTTGAGAGGTTCATAATTGATGAAATCATTTGTTGATGCAAAGTCAACCAACGGAAACAATTTATTGTCATTTTTCACATCACTTCTCGCATCAATGCACCTTTACATACAAAATAAAAAAAATTAAGTTTGAAAAATTAACAAAAAATTAAAAAAAAATAATATTAAAAAAAAAAAATAAAAAAAATAAAAAAATAAAAAAAATAAAAAAATTTAAAGAAAATATTTTTTACAAAGTAAAATTATTTTGTTCAGAATCCAAAGCACGAAGATCCCTCTTTGAAAATTGCACAAGAGAACTTTGTTGAAAACCTTTGAAATGTTAATCAAATCGATCAAAATTATTTTTTATTTTGTTATACCAATCGAAAGAATATCAGTCAAAACTTGCCCTATTTTATTTGTTTTTTAAAAATTTTATTTTATAAAGTTTACAAATTAATTATATTATTTTTTACCAACAATAAATTCTTTTTTATTTTTAATAATTGCGTATGGAATATCTCTGTGAGACAAAGATCCCAAAAGAGCAGAACTTTTGAAAATAAATAGTAAAATATTTAAAAAAAAATAAAAAATAAAAAATAAAAAATAAAAAATAAAAAATAAAAAATAAAAAACAAAAAATAAAAAATAAAAAAT
>JAMYWO010000024.1:218400-236400 GCA_024220525.1 Cochliopodium minus | reverse complement strand
TTTTTTATTTTTTATTTTTTATTTTATTTTTTATTTTTTATTTTTTATTTTTTATTTTTTATTTTTTATTTTTTATTATTTATTTTTTTTAAAAAAAAGGGGATTTATTAATATAATTTTTTAAAAAGATTTTTACTGTGTTCTCCTTTTTGAGGAGACAAACCGAATATAATAGAAACTGCACTGGCTATGTCTATTCCCTATTTTTTTTAAAAAGTTTTTTTAAAAAAATCTTTTCTTGACAATTTTTTGAGTTTTCTTACATATCTTGGATGAGTTTTGAATTAGTTTTAAAAATTGATTAAATTAAATAATTAAATAATTAATTTTTTACATTTTTCCTTGTTTATATAATTGGCTTGCATTCAAAGATATATTTGATGGCATTTGATAAATATCTATTAAATTAGATATCCATTCTATCCTTTTGATTTCTTTAAATTAAAGAAAGATAAAAAACATAAACCTATATTAAGGAGGATATTTAAATATTATTCATAGAATACCTTTTGTATTGAATTCCTTTTCCAATATAGAAATATTAATGTTCGAATTTGGTTTGAGTCTGAAATATCTGTATTTAATTTCTTTATTTGGATAACAAGAATCAAAATCAAGATTGTTTCTCTTCAAAAATTCTAAAAATTCATTATCATATTCATTGTCGCTTTGTAAAATATCCATTCTTATTTTTTAATTTTGAGAAATATAAAAAAATTGGTTTTAATATTTGTAGTAGGATAACAAGAAAATGAGTGGAGATCAAAATAAAAAACTATCATCAAATCCATTGTTTGATTTACTTGGAAATTATGGAGATGAAGAAGATATACAAGATTCTGTTTCTGTATTAATCAACCATGAAGAAGAAAAGAAGAAAAGCACCATCAATAATTCAAATAATACCAATTCAAACAACAATAATACCAATACAAACACAAAAACTGGTTTATCAAATTCTTCAGATAATTTGAGAGCATCTGGGTCAAGTGATGATTTGATTAAATTGTTCCAAAAAGAAAGGAAAAGGAAAATAGAAGAAACTCACGAAGAGAATAAGAATAAAAACACAAAAATTGAACAAAATGAAGTAATATTAATAGAAGAAGAGAATAACAAAGAAAATGTAGAACAGAATAGATTAGAAGAGAACAATAAAGTGATCAAAATTGATCATGAAAAAATTGAAAAATTAGAAAAAGAAAAAAGGGAAGAAAAAGAAAAGAGAAACAAAGAAATACACGATGCATTGGAATTATTGCTTCCAAAATTTGAAGAGAAAGAACAATTAGTAGATGTTGTTTTAAAAGAAAAAGTACAAAAAGGAATCTCAACCAATTATTCCATCAATAATGTTATAAAAAGGTAAAAATTCAAAATCATTACATTTATCTCACCATATGTTTAATTTATGATTGATATTAGGACAAATGAATTTAGTTATCCAGATATTTTAGAAAAATTTGTAAATTTATTCGAAATAAAACAAAATCAATCGAATTATCCTTCCTCTATTTACGATCCCAACAGATTCACTCAAGAAGAATTTTATCCCTCTTTGAAATTAAATCAAGAAAAATTCGTAGAAAAATTGAGGCAAAATTATTTTTCCACAAACAAAGTTACAGGACAAAGAAATATTCCATTCGCAAAAGAATCTTCAACATATCCTTCCAAATCATCTAATTCTTCTAAATCTTCAAGATCTTCTTCTTCCTCTTCTTCTAAACCATATTCCTCTTCTTCTTCAAGTAAAAACGACAAGAGTAGGAGCAGTAATAGAGATTCTAATTCTTCTTCCAGAAGAGATTCTCGTGATTCTCGCTATAAGAGCAGTTCTAGTTCTAAGAGCAGTTCTAGTTCTTCTAGCAGCAAATCTCGTTGGGATGATCGACCAAATAAGTGAATTTGTTGGTAACAGAAAAACTAAAGAAAGAAGTCTATAATGTATAAATTAAATTAAATTAAATTAAATTGGAAAAATAATTATTTGTTTTGGACATGATAAATTATCTTTTGAAATTGTGGAAGAACATCCTACAAAAAACAAAAAAAGGGATAAATTCAGACACGAAGAGATACAAGAATAATTACCCATCAAAAGATCTAATCTTTGAATATTTAAACATTTTTAATTTTATATTCAAAAAAAATAATCAAAAGATTTTATTAAAATCTTTTGGATAGAAAACAGCAATCGCAACAAGGAAGAAAACTAGAAGCATAGAAAAAGAAAAAATCTCAGAATAATAAGAATATTGAATTTTGGCGCCATTATTTTTTTTATGGATGAGGGAGGGATCTCTATTGGGAGGATGAGTATTATTATCAGAAGAATTATTGCTAGAGGAGATTTTTTTATTGAGACTATTTTTGATGTCAGAATCATGCATCTCCATACTTGCACGATTCGTTTTTCTTTTGAAAGATACAGAGGGAGATGGTTGAGATGTTCTCAATGCTTTGCTTCTAGGAGTAGTAGGACCATCTTCTTTGTTAGAAGAGGAATTTCTGAGATCTTTCGCTGAATTATTGATGTTATTTATTTTATCTGTTGTTTTAAGATCCAATGATGGAGTTAATGTTAATTTATCGCTATGAGGCGCATAGGAGAATGTGGCTTCTGTTTTGAGATAATTTTTGAGATCATCGATCATTCTTTCAACCTCTTTGGGTTGGCAGGATTTGATCCATAATCTTAGTGAGCTTGCTCTTGATCTTTTCGAATAAATAAGTCCATTCTACAAATATATCAAAGAAAATAATGTCAATACAAAGGAAAAAAGGTAATATAGCTGAAATGATATGTTTCATAAGATATATTTGAAGAATTTGATTTAAATTTTTTTTGAAAAAGAAAAATAGAATTGATTTTTTATTGTATTTACCAATTTATTGCTAGAATTCAATTGTTCACCTATTGATAACAACAATAATTTTGACCATACATCTTTCAACAAATTTTCTTTTACAGATATTAATATTGCTCCTCCATTTTCATTCAATCTATCTTCCCTATTTCGCATCAGAAAAGTGAAGTTTAAAATTTTAAAAAAAAATTAAATTAAATTAAATTTAATTGTGAAAGTTATATTCTTACCAAGTTGGTTTGATAGACATTTTAAATATGCATAAATTTGTCCCGAATTGCAAATGATCGAGAATAATGTTATTATTATATCTCCAAAAATCCTTATTTAAAAAATAATTAACGATTATTCGATCAAATTTGATTATTCTTACTTGAACTGTCTTAAAATTTCCTACTTTTTTTAATGAATTTTCGAAATCATTTCCATTTGTGTACATATTTTCTTGGAACCATATTGTCCATTCATTTTCCAAATACAATTCTCTATCTATTTCAAAAAAAAAAAATGAATTTTTAAAAATTTGAGAAAAATTGGAAATTAAGAGATTACCAATGCCGTTCATTTTTTTATTTTTATTTTATATTAATTTGTGATATTTAAAAAAATTTGAAATAAAAAATAACCAAAAAAATTTTGTAAATTTAAGCTTATAATTTCTTATTGGACATCACTAATGTTGATTCGTTATTTATTTAGTTTTACAAATTATAAATTTGAAAAAAGAACTGGTTATGATTTTTTTTTTCGATTTAAATGGAAGTGAGAAAAAAAAAAAAAATCGTTAAATATAATTACTCAAAGATAAACAATTATAAAAGTTTATTTGTTCCCATCTTCAAATTAGATCTTTGGACAAAAAAGACTCTGGAAAAGATCAAAGTCAAATGAAAATGCCCAATTTTTAAAAAAAAAATATTTATTTTCTCGATAAAAACATTATGATAATATAAACAACATATTTGGGAATAAACACAATTTTCTTCTTCTTCAAAACGAAAAAGATGAGTAAAACATGAAAAACTTCTCGGCAAAAATGAAAATCATAAAGAGAATGTTTATGTGGAGACCACCGATCCAATTTGCGAAAGAAATTGGAAAAGTACAAAGAAGAAACCTTCCTGTTTACATTATCAGCGAATTTTAGCGAAGTGGGGTGACTTCTATTTATCCCTTTCAATCCTGTAGGAGCGAGTTGTCCATAAACCCCTTGTCCCCATAAATAACAGTCTCCATTATTTAAAAGCAATAAATTATGATATCTTCCTATTAAAAATAAACTTTTTTAGAATAAAAAATATAAATATTTCAAATTTATTAAAATTTTAAAATTGATTAAAATTAAAAATAAAAGATATCATTTAAATTAATAAAAAGAGTTTTTTTTTTTGAACATTTTTTTTTGTTACCCGAGGCGATAGAGATGATTTTTCTATTTTTTGGAACTTGCCATTCTAATTTCCTCGTTTGGAAAAACGAAGCACCCTTTTCATTCTGACTCCAGAAATTTCTTCCCCAGCAAAAAATTTCGTTACCATTTTCTCCAATCACAATTGTATGTCTATTTTTAAAATTATAATCAAAAATCTTAAAATGAAAAATAAAAACTAAAGAAAATGAAAACAATAAAAATTAAAATAAATTAAAAAAAAAAAAAAATAATAAATTACCTGTATCCTCCTAAAAATTTTTTTATTTTTTTATTTTTATTTTATTTTTATTTTTTATTTTTTTATAAAACCTGATAATGCAATTACTTTGGGGAGAGGAGAAATGAGAGATGGAAACCAAACTTCTTCTACTTTCTTTTCTTGGGCACATTCTCCAAACCTGTTACATCCCCACCCATAAACTTCTCCACTCCACAACAAAACATTTGTTGAATACTCCCCTAAAAGTTTTTAATTTAATTATTTCTATCATTATTTTTTATTTTTTTTTTTAATTAATTGTTTATTTTTTTATTTATTTATTTTTAGTTTTATTTGTCATTATTTTGATTTTTTATTGGATTTTAATTATTTATTTCTTTTTTTTTTATTTTATTTAACAATTTAATATTTTTATTATTTTTTAATCATTATTTTGATTTCTTTTTATTGTCATTTGTCATGATTATTAATTATTTATTTAACAATTTATTTATCATTATTTGGATTTTTTATTTTTGTTATAAAAGTTTTTTTTTATAGTTTTTTATTTTATTTTTATTAATTATTATTTTCAAGTTTTTATTTTGATTGTTACCAGTATGCAAAGTTTTTATTTTTCTATTTTGTTGAACACCAAAGAAGGGAAGAGGAGAGGGTGAAAAAAGAGATAGCGGAGATTTTTTAATTCCCAACTGCCCCTGTTTGTTGCTTCCTGTCACCCACAAAACTCCGTTACTTTGAAGAAAAATGCTGTGGTCATCTCCCGCTGCTATGTCCATCATTTTCACCATTTTTATTTCTATTATTTTTGGTGGGTACACTTTCAATGCTGTTCTTAAAATGAAAAAGTAAATAAAGATTAAAAATAAATAATAAAAAAAAATATGATTCTTTGTTTTTAAAAAAAATTCATAATTAAATAAAAAAATAAAAAATAAAAAATAAAATAATAAGAAATATTTTGATATTAAAAATCAAATATAAATTAAAATTAAAGATAATTTAAAAAAAATTCTCGAATAAAAACTCAAATAATAGGATAAAAAGAATAAAAATGAACATAAAATTAATTAAAAAGATATATTAAAAAAATTCTCAATAAAAATGAACAAAAAATTATAATTAAAAAATAAAATAAAAAATAAATAATTAAAGTAATTAAGAAATTATTAAAATAAAAATTGTTAAAACTAATTTTTGTTAGAATTAAAACTTTTTGAGTGACAAAATTAGTTTTTCTTTAAATTTTTTTTTTTGAATTACATTCTTTTCCCAATCCTAAAGCTCCACTTATATTCACCCCACATGACCACACTCCTCCATTTTCATCCAGCAACAAAGTATGTCTGTATCCACAACTTACTTTCTCGATTTTGATGTTGCTGATCCAGGAGGATAGAGTAGGTTGGATGATATTCCCATTGTTATCATCTATCAAGATTTGATTCGAGCTATTGTTTCCCAATACATACAATTTTTTCATTTCTGTTAAGATTATCGTATGAGATACTCCACAACTCATCCTATCATGGAGAAAATTAAATTAATGGTTATAATGAGGATATAATATCCAAAGTGATTTGGTTGATTATTAAATTCATTATTTTTATTTTGTTGATATTACATCTTGATTCTATCTTCTTTGAATATCTCCCAATTCACATTTATTGCATTATCAGGTTTAGATATATCTATCCCCAACTCTTTATTTATGTTCCTAATTAAAAAAATTATATTTTTTAAGATTAATTTTCTCTCCTTTAATTTGATGATTTTGCCATCCCCAAACCCATATTTCCCCATCATCTGTCATTATATAAGTGGAATAAGTATTATCACTCCAAGAACTTATTTCCATTTTTTTTTTTTAAAAGTTTTAAATTTTACTTCAAAAAAAAAGTTTAAAATTCAAAAGAATTCTGGTTGAATTTTAAAAGAAAAAAAGTAACCAAGGTCAAAATTTTATTGCAAACTTTAAAATGAAGTTTCTTAATCAAAGAAAGGTGTTTCCAATAAATAAAGGTTCTTCAAAACTTTTAGAAAATAAAGGAATTTTTCATTATTTTGAATTCTATATTTTTTCTAATATTGAAATTGAAAATAAAAATAAACAGATTTTTTTAATATCTATTTTCATTCAAAAGTTTAAAAAAAATCCAGAAAGCAAATAAATCAGTGATTTTGAAGTGTTTAAAATGTTTTCAAAGAAGAGGCTCACTGAAAAAAGAAAAATTATAAAAAAAAAAAAAAAAAAAATTGTAAAAACACCAAGTGTCAATTATAAATGGGAAACATTGTGGAGAAAAATCATACAATAGATCAGAATATACCTCCATTTATAGGAGGACCATCAAACAGTTGGAAAGTAAATATAAAAATATGAAAAAAAAAATAAATAAATTGCTTGATATTTAAATCAATCATTTAAATACGATCCTTCTATCAGATATATACAGCAAAAAGAAAAGATNATTTATTTTATTTATTTTATTTATTTTATTTATTTTATTTATTTTATTTATTTTATTTATTTTATTTTATTTTATTTTATTTATTTTATATTATTTTATTTTATTTTATTTTATTTTATATTATATTATTTTATTTTATTTTATATTATTTTATTTTATTTTATTTTATTTTATTTATTTTTTTTATTTTATTTATATTATTTTGTTTTAATAATTCACATTTTTATGACTTTTTTTTATTAATTTTATTTTAAATTTTTATTTATTTTATTTATTTTTTTTTTTTTTTTACTTTTTCTTTTTCGTTGAAATCAAGGAGAAGATCTTGATCATCAAAGTTATCAATGGTTTGCATGACGAGAAGTTGATTTTTGTAATAAAGAAGGAGATCAGGGGAGGGACTTTCTTCCAATTCTTTTCTCAAAACTTTTATTTCATTCAACAACTCTTCTATTTTCTCTTTATACGTTCTTTGTTGACTCTTTATCATCTTTTCTTCCTCTTCTTTTTCTTTTTATTCCATTTCAAAAATTGAAAAAAATATTAAAAAATTTTATTAATTTAAAAATTTAATTTTCAAATAAAAAAAAATTTATTAATTTATAAATAAAAAATTAAAAATAACAAAATAAAATAAAATAAAATAAAAAATGAATCATTGTAAAATTAAAAAAAAATGAAAAGATTAAAGTAAATGATTAAAATATTAAAGTATTTAAAATAAAATAAATGAAAGATTAAAGTAAATAATTAAAATATTAAAGTCTTTAATAAAAAATAAAAATGAAAAGATTAAAGTAAATAATTAAAATATTAAAGTATTTAAAATAAAATAAATGAAAAGATTAAAGTAAATAATTAAAAAATTAAAAATGAATTAAAAAAAAAAATTTTTCAAAAAAAAAAAGAAATTAAAAAATGAAGAAAAGAAAAAGAGAATAAATACCCTTTTTCAAAAATTCAATGATTTCTTCCATTTTTTTTATTTCTTCTATTCTCTCTTTTTCTATCTCCTTCTTCTTTTTCCTTTCTAAAATTTATTATTTTAAATAATAAAATATTAATTAAATAATTAAATAATTAAATAATCAGATAATTAAATAATTAAATAATCAAATAATTAATTCATACCTAGTAATGAAATAATAATGAAAAATTATAAATTAATATTAATTCATATTTACCAAGAGAAAAACTTTCATTGAGATTATTATTGTTATTATTATTATTGTTATTATTATTATTGTTATTATTTTCATCTCCTTCTTCACTCTCTCCATTCTCATTTTCCCCTTTCTTTTTTTCTTTTTCTTTCTTTTTTTTTTTATTAATAAATATATTAAATATAAAAAAATACAATTTTAATCAAATACATTAATTTTTATAAAATAATTATTTTATCAAAGTATTTAGTTAGTCAAATGAAAAAATTAATAAAGTAATAAATAAATTTAATAAGAATTTTTAAAATAAATATTAAAAAATTAAGAATTAATTCAAATAAAATTAATGAGAAATATTAAAATAAAATTTATAATAAATATTAAAATAATAAATGTTATAATAATAAATATTAAAATAATAAATATTAAAATAATAAATATAATAATAATAAATATAATAATAATAAATATTAAAATAATGAATGTTAAAATAATAAACAAATTTAATGAGAAATATTAAAAAGAAATATTAAAAAATTTAAAAAAAGGGGAACAAGTTGCAAAGAAAGATGGAGGTTGAGATGAGTAAGACGTTCGACATCAGAAAGTAAGATTTGAAATTTGGAATGATGAGAAGAAGAAAGAGATTGATATTTTTGAGAAAGTAAAAGATAATTGGATTGAGCAACTTCATTAGAATGTCTCACCACACTAAGTTCTTTTCCCATTTTATGAATTTTTTCTAAAAGAGAAGAGTTTGTTTGATTTGCTTCGTTTAAAAGATGATTCACGTCCTTCATTCTTTCTTTCACCATCTTTTCTGCTTTTTCTTCCACTTTTTCCTCCATTTCTTTCTTCTGTTCTTTTTCCATTTCTCCCATCTTTTCCTGATTTCATCCATTTATTTTAAAAAAATTGTTGAAAATAATAAAAAAAAAATTGAAACCTTTTTTTGCCAATATAAAAAAAATTTCAATTGCTAATATAAAAATCATTCTATATTTTTATTTTTATGTTTTATCAATTATTCTATTCTATTCTATTATATTGTTTTTTTTTGAAATGATATTGTGAAACATTCAAAATTGTAAATGGATTGAAGTGATATGTCAATATATGATCTTTTTTGATGAATAGTATTTCTTATATCGTTTGAAAAGTTAAATTCTTTCCAAAAATATAAAGTATTGTAAACTTGAAAGAAATGAAATGTGGATATTTTCATTATTAAATATCATTTGTTGAAAAAGAATGTTGTATATTTTTTTTTAAATGTTTCAATTTTATTTTAATTTTACCTTCATTTTCCTTAAAGTAATTTCTCTGTTTTGTAATTCACCAAATTCTTTCTGAAAATCCAATAATTTCTCTTCCAATCTTTTATTTTCTTGTTGCAATTGATTGTATCTTTCATCATCACATTTTTCTTTCAATACTTTAAGTGGATTTACGGGATCTGTGACATTAATCAATTTTTGGAATAAATCAAAAAAGACAGACTCTGAGGAAATACATCTCTGCGTCAATTTGTTGATTTCAGTTTGATATTGTTTTATCAATTTGCCAAATCCATTATAAAGTCCTGAATAATTTTCATTTTGTTTCAAAATTAGAGTTTCTTTTGAAAAAGATTTTGTTTGTTCTGATAAATCCTTTCTTGTTTGTTTTGATGATTCTGATTCTATTGCTATTTGTTTTGCAATTTCTTCAAATTTATTCTTTTGTTTTTCTATATTAAATTCTTTCCATTCATTCAATATTTTATCTATCTTTTCCTTTTCTGTAATCATAATTCTCAACAATTTTTTTTTATTTTCATAACAAACTAGAATACGTGTTTATTAATTTGTTTAAACACAAATATATTTGTTCAAATTTTGAAAAAACATATATACTTTTGCTTTGGTCTATGAAAAAAAATATTTTTTGATTTGGATACTCGTGAAAACATTGATACAATTCCAAATCATTTTATTCATATTTCCTTTTATAAAAGTTGATTCCTTTGATTTACAAATTATCTTTAAAGAATAAAAAACAGTTTCAATAAAATTATGTATAACATCTATCTTGAGTTTCATTTGAAATTTATGATGATATTTTTGGTTACCAAATAAAAAAAAATTTTGATTTGGTTACCATTGAAAAAAAAATTTCAGTTATTTATAATTTTTTTTTGCGCTTCTTTCACCGCTTTTTTTTATTCTTGTTAAAATATATAAAATTATGAAACAAGAAAAAATAAAAAAAAAATACTCTTAATCCTTTTGCAAAAAGAATAAATTTACTAAATTAAAATGGCAAGAACTAAACAAACTGCAAGAAAATCCACTGGAGGTAAAGCACCAAGAAAATCAGTTGCAACCAAAGCAGCAAAAAAATCATCAAGAGTTGGAGGTGTAAAGAAACCACATAGATTTCGCCCAGGAACTGTTGCATTGAGAGAAATTAGAAGATACCAAAAATCAACTGAATTGTTGATCAGAAAACTTCCTTTTCAAAGATTGGTAAGAGAAATTGCTCAAGAATTCAAAACTGATTTGAGATTCCAATCTTCTGCAATTGCTGCTCTCCAAGAAGCTTCTGAAGCATACTTGGTTGGATTGTTTGAAGATACCAATTTGTGCGCTATTCATGCAAAGAGAGTTACCATCATGTCCAAAGATGTTCAATTGGCAAGAAGAATTAGAGGAGAAAGAACCTAAGGATTGTTCCATTTGTATTTAAAAATCAAAAAACCCAAAAAAAAAACAAAAAGGCGTTTTATTAACGCCACTCAAATTAACAAACAAAAGAAACACTCTTTAACAATTAATTAAATTAATGACTTTGTTCCATATCAAAAAAGACAAATTGAACAACAATAGGAAAAAAGTGCTACCAAACTCTATTAATTTGAGAATATTTTATAAATAATTTCATACAAAAAATAAATCGTTATCTTTTTTTGAAAAGATATATAAAAAAAAATGTCGAATTATAACAACAGATATTCAAAATTTGTAATTCATTTTGGTACTAAATACATTGTTATAGAACCAATAGAAAGTATTGATGGAAATTTGAATGAAGTTCAATCATTATATATTGATAGATCGAATTATTCTTTATCACAACAAGGTTTATTTAAAAAATATGAAACAAAAATAGGTTTAAAATTGAAATTTTTCAATTAGATTTCTCAAAGGAAAGACAAACTTTCTCTTTGGTTCAACAAGATATGATGATAGAAGGAATAGTAGGAATAATAAGATTGGTGGCAGGTAAAGAAATTTTAATCATATTAAAGGATATTATTCCCCTTATAATTTGATTTGAAACTATTCTCCCAAAAAATAAAAACGATAGGAAAATATTTGATTGTAATAAACAAATCAGAGGAAGTCGGAAGAGTAAATAAATATCCAATTAACAAAGTAGTAGAGTCTTCTCTGATTATTATTACACCAAATTTTCAAAGATTAACAGAAGAACAACAAAGATTGGAAATTCAATACACAAATAATTTCTCCAAATTTTTAGAAACATTTGAATTCTATTATTCTCACTATTTCAATTTGACTCATTCATTCCAAAGAGAATATATTTTAAAAAAAAAATATAACGTTGATTTTCTTGATTGGAAGCATGCTGATCCCAGATTTTTTTGGAATAAAAATCTTGTAAAGGATTTCTTTGATCCAATGTTCTCTTCATGGATTGTACCTCTGGTGGATGGATGTAACAAAAAATAAAATAATTTTTTACATTTCTTTATATTCACTGAATTTAAATAATTTAATCTTTTAGTATTGATAATTTAATTTAATCACTTTTTTTTGATAATTTAATATAATCACACTTTTGAATTGATCTTTTATTTAAATTTAATCAAATTAATCTTTTTTTTAATTTTTGTTATTTCAAAGTCGTTTCCATTTCTCAAACAATAATTTATGATGACACTTTTGATTACATATTGATATCTAGAAGAGATTGCAGTAGAACGGGAACTCGTTTCAAAGTAAGAGGAGCAGATCCTATGGGGTATTTTTGTTTCTTTAAATAATTTTTCAAATAAATTTTTATTTTGACTTTACTTTTTTTAATATTTATGTTTTATTTTTTATTTTTATTATTTTTAATATTTATGTTTTATTATTTTATTATGTTTTATGTTTTATGCTTTATGTTTTATGTTTTATTTTTTATGTTTATATATATTTTTTGTTTAATATTGATTCATTTTTTTTTATTTTTTGTTTTAAAAGAAATGTGGCAAATTTTGTGGAAACAGAACAAATAATATGTTTTAAAGGAAACACATCATCATTTGTTCAAACAAGAGGATCGATACCATTGATGTGGCAACAAAGAGAAGGGTTGAGTCCAAAACCAAAAATTATTCATTCCCCTTTTTCTTACTCTGCTTTTTACAATCATTTCAAATCTCAGTTGTTTTATTATGGACAACAACTTCTCGTCAATTTGGTAAACAAACATCCTCATGAATCTTACGTTGGTGAATCTTATGAACGTCATTCTCGTTTTTGGAATCATCTTCATCAACCCCAAGATTCTTCTAATGATAACAACAATAATAATAATAATAATAATAATATTAATAACAATAATAATAATAATAACAATATTAAAGGTACTCTATTTTTTTAAATAAAATAAAATAAAAAATAAAATAAAAATATAGTTAAATAAAAATAATTAAAAATTATTTTTATTTAAAACTAATTCTTTTAATAATACGAATTCAAGAAATAAAACCAATCCTTTTAATAATACGAATTCAAGAAGTAAAACCAATCCATTTTTATAAAAAAGGATTTCTCTTATATCTAAAATTTCCATTTATTTTTATTTAATATTGTTAATATTGCCAAAGTTTTTTTATTTTATTATTTATTTTTAGTTTTATTTACATATTTAATTTTATTATTTACATAATAAATTATTTTAATATTTTATTTTATATTTAATAAATTATTTTAATAAATTTTATTATGTATTTTACTAAAATTATATTTTTTAATAAATTTTAATTTATTTTTTATTAAAAAAAAAAAAAGGAGAAGAGAATAAGTTTTTGGCATATCATTGGTTTGATTTTCACGAGAAATGTAAGGGAAACAAATACGAGAATGTGGGAGAGTTGATGGAAGAGGTGGATGAGAGATTATTGTCTTTCGGTTATTTTTTGATTGGATCCAAACAAAACGCAGTTTCTTTTCAAACAGGAGCAGTGAGAACGAATTGCATAGATTGTTTGGACAGAACAAATGTTCTTCAAAGTTGTGTTGCGAAAAGAATGTTGATTGTTCAATTAGCTAACCTAGGTGTTTTTCAAACCAATGAAGATCTTTCCAATCACGTCATCTTTCAATCTCTTTTTCAACATGGTCTCCCCACTCTTTTTTTTTATTTTATTTTTTAATCTCTCTTATCTCTCTTATATTTTATTTATTTTATTTATTTTATTTACTTTTATTTTTTAATCTCTTTTATCTCTCTTTTATCTCTCTTTTATCTCTTTTATCTCTTTTATCTTTTATTTATTTTATTTTCTCTTTTATTTTTTAATCTATTTCTTTACTCTTTCGATTTCATATTTAATATTTTTTTTATTTGTTTTAATTTACTTGAATTTTCAAATTTAATATTTTTTAAATTTTAATATTTTTTATAAAAATAATAGCATGGGCAGATAATGCGGATGTAATGAGTATAAGATACACAGGTACTGGTGCTTTGAAAACTGATTTTACGAGAACTGGAAAAGTATTTCCTTTTTTTAACTTTTAAAAATTAACTTTTTTTTTAATTTTAAATATTTTTTTTATTTTAAATATTTTTTATTTATTTTTATTATTTATTTATTTATTTTTATTAATTTATTTTATTGTTTATTTATTTATTTTTTGTATTAGAGATCAGTGGTGGGGTTATTTTCAGATGGAGTGTCATCAGTGAAGAGAATGGTAAACTCTGTGTTGATGGACAAAGACAAACAAGAAGCCATTGATCTTTTCCTTGGAAACATCGAAATCCGAACCTGCAACCTTGTACCCTCCCCTTTTTAAAAAATAATTTAAAAAATTTAAAACCTTTATTTCTATTTAAACAAATTAATAATTTAAAACTTTATTTTTTATTTACAATTTAATGAAGTTTATTTATTTTTCATTTATTTTTTAAATTTTTTTTGATATAGAAAGAGATTAAGAAAGTGGGATCAGTGTTTGAGTTGTCAAAGATGTCAAATGGGTTGGATTTTTATGAGGAGGGAGTTTACATCATTTTGTTCCCTGAAGCTGGTGAAATCTTTGATTACAGTTCCAATCTCAAAATCGTCCGTAGACATCGTATCAAAAATATTTTCAGGTATAAAAACTAAAATTTTTTTTTTTTTTTAATTTTAAATATTTTTCCAAATTATTTTAAATATTTAATTATAATTTTTAATATTATTCCAAATCATTTTTTAAATTAAATATTTATTTTTAAAACTTTTTTTTTTTAATTTGTTAAAATTTTTCATAAATGTATAAACACAGATGTTCAAGAGTGGGATTCTATTCAGTGAATATTTTGTACAGTGATCATGCAGAAGAATTTCAATATCATTTTACCTCTTCTCTCCAAGTTTCTTTGTTCTTGGGTAATCTCATTCAAAAAAAAATAAATTAAAAATTATAAATTTTTTTTTAAAGATTAATTTTATTTTATTTTTATTTTACCTCATTTAAATTAATTTATTTTTGATTAATTTTATTTCATTTTTATTAAAATAGATCAAATAAATTTGTTGATTGATACAAATCTATCACTCATTTCAAAATCAAATTTGAGTAATCCAAACATGCAACAAGTTCAAGTCACCAACGAAGAAAGTGTTTTGAAAATGAAGAAAAATAGTTACACATCCGACCTCAAAGTAAACAAATAACTCTTCATTACATTAACTTTCCATTAATTCTTCATTAACTTTCCATTAATTTTTCATTAATTCTTCATTAACTTTAAATACTTTTTGTTCAATTTTTTTTTAATTATTAATATAATAATTTTTAATATTTAATATAATTTTTAATTATTAATACAATTTTTTTGATTCATTTTATTTGTATTTTTTCTGTAAATTTTAAATTAAATTATCTCTATTCAATAATTTTTAAATCAATAATTTTTTTTTAATTTTTTTTTAATTTTTAATTCATTTATTAAATTTTTTAAATTGTTTCATTTCATTAAATATACTTTTTACGAAAGATTTTCGTTTCTACATGGAAATTTCCGCATTCATGCGAAGTGGAATTGACAAGAGAAGATATAGGAAAATGGTTGAAAAAGGAACAAGAAGTATACATGATAGGAGTGCAAAACTGTAGATACCGAGTGGGAAAAGAAAAAGGAAACAAAAAGTACATTTACGATGATCATTTCCCCCCCCTCCAACACTTTTTCTTTCTCATTCAAAGTTTTCTTGGTGATTCTTACTCTACTCTTGCTTATGATCATCATACCAATGCTGATTGTGGTTTGATTGTTTTTGTTAGGTTATTTTTTTTTCCAACAAACAAAATAAATTTTTTCCACTTTTTTTTTTTCAATGTTGTTCAATTTTATTTTCATTATTTTTTTAATTATTTTTTTAATTATTTATTTTTTTCAATTTTTATGAACATTATTCATTTTATATCATTTTTTCAAATTTTTATTTTTTGATTTTAATTTTTGTTCACAGAAAGAGAGACTTGCCATTCTTTGCAAATTTAGAAGTGAAAAAAGTGGTAAGAAGAAAAATGTCACAAAAAATAGAAAATGCAATAGACCTCTTCAAAGGAATTGGAAACAAAATAAGAAGTACAAAAAATTAATTGTTTTTTTTTGATTTTTATTTTTATAAATTAGTTTAATTTTTTTAAAAATTTATTTCATTAATTTATTTTATTTCATTAAAAAAAAGATGCAATGGATGATCAAAAAGATTTGGTGGGATCATCTATCACATGGAACTTTTACACACAAAGGATATCGTTTATAAACATCTTTGATGATAACAGAGATGGTCACAAGTACGTTTTAAATTTCAAAGGACAAAACAATAAAACAGAAGATATGATGTCTTTCTCTCATGTCTTTTGGACTGGTACCTCTTGTTTTATTATTATATTTATTTTTTAATTATTTTATTATTTAATTGTTTTATTAATTTATTTCACATTTATTTATTTTATTAATTTTTATTTCATATTTATTTTTTATAATTTTAAAAATCTTCAATTTATTTTACATTCATGTAATTTATATTTATGATATATTTCACATTTATTTTTTCGCATTTATTGATTTTATTTATCATTTTAAATAGGTACTTTTCATGCTTCACAATATGATATGAAAAACTGGAACAATTTGATGACAGAGGGACTTTCTTCTCACATCTTTTTCTCTTCCACAAAAAGAAATTCTCTACATTCTCTCGTAACCAAAAACGATATTCAAAGCACTCTAACTTTAAACAAGTAAATCCCAAATATTTAATTTATTTTTGTTTTTTTTTTTCAATTTTTTTATTTTATTTTTTATTTAAATTTATTTTTTAATAAAAAGTGAACAACAAAACACATTTACCAATTATCCTACATTTGTTTCTGCAAGCATACCTGTGGTAGTTAGACCATTGATAGTAACAATGCCAGAGGGGGATTATTTGGAAATTACACTGAGTAATTTGTCTGCCAAAGTTGGTTCCAAAAAGAGTGGTGTTTACTTGCATTTAGAAGGTTACACTCTCGTTGAATCTCAAAAAACTGTTGTTTCCAAAAATGTAAAACAAAATTTCTTTTTTAATTTACAAAAATATAAATTTTTATTTTTAAAAATCAGAAATTTTGTGAGTAAAATGATCAATAGAATCAATATTAATTAACTTATACAAATGATAATTGGATCTCATTGAATTATAATATAGTATCAAATTTTGAGATTTAAAAAAATTAAATGGAACCCACAAAAAAAATTTTTTTCATTTTTGTATTTTTTTTTAAATAGAATTCAGAGCAGTATGAATGGACCAAAGATGTTGTGTTGAGATCGTTTATAAGTGATAATCAATTCCTTTCGGCGAATCATGTGGATATTTTGTTGATTGATTCAAAACCCTCCTTAGTTGGAAGAGGAAACCTTCCTTTGGACATCGTCGCCAATTACAAAGGAAAAGGGATCAAGTTTACCGTTGATCTCATTGACAGATCTCAAGTAGTTGGACAAGTCTTTGGTGTTGCTTCTTTTCAATACAAAAAAGATCAATCTACGTAAAAAAAAACTCCAATCTTTTTTTTAATTTTGATTTAATTTTGATTTAATTTTGATTTCAATTTTTTTTCAATTTCAATTTTGATTTTATTCTGATTTATTAGATATTTCTTTTAATAAAAATTTCTTTCAATGATTTCTTTAAATGTTAAATTTTAATAATGATCTTTTTTTTAAAAAAATTCTGTAATAAAGACAATCAACAATGGACATAAATGATCTTTTATTCTCGAAAATAACAGATTTTTCAAATGATCAATCTTCTTCTTCAACAGAAACAATAAACAATGAAGAAAACTTTTCAAACCCTCCTCCCCTCCCTCCTAAAAGAAACAACTTGAGTAATATGAAAGAAGGAACTCAAAGTCTTTCCTTTTCTAATTTGGGAGTTTTTAAACAAAACAGTAATGTTGAATTAACTTCTAATCCCAACCATCATCTTCCTCCTCCTCAATTCCCTCCTCAACTCCCTCCTCGTCCTCAATCCTTTTCTCTTCTCAATTTTGATACAACTACTACCACCTCCCCAAGC
>JAMYWO010000024.1:202560-218300 GCA_024220525.1 Cochliopodium minus | reverse complement strand
ACTTCTTTTAATACAAACAATACTTTCAATACTAATACTTTTAATACTAATAATACTTTCAATACAAACAATACTTTTAATACAAACAATTCCCTAAATACTAACACCACAAACACAAACACAAACACAAGCACGGAAGAAGTGAACAATGAATTCACCAAACTTTCTTTTGGAAATTCATCTTATTCTACTCCTCAACTTGGAGGAACTAATGATCTCAATAGAGTTCTCCCTCAAATCACTTTGAATAACAGCAATAGTGTAAGTGGAAACGGGAATGGGAATAACTCTTTTTATTTGGAAGCACCCAAATCAAACAACTCTTCCAATCCTCTTCTTTCCACTAATTTTTCTTTTACTTCTCTCAGCCCTCCTCAATCAAACTCCTCCAATAACAACAACATGAATGTAACTCTCAACAATAACATGAATAGTATGAATAATAACAACTTGAATAACAACATGAATAATAACTTGAATAATAACAACATGAATAACAACTTGAATAACAATATTAATATAACCACCATCACTCCCAATCTTTTCTCCAATTTAAATCCTCTCATGCATAATAGTTCCTCTTTTGAATCTCCTCCCTCTTCTAATAATCTTTCAAACACAAATAGTCCCAGTTATGGAAATACTTTGAGTCCGAATAATTTGTATACG
Source organism: Cochliopodium minus (assembly GCA_024220525.1). Taxonomy (NCBI): domain Eukaryota; phylum Discosea; order Himatismenida; family Cochliopodiidae; genus Cochliopodium; species Cochliopodium minus. Next base: position 217,631 of record JAMYWO010000024.1, on the reverse strand, counting down.
GGAATTCATGTAAGTGCCCCCAAATCTAATGAAAATTTTCTTACCCCTTCTAAATCTTCTTCCTACAACTCTTTCAACAACAATAACAACAATTCTTTGAGTACTTCTCCTTACAATTCCAACAATTCTTCTCAAAATATACCTTCTTCTCAAAATATACCTTCTTCTTCTTTTGATTCTCTTTCAATGAGAAATAATACTCTCAAAGTTTCCATTCCCACTTCTAATCCTGTTATCTCCAACACCAATCTCCCTTCCACTGTTATAAATAACAATAATGTGTTTGATTCTTTAAATCCTTTGTCTAACAACACTAGTAGCAATCATACTACTAACCCTCCTCCTATTCCTACCAAACCTACTTTGGGTACTTTTCAAAATCATCCTTCTTCTTTTCAAAATAATAGTACCTTCAACAATAATAGCACCTTCAACAACAGTACCTTCAACAACAACAGTACCTTCAACAATAATTCAAATAATAACGAGGATATCACTTTTAATTGGCATTCTTCTTCTAGTCCTACTATTAATACCAATTCTAATCTTTCTTTTAACTCTTATGATCAATCCAATCAAACCAATAAAAATAACAACACCAACATTAGCATTAACACTCGAAATACCAGCAGCAACACTCTTAATAATAGCAATACTACTCTTAATAGTAGCAACAACACGCTTAATCTTAGCAATACTTCTCTCAATAGTAGCAACAACAGTCTCAACAGCAGCCATAACACTTTCAATAACATTTCAAGTGATAATCCCTACATTAATAATCCTTCTTCCATCAACCCCCTTTCCAACCAATCTGTTAACAACACCAACAATCCCTATGCTTCTTTCAATAATACAACTTCTAATCCTTACTTTAGTCAATCCAACACAAAGACCTCCTTCAACAACACAACTTCTTTCAATAAAAATATGACTTCTTTTAATAATACAACCGCTTTTAATAACCCATCTTCTTTTAACAATAACAGTACAACAAACAAAACAGGAAATGATTTCGATGATGATTTCAATCCAAGAGCAAAGTCTAAAAATCTAAATACTAATCAAAGTAACCCCCAAAACCAAGATCTTTTGAATTCTTTAATGAAAGATAGAGAATTTTTTCTAAACAACAAATAATCTTTGAGAATGCGAAACAAATTAAAAAAAATATAAAATATAAAATAATTTAAAAAAAATTGTGATTTATTTCAAATGTCTTCAAAAAGCAAAGATTCAACTCAACAAAAAAGTAAAATTTTTAAAAATTAAAGGGTAAAAATCATAATATCCAATTTCGATTTATAGAAAAGGCCAATCCTTATTTGATTCTTTATAACGGAGCCCAAACAATTGGATGGTCTGTAGTTTTATTTCAATTGATAAATGCTCATTTATCAGGAAATAATACTAATGTATGGGATAATGTTGGATTACCCTTGATGATCTTTCAATATTTGGCTGTAATAAAATTTTTACCATCAAATTTATCATATATTCTTCTACTCCTTAAAATATCTTTCGATTGAATCTTTATGATAGCAATTTTGGGAATTTATATTTTCCTTTATAAAATTAATTGTGATAAGATCTTTTTCATTTAAAAATGATAGAAAAGTTTTTGATTGATTTTATATTTTATTTTAAAAATAGTTTTTGGAGATTGTACATACAATTTTGGGATTAGTAAGATCAGGAGTAATGACAACAATAATGCAAGTATTCAGTAGATTATTATGCATCTTTTTGGTTTCAAATGTTTCAACAGTAAGATCTTCTTTCTTTTTCTCTTCCATGGTTTTTGCTTGGTAAGGTTTAATTTATTTAAAAATTTTAATTTTTTTAATTATTTTTATTGTTATTTTATTATTTTTTATTTTTATAATTTATTTTATTTTATTTTAATTCATATGTTAACAATAAAAGGTCTGTAACAGAAGTAATTAGATATGGTTTTTACACATTGTCTCAATTGGATGTTGTACCATTTCCATTATTATGGCTAAGATATAGTACTTTTTGGGTTTTGTATCCAATTGGTAAAATAATTAATTCTTTTTTTTTTTTTGATTATTTAATATAATTTAATATAATTTTTTATAAAAAAAGGAGCTGGATCAGAATGGGTGAATATGTTTAACTCTGTTCCTGATTTGATTAGTTCAAACAGATTTTGCTTGTTTTTGCCAAATTCTATCAACTTTTCTTTCTACTTTCCTTACTTCATTTATATTTGTTTGTTCATTTGGCCTTTTGGACTTTATATGCTCATGAATTTAATGAGATTTCAAAGAAGATCTCAATTTTCTAAACTTAAAACAAATTAAAATTAAATAATTTATTATAAGAATCTTTTTTATTCTCTTTAATCTAATAGTTATGAATAAGATACTTTGAGAGTGACTTGTTTTGAATAAAATCAAAAATTATAAATTTTGAATCATTTATTATTATCTTTAATCAATAGAATTCTAATTTAGAAAAATTCTTCTCTTTGAGATATTTTTTGACATGTTCTTTCCATTTTTCTGATGAATCTAGAGCTATTTGGGTGTGTTCAGTCCAATAACCAGAATTGGGCATGGGGTTAATCATAAATGATTCTATCAATTGATTGACTATCTAGATAAATATTACAAAAATTGATCAAAAATAAATTATATTTTACCTCCACTAACTTTAATTCTGAATTGTACTTTTTTATGTGAATATAGCAAATATCTCCATCATTAGAATTAACATTGGGATGGGGAATAGGAGGATTGAAATTGCCAGAAATGCTTATAGGATAATTGGTCAGATCTAATATAATTGAATACTTATAAGCTTCCCAACAAGTATCTTTTTGTCCAATGAAATCTATATTCCATTTTCTAGGTCCAGATTTATAAAAATTGCATATATTATTTATTCTTTCTTTTTTGAATGCTTCTTCCTCTAATTTCAAATTCTTCATTTTTTTTATTTTTGAATATAAATTCATCAAAATTCATAACATAAGTTTTTAATTGCAAGGATTTTTCAATTGAGAACCATATTTGTTGCATCTTTCACACATTGAGGTTTCAATTTCATCAATAACAATTTTTTTGATGGAATGCCCAGTGTTATTGATCATTTTTTGATTGTAAGACATGATTTCTTCTTTTATATATTCTAAATCATCAGTTTGAATATCTACTTTTTGAGTATCAAGAGGAACTTTGAATCGGTGTTTCTTTGAAATCAATTCTAATCTCATTATCTTTCTGAAATTGGAAATTGCAGATTGAGGAACGAGATAATTATTTTTTTTTAAGATGAGTTTGGAAGTTTTGGATAAGTCTTCCAAAATTTTTCTCATAAAATAACAAACAAATACCCCGCAATCATGGCCATTTTCTTGTAACACCTTATCTATGCATGAGATAAAATTGATGTTTTTGGTTTTGTGGAGAAGTTTTATCATTGAAAAAAAATGATCTTTGAGTTGACCATCCACTTGAGAACCATAAGAATCAAAATAATGAATCATAATTGAATCTTTAAAAGGATTTTTTATCACTGAAAACAGAACCCAATGATTTCCCTTTGGATAAGGGAACATTAAAATAATGTTATCGTTGAGCAAGTTATCTTCATAAACCTCATTAGTTTTCATGTAAGATCCGAAGAAATCAGGATTCAAGATTCTGAATTTCCACTTCAAGCTCGAAAAATGATTTGCCAAAATGCATCCATAATAAAAAACAACCTATTGAGGATATATTATTAATTTTTATTTTTGTAAAATTTTACCAAATCTGAAAGCCAATTAATTCCATGCAATTCTACAAATTGTTTGTAGGTGATTTTGAGAGGATAATTGTTGAAAGATATCTGAGAAACAACAAAGCATTCTTTATCAATAATTGAATTAAGTTTGATCGTATAATCAAGAGAGATATCGATTTTTTCTCCTTTATTAATAATTGGAATGGAATTTATATTATTGTTGTGAGGAGTATTGTTATCCATGTTGTTGCTATCATTTTTGAGGATTTCAATGTTATTTTCAATGGTTTCTGGAATCATGATTTGATTCTTAATTTCTATCTTTGATTTCTTTTTTGCAACTACCATCTTTCTTTCAGTTGATCTTTTTGAGTTTTCAAGTTTTATCTTGAGATGATCATAGTTCTTCAAAAGATATAAGGGATGATTTCCTATTTTACTCAGTAATGAACTTTATATTATAAAAAATTCTTTTATACCTTCCAATTTCTTTGATTTTTTATTGAATATACAATAAACTTTTAAATCCTTGCATTTTTTATAAATTTTATCTTTCAATTCATCAATCAAGCCAGAGACATATTTTTTTTTGGTCTCATAATCATTGATTTTATTGTCAATTTTAATCTTATACAGAAAAGATTTTGTTTGAACAATATTCATTTGTTTGAATTCAATAATCTTAATCAAACTTTCATCCAAATCATTGGATTCTTCAATTATTCTTTTTTCTTTCTTCATTTTTTTTTTTATTATGTTATGAATATTCTATTAGTATTTTATTGTCAAAAAAAAAAAATGAACGAAGGATTTTCAAAAAAAATTTTGTTGGTTGGTATTGGAGGAACAGGTTGTGAGATTCTAAAAAATTTGTTAATGAATGGATTCACTGATATCAGCATTGTATAAAAAAAAAAAATTCTTTTTAATTTCTCATTTGGGAAATGTTTAGATAGATAGAGATACAATAGAAAAAAGCAATTTGAGTAGGCAATTTCTATTTTTTGAAAAGGATATAGATAAGAAAAAATCTGTGGTTGCAAAAGAGAATATTAGAAAGCTTTTTCCAAGATCGCAATCCAAAGTAAAGAATTATGAAAATGATATAAATGAATGGTACTTGGATGATTTTGAAAAATATGATATTATTATTTCAGCGGTAGATAACAGAGGTAAAAAAAGATTTTGATTTCAATTTTATTCATTCACAAAAAAAAAAAGAAACTCGATTTTTCCTCAATTACATGGTCATTGCTCTTGGGAAAATAATGATTGATTGTGGGACAAAAAAGTAAAATCACAAATTGTTTATTTTGCTTATTATTAATAATTCAATAATAGTTGGATAGGTAATGTTGATATCATCTCCCGATCAGATGAGATAGAATGCTTTCAATGTAAAATAGAACAAAATCCAAAAGATTATTTGTCACAACAAAAAAACAAGATATCATGCACTATTCTGAATCACCCAAGTTCCTTTGATCACTGTATACAATGGGCACAACAGGAAATAAATAGCTTAAAAGACTATGAAAACATAGAAAATTTAGGAGAGCATTTATTTAATTATCTATTGTCCAAAGCAAAAAGCTTAAATACCTCCTCTATTCATTTCTTTGAATATGATTCTATCATTAAAAAGGAAAAGATTCTTCCAATCCAGAAGAAAGATCAAATGAATAAGATCTTTGTTACTCAGGAGATTTTTTTAATTTTGAATGAATCGTAATCTTTTTGAAAAGAAAAATTTTCAAATTTTTTAAAATTTTCACAAAAAGATCATTAGAATGGAAAAGGAACCCCAAAGACGAAAGTATCAAAAACTATCTCATATTTTCTTTATCTTGCCTGAAAGCTATCTTATTTAACTTGAAAATAACTTGTTTTTTTGAATTCATGGACATTTTAAAAGATGTACAACCAACCATCGCAATTCCGAATAGCGTCATTGGTTCTATGGTAGTTTTGCAGCTGATCAACATTAATAGTCCTTCACTTTCGGAAAAAGTGCTCGGATGCAATCTCAACAGTATTTTTCATCCCAATTTTTTCATGCTTGATAATTTAAAATCTTCTAAAATGGATTGTATTTGCACCTTTAAAAAGTTTAAGAGCTGCTGTAATTTTCAAAAGATCTCCTCTAATCAATTATTTAAGTTTGTCTCTAAATTCTTTGAAAAACGAGCCAACTTGGTTTTACATTGGAATGGCGATTATCTCTACAACATCTATGGGCCAAATGAGGATAAAGAAAAATCATTGGATCATCTGCTACTTAAATTTGATGTTTCTTTTAAAAGTAATTTCATTGTATTCTTTCTTGAAGATAGCACCGATTTGATATATTTGAAAAATTGTGAATCAGATAGCTTTGAAATCAAACAAATAATTTGAACATAAGAAATTTTTTTTATAAAACTTTATCGAGCAAACAGTAAAAACCAAGAATCGCATCGAAATTAAAACAAAAAATAAAATATTTTTCTTTCTAATTAAGATATGTTATTCTCGGGCATAATGAGCACCCACATTAAAATTTTTTGTAAAATCATTTGAATGCATTATAAAGATAAAGTGATTTCAATTTTACAGTAATCAACATGATTTTGAGCATTATACTTGAAATGATCTGATATAAACAGAACTCAAAAATTTGATTCTAAGAAATTTCGAATAATTCAAGATTTTTCACATATGTTATTGAGAACGATTTATTCAACAAAAAAAAACAATAATATTGTTTATTAAAAAAATGCAAGATGATTTTTATGAATTATATTCTCGAAATATGAGTTTGTTCAAAGAAGAAGGACAAAAAAAGTATTTTCTCAGATTATTCTATTTATTATTAATATTTATTCTAATAGAATCTATCAATCCAAGATCCTCTTTTTTGGCTTGACTGGATTCTCCCAAGAAATATTGAGATTATTAATTCTGAGTGGGATAGGAAGCATATATTTATTTGATAACAGGATATATAAAGAACATAAAAATGAATACTTTCTCCAAATGGAAATCCCCACTGGAGATAAAACTATTGGTAAAATATGTCTTGAAAAATCCTTGGAAATAAAATCTCAGTATAATCAAATTTTTCTCTTGAATTCCCATGAAGAGATTATAAAAGTTTTGCATGATCTCTCTTATTTCATATACTCTTTTACTCTTCCTGAATTGAATCAAAACATCAAGGAATATAATGGAATATGCTGGGAAAAAAACATCCCATTATACTTTTTAAGGCAAACTATTTCTCATTATTATTCCTTTGTCAGTGCAAGATCAATAGAAGATTTGGATAACAAAGAATATTGTGCATTAAATATCAAAAGCATGAACGATTCAAAAAAAATCTTTTTATCCTCTTTTTCGGAGGACACTTATAAGAATTTATGTAAATCATTTTTTTTTAATTTTTGCATTGTTTTATCATTAAAATTTTAGTGGATTTTTTTTTTCACAACCAAATTGATTGCAATATAGTTGATGATTTTAAAAGGAAATTTGATCAATTTGATTTTATTGATTTTGAAACCAATAAAAAGAAAGAAACCACGAATATCAAATTTCAATCAATTGATTCAAACCAAAAAGTTCTCCCAATCTTTGATTCTCTTTTTGGATCAATTATCTCCTACCACTTGCTCAAGAGTTTGAATGAAAATCAAATTTGTAATAATTTTACAATATACAGCATCGAAACTCAGAATTTAGGAACTTGCAACATTTTCTCCCCATTATGATAATTATTAAAATCCTTTGAAAAAAAAAAAAAAAAAATGAAAATCTGCAAATTTGATAAAGAATGCTTTGATGAGAAATGCTTTTCCAATCATTCCTATCAATGGTGTAAAATCGAGAATTGTTTCAATTTTGATTGCCTAAATAGACATACCAAAGAAAGACCCAAAAAATGCCTATTTAATGAAAAATGTAAAAATTTGCCCAATTGCACCCTCATTCACAGATTAAAAGATGGAAATAAAACTAAATATGCATATTCGAAAAAAACAGAAACTTTGAATCAAGGGGGTTGCATCCATAACTTTTCCCCTTTAGATGAATCAGATAATCTGATGTGTGGTTTATGTTCACTCACTACAAAGGGATTCAGTGTATCTCCCACCATTGTTATTTGGGAAAATAAAATTATAAGAAAAGAACTTACTATCCAAACACATTTCATTCTTGAAAATGATACACTGAATGACAGCATCAACAAATGGATAAAACATTTAGAATTAAAAATACCAAATTATGTGGTAAAAGCCATTGAATTACCTCCAAGAGAAGATAATGAATACAGGATTTCTGCTATGTTGATGAAAACTTGCATGCAAAATAATATATCATTGATTCATGGACAAAGAATAAAAATTATAATAATGAAAAAATAAATAAAAATTCACAACATAATTAAGAGAACAAAAATATTATTTATTTTAGAACAAATTAAAAAAAAATGATAAAATTATGCAGAAATGATAAAGATTGTTTTAAAGCAAATTGTGATTTCAAACATTCTGTTGAATTTTGCGAAAAATCAGATTTTTGCACAAATTTTAATTGCCAAAATAGACATACAAGCAATAGAAAGAGAAAGTGTAAAAGATATCCACAGTGTACATTTGGGGACAAATGTGATTTTTTGCATCCCAATAACATATCAATATCGTCCCAAAAAATCCAAATTAAATTCCAATTCATTGTAAAAAAGAAAATTAAAATTAAAATTGGTTAATAAATTTCATTAGTTTGGCGAGGATATATTAAAGCTGCAGGAAGAAATAGACATCAATATTAATTTTCTCCAACAAGTAAAGAGAGTGTTCGAGAAAAACAAAAACCAATTCAAAAAGCAAGATTCTCCTCATTATGAAGACTGGAAAATATTTAGCCTTGACAAATCTACTTTCCTTTCAAAAGATGATTTGAAAGAGAATAGTATAACAGAATTTGGATTTATCACCATTAATAAAGGTTTCACAATTACCCTTGTTGCATTTGCAGGATAATAATATAATTCATTAAAACATTTCATTTAAATTACCCTATCTTCAATGAAAATTTGTTAGTAAAAATGATTGTTAGGATCAATATTCATCAACTTATACAAATGATATGATTATTTATATACAGTAATTCATTATTTTTTCCTGAATTGAAACTTGAAGAAACAAAGAGTTTTATTAATCGAAAGAAGAAATTATTAAAATTCTTTAATAATAAACCTTATTAATTTTTTCTACATTTGATCTACATAATGGACAGTTCCTTAAGTCTTTTCCACAAAGATTGCAACAACAAATATGTCCACAAGGGATCAATATTGTATCTTTAGCATTTTCCAAGCAAATACAACAAATTTTTTCATTTTCAATTTCTTCTTTTTTGCTTTCTAACAATTTGATAAATTCATTTTTATTTACCTTTGAAAAACATATATTTTAGTTTTAACATTTTTATAAATTTATTACTTTATTATTTTGATTTTGATAGATTAGGTCCAATATTAGTTGTCTATCAAAGCCTTTATTTATCATTTCTTCAATAATAATTTTATCCATTATTATTTCTGAAGGAAATTGTTTGGGAAGAGATTCATTTGAATCATCCAATTCATTACAATCAACACAGATAAATCTCTGTATTTCATGATTCAACAAAAATCTATGTTTACATTCATGAATTTCTAAATTGTCTTCCAATTCATTACAATCAACACAGATAAATCTCTGTATTTCATGATTCAACAAATATCTATGCTTGCAATAATTCATTCAAGATTTTATTTATTATGTTGGAATTTTTAGATTTGAAATAAATTATTATTTTTTGAGACAATAAATTATTATTTTTATTCTCTTTAATTTAATAATTATGAATAAGATACTTTGAGGGTAACTTGTTTTGAATAAAATCAAAAAATATAAATTTATTATTTGATTCTTTTTAGTCTAGCCATGAATAAGAAACTTGAATCTCCATAATAACGAATAGTGTGTTGAAGTTTTCCTTCTTTTGCGGGGATAGAGGATCTGTTTTCAAATGGAATGAGTTCAAAAGAACCATCACTTTTATGAAGTATTTCTTTTATCACTTCTTCATTTTGAGAATCACAAAAAGAACAAGTGCAATAAACAACTAGAATTGAAAATTAAAATGATTAAAAAATAAAAATTTGAAAAAATAAACTTATTCCTCCCAGTTTAACAAGTTGGAGGCTTTTGAGGAGAATAGACTTTTGTGTTTGAATGATTTTGTTAGTTTCTTCTTCACTCCAATCCCTCTTTCTCTTTCCATATTTCAAAACGTGTCTCATCGCCCCATCACTTTAATTCAAAAAAGATAAGATTTCATTTAAATTAATAGAATTAATTTTGATAAAAAAATAACCTTGTGCAAGGAGCCTTTAAGAAAAAAAAGGGTTTAATGTGAGAAAAGAAAAATAAAAAATAAAGTTTTACATCAACAATTATTTTATCATATTTGTATTTTTCAAAATCATTGTCAAAATTGTCATTAATTTGGGGAAGAGAAGGGGAAAGCAAAAGGGGAAGGGAGTTGTGGAAAAAAAAGTTTTTCTTCAAATTTTTCGCAGAAATATTTTTTTGTTGAGAAAATTTGTTTTTAGAAAAAAGTAAAGCCTGAGAAAAAGAAGAAACATTTTCAATGAAGGGAGACAATTTTGAAAAGAGAGCTCCATCCCCACAAACCAACCTACAATGTTTCAAATCATATTTTTTAATTAATGTTTTGCAAATTCCCAATCTCTCCTCGCTTATATCCACTCCCGTCACACTATAATATCCCATCTCCTCCTTCTCCCGCTCCCTCTCTTCTTTTATCATTTCTTTTTTCTTTTTACTTTTAGACATCATCTTTTCTTTTTCTTTATTTTCTTTTCCAAAATCATTTTTTTCAACCTCATTTTTTTTTTCTACAACATCAATAACATCGTCTTTATCATTTACAACATTATCTTTATTTTTTATAAAATTGTTTTTATTTTCTATCACACTATCTTTATTTTCAACATCTTTTTTTTTAATAACAATATCATTATTTTGAAAAATATTATTTTTCATTTTTTAATATTTGTTATTTAAAATGAAATGATTTTCAATATCAATGTCATTTTCATTCTTAACATTATCTTTATTTTCAACAATATATTATATTTACTAAAACTAAAAATTTTATTTTTTATGAATAATTTTAAAATTAAAAATAACTTTCAATACTAAAGTTGTTTTCTTTGTTTTAATTTTAAAATTAAATGGAAATTATTTTCATTATTATTTAAATTGAATATTGAAATTATTTTCATTATTTTTTAAATAAAATTTGAAATTATTTTATTACTTGTGACAGTGGTATTATTTTCATTTCTGTTTATTTTGGAAAGATGTTGGAGGATATCGGATATCAAACACATTTTAGCTCCAGGTGCACAACAAAGATCTAATACTATTTTTTATTTTTATTTTATTTTTATTTTATTTTTTATTTTATTTTTTATTTTATTTTTTATTTTTTATTTTTTATTTTTTATTTTTTATTTTTTATTTTTTATTTTTNGAATGAAAAAGAAATATGGATTTCTATTGCAAAAACAACCATAAAAAATTTTGGAATAGGTTTTGGAGCTAAAATAACTCTTTCTTTCCTTTTCAATTCCCTCAAATGGATCAAAAGCTCCAAAAAAAATTCCATTTCCCTTTTGATCAATGACATCTATGGTGATAGAAATGATTCATTCAGATGGGGAATGTTCATGGCCTCTTTATTTGGAGGATTCAGAGGTATTATATTTCCAAATTACCCTTATTTACCAAAACAATAGATCAAATATATCATTCTTAAATGAGGATTACAAATATTTTATCTTTTCATTTAAACAATAATTATTCTTTCATTTTTGGAAAATGAATTTCGTTCGATTCTTTTATCATTAAAAATACTCATTTTATTCTCTTTTATTTGTATTTACAAGTTCTAATTCAGAATTAATACTTTTATTTAATCAAAAATAGCAATGAAAGAAGGGATGAAGAAAATAAGAGGGAAAGAAGATGGAATAAACTCATTGGTATCAGGGGGGGTGAGTGGATTATCTGTTCTTTTTTTGAATAATGGAGAAAACATGAGAAGAAGTTTGGCTCTTTACCTTTTTGTACGTACTCTTCAAAACTTGTATGAATCTGCCAAAAAAAAGGGCTACTTCAAATCCATTCCTGGTAAAAAAAAAATGCCAGAATATAAAATATAAATTATTTTATAATATTAAATTAATAATTAAAAATTGAATATAAAATTAATAATTAAAAATTAATAATTAAATATAAAATTAATAATTAAAAAATAAAAATTTAAATATATTTAAATTTAAAATTTGACAATGAAAACAAATTGAATGAAATTAAAATAAAAAAATAAAGGATCAAATTGGTCACATTTAAACAGTTTATTTTTTGCATTATCATGCATGGAATGTTTGTACGCATATTTGATACATCCACACACGTTACCTCCTTCTTACAATAAATTTTTTGATACCATCAACCCTCTTCATCCTTTTATCAAAAAATCTTGGACTCAGTCCCTCTCTGGTATTCCCATTGATTTCTCCAAATTCAACCAAATCGTTCAAAAAGTACCCAAAAAAAAAAAAAAAAAAAAAAATTTATTCTTTTCTTTCATACTCTTTTCTTTCATACTCTTTCATATTCTTTTCTTTCATATTCTTTTTTTCATATTCTTTCATTTTCTTATTCTTATTATTCATTCTTATTCTTTTCTTTCATATTCTTATTATCCATTCTTATTCTTTTCTTTCATTTATTCCTTAACACATTTATTCTTCACATATTCTTTCATACATATTATTTTATTGTTTAATATAAATAAAATAAAATAAAATAAAATAAAATAAAATAAAATATAAAATATAAAATATAATAAAATATAATAAATTTGATAAAATAAATAAAATAAATAAAATAAAATAAAAGTGATTGTAAACAAAATTTAAATAAAAGACAGCAGTGAAAGAAATACCAGTGGGAGAATTATTGAACACTCCATATCCCAAAATAATACCTTGTTCCTTAATGCATCCTCATAATCCCCTTTGTTTTTCTCAATCCATCTTCACTTTCACCAATGCTTCCAGTAAAAATAAAATCACTTTTTTATTAAAATCATTTAATTATTTTATTTTTAAATTATTTAATTAATTAATAAAAATTTAAAATTAATTATTTAATTTTTAAATTATTTAATAAAAATTTAAATTATTATTTTTGTTTTAATTATTCAATCTTTTATTTTTTTTATTTAATTGTTAATGTTTAATTAAAAGTTTTTTACTTTATATTTTATTTAAATTATTTTAAAAAAATAAATTAAAAGTTTTTTTGTTTACTTTTTAAATTTTTTAAAATGATTTTTATTGATAAAAAAGGAACAATGTTTCCACTTTACTGTGTGGTGACATTGGTGCCATTGGTGTTGTTGAGATATAAAACATTGTTATCAAAACCAGTAGATGTTCTCTTCAATGCTTTCATTTCTATTTTGAGAAGTACCGCTTTTGTTTCTTCCTGTGTAAACTTTTTTTTATTTTATTTTATTCTTTTTTAAAAAAAAACTTACTTTTTTATTCCTGAACCAGTTTTAATTTTTATGTTTTAATTTTATTTGTTATTTATGTTTTAATTTTATTTTTAAAATTAAATTTAATTTTATTTTTTGAATTAAAAAAGGTGACAATATATCAAATGATGATATGTATAGGAAGAAGATTTTGGACAAGAGATCCAAAGTATTATTACTACTTGGTTACTTTTCTTTGCTCATGGTCCATTCTCATCGAAAAAAGATCAAGAAGAACTGAATTTGGTATATTTTTTTTTTTTAACTTTTTTATTTAAAATTTATTGTTTATTTCAAAAATAAAAGCACTCTACATTTTCACAAGGTAAAACCTATTTATTTTATTGTTTGTCATTAACTGTGATGTTTTAGAACATTGGAAACACTCTACCACTCTATCCTTGAAAAAAAATTAGTAAGAGATTTGAAAGGAGGATCTATTGCTTTGTTTTGCTTTTCTACTGCTTTCCTTTTGTATTTCAGAGAGTTTGAATCTGATACCATGGCGTTTACTGTTAAAAATGTTGGAGATTTTTGTTTGAAATAATTAATAAAAAGAGAAAACCAAATTATTAAATATATTTTTAAAAAAAAAATAAAAAGTTTAATTATTAATATCTTGACAAAACATAAAAGACAAGAGAATGCAATAATAAATTATAAAACAAAATAAACAATCTGGTGTACTTATTGGCAAGGAAGAGAGATGAAGTATTATAAATAACTTTTTCTGCAGCACTCATTTTATCATACTTTATTTTCTTTTCTCTTTTTTTAAACGAAGAAAAAGGATCATCATAAACTTGTTTGTATTTATTCCTTTTAAAAAGTAAAAATAGTAAATAAAAACAAATCAAAAATGAAAAATTTTTACTCCAAATTTTCAATGTCCAACTGAACATTTTTCGGAGAAAAACTTTGGAGGTAACGTATTTTTTGGTAAAGTTTGTAATTGTCATCTTTGGTGAGGAGGTACAATTCATTTTTGTTTTTCAGATCAATTTCAAGATTCTCTATCTTTTTCTCCAAAACAAACACTTTTTCTTTAAACCTATCTCTCTGTGAAGAAAGAATAGAAACAATGTCTACAAATAAAAATGATAAAATGAACAAAATAAAATTATAAAAAAATCATAAAATTTAAAAATAAAATTATTATTAAATAAAAGTAAAAAAATTAAGAAAAAATGAATTTAAAAAAAATGAAGAAAACCTTGGGAACCAGAAGAAGGATGATTATCATTAATAATGATGTTGTTGTTATTTTCATTAAAGGTGTTAGTATTATGAAAGGAATTTAAAGAAGAGGGGAGGATGTTTTTATTATTATTTTGAAAGGAAAACAAATCATCCTCCAGTTTGTTTATTAATTCTCCTTTTTTTATGAGTGATTCATTCAAACTTTCATTGAGAGAAATCAGTTCCTTTATTTTATTTTCCAACTCTTCTTTCTCAATATTCCCTTGTGTTATTTTCGTTTGTAATTTTTTATTTTTAATTTCCATCAATTGAAATGTACTCTTTTTATTAAAAAAAAATAATTAATTTATTTATTTTATATTATATTATTTTATTTTATTTTATTTTTATTTATTTTATTTATTTTATTTATTTTATTTATTTTATTTATTTTATTTATTTTATTTATTTTATTT
>JAMYWO010000024.1:153909-184956 GCA_024220525.1 Cochliopodium minus | reverse complement strand
CAATGCAGGACATGATAGCGGTGTTCTTCTATCTGCCCTTCTTCCTTCTTCTAACACTGAAAAGAACATTTTCATAGGAATAGAAGATAAATCAAAAAAAGAATTCACCACTTTGGAGGAAGTAATAAAAAAGTGGAATTCTTTTCATTCAAATTCAAAAATTATCTCCAAAAATACAAACATCCCTATTGATATTGATCTCCTCATCTGGATTGCTAATTATGACCCTATCCCTTTTACAAATGAAAATAACAAAGAAAATAATAATAATAACAATAATAATATTAATAATAATAATAATAATAATAATAATAATAATAATAATATTAATAATAATAATAATATTTATAACAATAATATCTTTATCTCTCCCAAGAAACTATATAAAGAATCCTCTAATTTTCCAATAAATGTGAAAAATGGGAAATTTTGCAACAAAAATAAAGATGAATGCACCATCAATTCACACAGAAGGGAGAATGACTTGCCTCCATTTGATAAACCTGAGTCTCTCCACGAAGAATCTATTGACTATCTAAACAATAATATCAATAATAATAATAGTAACAATTATGATGGTAAGGATGTCTCATTAAAAGAAGATTGCAATGCTCCAATAGGAAAGAAAGGGAAATTTTGTGAAAAAAAAAAGGAAGAATGCAAAGTTAAAACACACAAAATACATCACCAAAACTCTCCCCAGAAACCTGTTGATTCTTTGGAGAATAATAATAACAATAACACAAACTCATCTTCTCTTTTATCACCCTCAACAGACTTTACCCAAAAAAAAAGAAAATTCTCTTTTTCATCTTTCTCCCCTTCTTCTGATAAAAAAGTTAATGTCAACTCTATTGAATCTCCAGGGGGATCCCTCACATCTTCTTCAGATAGTAACGATTCTACGACAAAGAAACCAACTCCTAAAAGAAAATCCACTTCCTCTCCTTCTTCTCCTTCCTCTTCTAAATCTTCGAAAACTAAGAAAATCAAAAAATACTCTCCAAACCAACCAATCAAAGTTGAAAGTGTTTTCAGAAAAGTATTGTTCAATGATCTTTTTCCCCTTCCAAATGAAGCCAAATCCGAGGATCCCAAAAATGACAGAATCAATGCTGATTTTGTTGAATCTATAGAAGATTTTAACTCAGAAAACAATTCATCCAATCAACCTTTAAATGATCTCTCCACTAACGACAATAGTTTATCTCATCTTCCTTTATCTCAACAAAAATCAACTTTGTCTCCAAATAAATCACCAAAAAAATTACCAAAAAAAATTTGCAATATGAAAAATGAAGATCTTCCAAAGGGTGTCTATTTCGTAAGGAACCCTTCCATTGGTCTCAACCCTTCCTTATCACAAAATATTCACAAAAGATGATTAATCAAAATAACAAAAAAAAATTTGTAAATTCTGAATCTGTTCATTATTTGATAAAAATATTTTTTTATATTTAATTGAAGAATGTGGTTTGAAGTCCAAAGAAGTGGTCTGAAAATTTTTATCATCTTTCAAATCGAAACGAGTTAGTTTTGAATTCCAAATTTTACCTTATCCTAATTTGTTTTTTTTTTTTCGTTGTAAATAGTTATTAGTTGAGGTGTATATTCTTTTCGAGGGTATTGGTGCTGAGGTTAGGGTTGCTTTTTAGGTTGGGGTTATAGTAGGAGANCTCTCTAAAAATAAAAATAAAAAATAAAATAAAATGAAATAAATTTAAAAATAAAGAAAAAGAAAATAAAACAAATTGGTGTTTATTTGATTTTTTTTTTAGTTGCGGTAAAAAATTTAGAAGGAAAAGAAATAGGGAAAGAATTATCACCAACTACAGACTACACTTTCTTCGACTCACCTTCCATGAGGGAATCCAAGTTTAACAATTCCACTTTGGACCCTTTCAACACCAGCGATTCTTATTATAACCTCACTGATCTTTCTGCAAGCAGATTTTCTACCTTTGATCATTCTTTCTTTGAAGAAGATGAAAACTTCAATAATGATGAAAAAGGTAAAAAAATAAAAAATAAAAACAAAAACAAAAACAAAAACAAAAACAAAAACAAAAACAAAAACAAAAACAAAAACAAAAACAAAAAATCTTGATTAAAAATCATATAAAAATAAATAAAAAATAAAAATGAAGAATTGTGAAATAAAAAATTTTTGATCAAAAAAATAAATAAAAATGAAGAATTGTAAAATAAAACATGAAAACAAAAAAAATTAGTTATATATTTTAATTATTCAAAAAATAAATTCAATAAACGAATAAATTTGTAATTTGTCGATAGGAAATCAAGCAATGGACAAGAAAAACCACCTCAAAAGCAAGTTACTCAATGAAAGCACTCCCATCCTGAAGAAAAACAACCCCTCCATTGAAAACAACACCAAAGAAAATAAAAATAATGAAAATAATAATGATAATGAGAATAACATTAATAATAAAAATAATAATGAAAATAATAATGATAATTTAAATAATAATATTAATGTAAATAATAATATTAATATTAATATTAATATTAATGTTAATATTGTTGAAAATAAAGACACAAATGTAAATGTTCTCGACAAGAATGAAAATAAAGAAGATGAGGAAGATGAGAAAGATGATTTTGGTGAGGAGAGTCTGGATCAACATAACCATTCCCACAACGAGAGCGACCAAGAAAACGGGTAATTCCTTTTTAAAAAAAAAAAACAATATTTTTTCAGAAAATTATAATATTTTTAATTTTTATATTTCAAATATTATCATTTTTAGTTTTTTTTTTTCTTTTTCTTTTTTTTAAATAACATTTTTTGTATTTTTTTTTTGTATTTTTTTTTTAAAATGATTTTGAATTGACATTTTTATTTGACATTTTTTAATTTCAATTTAATTTTTTTTTTATTAAAACATAAAACAAAAATTTAGTTTGATTTCAATTTATTATTTTTTTTTTTGTATTTCTAAAAAATTATTTTCTTTGTACAGTAGTGACAGTGACAGCGAAAGTGAGAACAGCGACATAGAATCTTTTTTCGATGATTTTTTCTCGAAAAATGTTTTCTTGGAAAAAAAACCAGAAAAAAAATGCACTGTTTGTGACGACAAGTTTGTGGGGAAAATAAAACGTAAAGAAATCGCTTTTGTAGAAAACGAGTTTTATCATTCTCGTTGTTTGTTGTGTGTTGAGTGCAAGTTGGAAATTAAAATCAAGGAGGGTTTGGTTCCTATTGATGGCTTTTTCTATTGTGTTCGTTGTTTTAACAAGAGAAACACTGTACATCTTTTTTTTTTTTAAAAAAATATAAAATTTTTAAAATTTTAAAAAAATATTCAACAATAACATTAAAAAAAAAAAAAAAATTCGAATAAAAAAACATAATTCAAATTTCAAAAAATAATCAACAATGGAAAAATGAAAAAAAATTATTAAAAAAATGAAATTATAAAATAAAATAAAAAATATTGAAAAATGAAAATAAATTGTTTAAAGAAATTTGATTATATATTTGAACTAACAAATTTTTCTTTTAAAAATCAAACAAAAAAATAACTATAAAATAAAATTTTGATTAATATTAAAAAAAAATTTTTGATTAAAATTAATTTTAATTAAAAAAATAATAACAAAATAAAAAAAAAAAAGTTTGATTAAAAAAAATTAATATTGATCTTTAATTTTTAATTTTAGGATCAATGTTTCAGTTGTAAAAAAGATATTGCGGAGAAAGAGTTTTTGCAAATAGACAGCAAATTTTATCATTTCGATTGTTTCACGTGCAGCAAATGCGAAAAAGTTTTGAGAAACGAAAAGGGTTTCCTCAAAAACCCTCAGGAACCCTCCCTCTACATCTGTTCTGAGTGTGTTCACTTTTTTGATGGTGAAAAATGTTGTGTTTGTGATGGTAAAAAAAAACAAAAATTAAATAAAAAAAAAATATTTAAATTTAAAAAATAAATTAAAAATTACTTTTATAAAATAAAAAAATTTTAAAACTCTGCCCAAAAAAAATCAAATATTTAAACAAAAAAACTGAAATCAACTTATAAAAAAAAATATTTAAAAAAAAATCAAATAAAAATATTTCGTAAAAAAATAAATAAAATATTTTAAATAAATATTTTAAAAAAAATTAACTTATAAAAAACATTTCAAATAATATTTCAAAAAAAATAATTAAAAAATTAAAAATAATTAAAAAATTAAAAATAAAAAAAACAGGAGAGATAGGAGAAGAAGAGTTTGTGGAAATAGAAGTGAACGAAGAAATGAAAATGTACCATTCTTCTTGCTTCCGCTGCGGAGAATGTGGGGACCTCCTCTCCGACCACTTTGTGATCCACAACAACCAACCCATCTGCCATTCTTGCGACGAGAAAGTAAACAAGGTGTTATGTGAAGCATGCAAGAAGGGCATCACTTCTTCTTTTGTCACTTTTGCTGAGAACAAGTTTCATCCTCTTTGTTTCGTTTGTACTGTTTGTAAGAGTTCTCAAAAGTTGCAAGAAGGTTTCATTGAAGAAAATGGTTTACCTTGTATGTATTTTTTCTTTTAAAAATTTATTATTTGTTAATTCAATTTATTGTTGATCCAATTTAATATACTTATTTTTTTATTTTTATTTGAAATTATTTATTTTTCAAAGAGATTTATTTTTTTTTTCAGAGATTTAATATACTTATTTTTTTATTTTTATTTTTATTTTTATTTGAAAATTATTTTCTTATTTTTTATTTATTGTTTTAAAGTTAAATTTTTATTTTTATTTTATTTTTATTTGAAAATTATTTCAGTTTCTTTGTTATTATATTAATAATTAATTTTTTTGTTGATATTTAATTTTTTTTTTCACTTTAGATTGCGAGGATTGTGTTCCAACACATTTTTGTTCGGTGTGCAGTGATGAAATAGGATGCGAAGATCTCATTCAAATAGGAGAAGACTTTGATTTCCACGTTTCCTGTTTCAAATGCAATGTCTGCAAGAAAGATCTCGATGAGGACTCCTACCTCCTCTCCAATTCCCTCTTGTTCTGTAAAAGCTGTCCTCTTGACAACAAACAAGGAATAATAAAGCAACCTGAAACACCAAAATTAGGTATTATTTTTATTTCTATTTAATTTTATTTTATTTTATATTTTTAATTTTTTTAAATATTTAATTATTTTTTATTTTTTTAAATTAATTTTAATTTTTTTGTAGATACTCAAACAACTAAAGAAGAAAAAGTTCCATCACCCAAAAAAGAAGAGGATTTTGTTTACGAAGAAGAGGTAGTGGAGTGTTTCGGTTGCAAAAAAGAGATTACAGAAGACTCCATCTCTGCTTTGGGAAGAGACTACCACGACGAATGCTTCAACTGCCAAATCTGTAACAAAAATCTTGCCGAAATCAAGTTCTTCACCTTTCAAAACAAAGTCCTCTGTGCTCCCTGCAACATCAAAGAAAAAAACAGATCCAACACCTCCTTAAACACCACAACTACAACCAATACAAATACTACTAATACTGTTACTAATACTAACAAAAATACTATAGAAATCGTTGAAACTAAAAAGGATGTGAAGGAGATTGAAGAGGAAGAGGAGATTTGTACGAGATGTAAGAAGGTGATCGAGGGGGATCTCGAACAGGTCAATGATCTTTTGTATCATCCTGATTGTTTCACTTGTTCTGGCTGTGGATCTTCTTTGGAAGATGATGTTTTCGTCAAAAAGAATGAAATCTTTTGTGGAAATTGCAAATGATAAAAAAAAATAGTATTATAAAAAACAATTTTGAATTAAATTCTTTATTTTTATTAAATTTTTTAAACAAATTATTTATAAAATTCCAAAACATTTTGGCTTGAATTACAATTCCCAATCATTTCATCTTTAATCATCTTTATTTTAAAATAAATTAAAGGGGCTTAGTCAAATTAAATTAAAATTTTTTATATATACCTTCTCCAACAGGAATTTCATCGTTCAATTTCTCCAATAAAACAACTTTGATTTGGGTGGTATCATCACCTTTTAATTTATCCTTGATCAATTCACATTCTACACGCATCTGAACCATCTCAAGAGCGCCTCTCAAAACACCACAAAGCATGTTGCAATATTTCAAATCTTTAGATTCCTCTGGTAATTCTACGAAAGGGATCAAAGGATTTTCGTCTATTTGAAGAATGAAATCTGTTTTTTCTTTATTCCAATCTTTTTTCACTATGTTTGCTGTTATTCCCAAGAACATCTTGAATCCTACTTTTGCTACCACTTTTGCTGTTTCTTCAAAGTCTTTACATCTTCCTGATCCACTTGTGGCCATGAATTCATCTATTATCCTTTTTCCTATGTTATATCCCCTTTATTCAAAGCAAATTTAAGTTTTTAATTCTGATATTAGAACATAAAAAAATTATAAGAGTTTTATTCATGATCACAACTTTGAATATAATAAGTTTAAATATTATATCCACTACAAAGTTGTAATATTTTGTTCATGTTTAGAAAATTTTTAATTGATGAAGAATATTTTTAAATATCAACAAATATTTGTTCAAATAACTAAAATAGGTTAAAATTTCTTACATTTGTTCTAATTGTTTATTTGTTTGATCAACATCTTCAAAATCATTTAATAATTGAGATACAATTGCTCCATATGTCAAACAAAATAATTCAGAATTCTTTTTTTTTTTTGAAAGGAATATGAAAAAAATTTTATATAAAGCAATTTTATTAAAGTATTTTTACAATTTTTTCTACTTGACCCCAAGTCTTTTCCCCAAGTTGTTTGTGATTTTTCTTTTGAACGTTCATTTTTCTTTTTTGATCACAATTTTTTTTTTTTTTGATTATCTTTGAAATATCTATTCTCATTTAATGGACTTGGGGTTGTGACTTGAAGTGGGAAACGAGTAAGAAAACACATCGAGTTTATAGACACTCAAAGACTTATTTGCCCAGAGTAAAGAGTTGATCGGTAACATTTTCTTGAATTGCAGTTTCGATATACATTGAAAAGATATAAATTTGCAAAAGTTTTTAGTTTATGAATATCGGGAAGAATCAATTTGATTTAAAATTTTAGCTTTCTATTCCACAAAAAAAAAATAAAAAACTTGATAATCATCAAAATAAACATAAAACTTTAAGAATTTTATTTTGAAAGTTGAAGGAAAGGTTCATTATAATTTGAAGAGAATTCAAGATTTTCACTTAATTTGATTTCTTATTTTTTTTCTTTTTTTTTTTTTTTGATTGTTGTCATCTGTGGTTTCGTAAATTCCTTTTCTTCTTTTTTTATTATTTTATTAGTTTGATTATTTGAAGGTTGGTTTGATGTTTTTCTTTTGTTAGAGGGAATATTCTCATTATTTTTGGTTTCATTTTGAACCGATGTTTGAGGTTTTTTCAATACCGGAGTGGGATTATTCTCATTATTTTTGGTTTTATTTTCTATTTCATTCTGTTGCTCCAGAGCTCCATTAATCATGTTTATCTTATCTTTTTTTAAAGATCCTTTTTTTAAATTATTTATACCCAATTTTTTGTTCAATTCAGTAACATTCATCTCTTCAATACGTTTACTTAGATTCAATGGTTGAAGTTTTTTTGATTCAACAGTCTCTTTTTGTTTCATTTTTATCTTTTTGTTTGATTCTCCATCAATCACGAATGTGGTTAAAGTTTTTCCGAAAGCTCTGTTGTAATTCTCAATAAAAAAATGACCATGAGGCAAATTATTGTCGTGGATGTTATTGATATTTTTGGAAGCTTTTGTAACTCTCTCGTAACTGAGATCATTCTTAGTTGACCACAAAAGTATTTTTTTGAATTTAGTTTCTTTTCTATGAAGATAGAGTGACTCAAACTGTTGTGTGATTAAAAGAGCCTTTGCTGAAACGGTGTCCAAATTCAAATCTTTTATTTCCCTTTTAGCTTCCAAGAAGATATCGAGACAATCCACCTCCCCGTCAATTTCAACCAAAAGAGAATAGAATTGGTCAAATCCCTTATTTCCCTCCTCAAAGCTTGTAAGTGAACCAATTGAAAAGAGCTCGACATTGTTAACAAAATTGTTCATTTGGTAATTTTGAGAAACAATCTTGAAATTATTTTTTTGGAGAAGAATAAATGTATTACGGGGATCAATTGTGTCAAATTTGACAGACTTGTTTGGTAAAGTATTGTTATATCTCAAAGACTCTCCGAAGAGCTCAAACAAGCTTATTTTTACTACACCTCTTTTTTGGAGTCCATACAATTTCAAAAAGACAACGTTTATTACAAAGATCTCGTTACTTTTTGCATCATATGTAGAACTCAATATTTGTTTGATGCAATCTGAAAAGGTTTTCTCATGTTCAAGATCAGAGTTTTCATTCATTTTGCTGTATGTATAAAGCCAAGCACTACAATATTATTTTTTTGAAAAATTAAATTTGAAATAAAATAAATTAAATTGTAAAAACTTTATATTATTTATTTTGTTATTGAAAAATATAATTTGAAATAAAATACACAAAAAAAAATTTTACACAGTGGAATCAGGATAAAATGGTTTATCTGTTGTAAGGCTGTTATTAACAAAAAATCCACGGGAAACGTAATCGCTCGGGAGGGAAATATCTACTCTACCTGATTTCACAACAAAACTTTCATCAACAAGTACTTTTCTCCCTAAACAAGCCTCAACGAATTCGAAGGTAACGCCTGAAAGGTAAACCTTTTAAAAAATAAAAAAGAAACATTTAAAATTAGATTATATTTAAAAAATAAAATTAAAAATGCATTAAAAGATGATTTTTAAATTATTAAACAAATTAAAAAAAAAGATTGGAAGATGAATGTTTATATACCTTTAAAGAATTAAAAAGATGATCCAATCCTTTTTGATAGTAACTCTTTTCGTTGATTCCTCCATGAGAAAATTCAGTGATAAGATGAGTCGTTTTTTCACTTGACTCTTTGTGACTATTAAAAAAAGAATAAAGATATTCCAATCCTCTTTTGTGTTTATAAACTGAAAGAATGAGCCTTCTATTTGCATCTCTCAAATCCCAAAACTCCTTCAAAATCATTTGGGCAGTTTTAAGAGGAAATGATTCTGTTTGACAGGGCAATAAGATTGCTGTATCGTATGAATAATCTTTGGGCAAGTGAGCAGAAAAAGCAAATCTAATTTTGGAAGTACTACTGTTCAAATTGAAATTAATGACTTCATTTTTCACTGTTTTCCTGAGAAATTCTGGTTTATCAAACAACTTGTGATCATCGATAATCAATGCTATGTATATAATTTGTTTTTTATCTATCTTTCTTCTCAAGTAATACTCGGTGAATTTGAAAACAAACTGTAATGAGAGCTTGAAATTGGTGAATAGTCTTTGGAAATCACCGTAGGCATTTGGTGAATCGTAAAACCTATAAAAATTTTCAATTAAAATAATTTCGAAAAATTAATTTGTTTTAAATAATTTTTTTTACAACTGATACAAGATCCTAATTCCAACCAATTGATGAACGTTGTCTATGAGCTCAGCCTCTGTGAGTACATTGTCTTTATTTTTGATATATATTTTTTCATATGAAGACCACATATTTAAAGTAATCGCAATTGGAAAAATGAAAGATTTGTATTTTTCGTACATTTGAAGAGTATGTGTGAAATCTTCCTTAGCTGAGAGATTTTTAATCAATATCTCATTGAAATTTTCTTCAAGCAATCCTTTGCAAATTGTATCAATAGAGAAAGACTTTTTTTTTAATAAACAAAATAAACATTTTCCTAAAATTTGGATCATTTTTATCATCTTAACATATGAAATCAAATTTTCATATTATCATTTGTATTTATTGATTATTGTCGATTTATATCGATCATTTTTTGCTGACAAATTTTTTGAACGATAAAATATTTATTTATTAAATTTACCTTCCCACTTCCTGATCCTCCTACGATGGTAATGATAGATTCTTTACTATCTATTCTGAAAATACCTCTCAAAAACTCTAAAAGAAGTTGGGTTGTCCCTTCGAAGCCCCAGTTTCCGAAGTTTCGAGAGAGACTTATCTGTTTTCTTGCATCTTTCTTGATTTGAAGGATTTCTTTTTCTTTGAGCCAAGGTTGTTTTTCCATCATAATTCTAAGAGCTTCAAATCTCCCCTCTTCTAAAAGGGAAACAATATGGCTTCCTTGCTGTTGGTATTGTTAAAAGCATTGATAATTTAATTTAATATTTCAATGAGGAAAATTTGTATTCAAAGAATTTTTTGAAGAAAAAAATTAATTATAAAAAATTTTTACCAATTTTGATTCAATTATTAATTTTATGTGATTCCCTACTATTCCCATTTTTTCCAAATCTTCTTTATTTATCTTTTTTATATCTTCCTTTGTGATGTATTTATTATCAATAAATGCTACAATATATTTCTTCTTATCATATTTATCCATTTTTTCTATACTTTTGAAAAATTCAACCACTTCAGTATGAATTCCTTTCTCTATTATATCTTTATATTTAAGATTTGATTCAACACGAATTTTTGGATTATTTTTATCATTTTCACTCAATTGCAAAAAATCTTCTATTTTGTATTTATCATCAATGAATGTTACATTATATTTCTTCATATCATCTTCATTTATTTTTTCTATACTTTTGCACAATTCAACCACTTCAGTATGTATTCCTTTCTCTATTATATCTTTATATTTAAGACTTGATATCAATCTGTTTAATTTTACTTGATCGACAACACGAATTTTTGGATTCTTTATATCTTTTTCACTCAATTTCAAAAAATCTTCTATTTTTTCAACACCTAAAACATTTTCGATTGTGTCTTTAATATTTTCCATTCCATTTTTTTCAAGTAAAGAGTCAAGAAGTTTTTTATCCATTTTATTTAATAATTTTACCTTATCTTAATATTTGAAATGAATGGCATTACTTTTTTTGGAAAACACCCAACAATGATTTTTTTGATTGTAATAATTTGTACTTGAATTATTTGGTATTAAAAAGAAAGTTATTTTATTGTTTGTATCTTTTTCATAAAATAAATTGTTTAATCCCACTTGACCTACTACCATATGGTGGATTCCAAAAATTTTAATTACAACTTCTCAAACTGTCAATCATACTGTTTTCTGGAAAACAATCAAATCAAATTTAATTATCATTCTCTTCAATCCATTTGATTAGATTCCTTGGAGTTCCGATTGTATTATTTTCTTTATTCAATCTGTATTGTTTTATTTCTTTTTATTTTTGGACATTTTATTATACACTTTCTTGAGAAATTTCAATTAATGTTGTAAAACGCACAAAATCATTGCCACCTCTTCTTATATACTAAAAATAATGTATAAAATAATTTCAATTAGTTCAGCAACAATATTTACTTTATTAACTTACCACTGGATGTAATAATCAAGAATCTGCTTGAGATTTATGTTACACCAATCAGACACTTCCTCTAACTTATTTTCATGTTCTCCCAGTTCCATTTCTTCACAAATTTTTTATGTGGTACTATTGAGATTTTATTATTGGTATAAGTTTGAATTCTTGAGGTATGATTCAACTTCTTGAGGAATTGTATTTATATAATCTGTTAATTATTGTTTTCCATATAATTGAGAAATAAATTAAAATATTATTTGATTTTTGAGGTTCAATTTTTTTTGGTTTGTGAGAATATTTTTTCGTATTCATTTGAAATGATCAAATCACAGATATCTTGCCAATTGAAATCATTTTTTTTTGCATATTAATTTCCATAAATTCCTGAAATATATAGAATTTAATTTTCAATGGAATAGGATAGGATCTGCAAAAGAGTTTCAATTTTATTTTGCTTATTTGTTTGTCTAAATCTATTTCTGCAATGTATTTTGTGAGGAAAAATTTACGATGGTTAGTTTGGCAAAACTATTTTTTCCCTCTTCCAATTCTATAGTAACTTCTAGTTGTATCTATTGAAGAAGCCAAAGGTTGTATTTCCCAATATCCAGTTGAATTACGTAATTTTACTTTCCATTTCATTGTTTTGAATCCCTTGGAAAGATCATTTGATTAACCTATATTCTATATATGGCTTTGGTTCTTTTTTATCTTTCATATTATTTGATAAATTTTCTGTATTGTTGATTGAAATATCTAAAAATTTTTTTCATCTGATTTTTTTTTTATTTTTTAAAAACACCTCACAAATTGATATTGTAATTCTTCAATTTGGGCTTAGAGAAAAAAGTTTGGTTCTCCAACATGGAACAAAAATTTTGGAAGGATTAGCCGAGAAATGATTGTTTGAGTTTGCTGAAATTGTATTTGAGAATACAATTCTGTTAGTGTTTCAAATTGACCCTCATTTCAATCTTATTTTGGTTGTTCCTTTTTCTTTTCTTTTTTTCGTTTATACTTTTTTTGTGATTTGTTCTTTTTAAATTGCTCATCACATAAATAGTCTTTTAGTGGGTTTAAAATGATGTTTTAACAAATCCACTGGAAATACCTTAATAAAACAAGAATTATTGATGGTAATTCGTATTCAAAGAAAAGGTCATAATTAGATTTTCTCCTTATTTCTAACACATTCCTTCTTTATCCAATGAATCAGAAGAGCACAAAGAAAAATAGAATAAAATTTGTTAAAATATTTTTTTTTATTTATTAAAATTCAACTGTTTTTCAACAGATTAATCAAGTGAAATTTAAACTATCAAATTGCTTTCAATTGATAAGTCTACAAATGTAATGAAAAAAAATTTTTTAAGATATATAAAAAAAATGAAAAATATCTTGCGAACAAACAGATTCAAAGAATTTTGTACTTTAAGTGGGGTATTTGGGAGGATCAGAGATACTTTTTCAATTGATTTGAGGTAATGGGAAAAGTTGAATCCAAAAATAAAATTATAAAAAAAAAATATTTTTCTCCCATCCACATAACATCAAATCATATCATCCATATATTGAAATTATTAACATTTTAATTTGAATATATTCTTTTCAGAGGATTGGCAGTGTTCAGAATAGTCTTTTCATTGGTGATGATAGGAGATATGATTGATAGAATGTTCGATTTAAAGGCACATTACACTGACAAAGGAGTTATTTTGAGATCATTAGCAATGTTAAGATGGTGATGATAAAAACAAATCTCATTTCACTGAATTATTGAAATTTTTTTTAAAGGGAAAATAATTATAGACTTCCTATTCATTTCACCACAGGAAATCATGTATTTATGACTCTCATATTTTTGTTCCACATTCTCGTCATTTTATTTTGGTTGGTGGGTAAAAAAAAAAAATCAATAAATAAATTAATAAAATAAATAAAAATGTAATAAATAAAACAAAAATTAATTTTATTTTTAGGATACAAAACGAGGATTAGTGGGATTGTTCTTTGGTATATGATGATTTCATTGCAAGCTAGAAATCCTTTCGTTTTGAGTAATGGAGACATTTATATGAGAAACATTCTCTTTTTTTTGCTTTTTCTGCCCATGGGAAAGCGATATTCCATTGATTACGTACTCGAACAATGGAAAAAAGATCCTTTTTCAAATGAAAGTAAAAAAATATAAAAAAATAATAACCAAAAAATTTGAAAAAAAAATAATAAAAAGTAATAAAAAAAAATAAAATAAAATAAATAAAAAAATAAAATAATAAAATAATAAAAAAATTATAAATAAATAATAAATAATAAAATAAAAAATAATAACAAAAAATAACAAAATAAATAAAATCAAAAAAATAAATAATCAAAAAATAAAATAATCAAATAATCAAAAAATTATAAATAAATAATAAATAATAATAATCAAAAAATAAAAATTAAAGTAATAAAATCAAAAAATCAAAAATCAAAATAACAAAATAAATAAAATCAAAAAAATAAATAATGATAAAAAAAAATAAAAAAATAAAAAAAAACGCTTTTTCTTTAAATTAGAAACGGATAATGCAAGAGAAGTAAATCCTAATTTCTCACTTTTGCATCCATTCAAAAAATTGGACGAGAAAGATAACTCTTTTTTTAATGCTGCATCAGTGTCTTTTTATTTTCAGATATTTTTCCTTTACTATTTCTCCGTCTTTTTCAAAACTGGAGCAGCTTGGGTTTCCTCATATGAAGCCACCCAATACGCTTTAAGTTTGTAAAAATCCATTTTTTATAAGTTTTTTATTTTTTAATATTTTTTTATTTTTTTTTTTCTATTATTATTATTTTTTGTGCAAAAAAAATTAATTTAATTTAATTTTTTTTAAATCATCTATTTATTTTCATATATTTTGATTTTCATTTAGATTTTTATTTTCAAATATTCATTTAATTTATTTAATTCAATTTGGATACTTTTCAAAATTTTAAAATAAAAATTGAAATAAAAACTTCATTTTTATTTCTAAAACATTTTTCATATTTTTTAAAATTGTAAACAAAATATTTTATTTAATTTTTTTAATTTTTTTTTTTATTCATTATTTTTTTTTAATGAAGGAAATATTTTCAAACAGGAATGGCATTGGAGATGTTGAATTATCCAGGTGCATTGAAAGTGTTGACATTTTTGGTTACAAAGTGGGAGTACTGGGGAAGTTTTCTTTTGTTGTCTCCCTTCAAAATAGGATGGTGTAAATTTATAGGTAGTCTCGGCTTCTTGCTCATGCACATTGGTTTGGGTACTAATATGTATCTCGGTGTCTTTTTTTGGTATCCTAGCTCTGTAAAAAAAAATTTAAAAAAAAAAAATTTTGATAAATAAAATATAAAAATAAAATAAATAAAAATAAATAAAATTCAAATAAATGTAAATTAATAAAATTAATAAAAGTGAAAAAAATAATAAGAATAGTAAATCAAAAAATAATATGAATAATAAATATATGGTTAAAAAAATAAAATAAAAATAAAAAAAATATAAAAAAATAATTAAAATTAAAAAATTAAAAAATTTTAAAAGTAAAAAATAAAAAATAATAAAAAATTAATCATGACTGAAAGTTGATAAAAATAATTAAATTTATTAAAAGATTAACAAAATTAAAAATAAAAGATTAATATAATGTTACAATAAAAAATAAAGGTATTGGTAGGATCACTCCCTAAGATGTTATGGGACTTTCTGGAGAGAAAGGTGAGGGAAAGAAACGTGGTGTCCTGTGAAAAAGAAAAAATGGAGATTTTTTTGAATGAAGAAAATTACGTGTCCTGTTTTTTCATGATGATCTACTCTGTCTTTTTCTTGCCTCACAACACTCATTTCCTTTTTCTACACAAACATTTCATCGATAACAAAATTCAAAATAAAATCAAAAATCAAAATGATAATGAAAATGAAAATGAAAATTTTTCGAATGAAAATGGAAATGGTGAAGAAGTTATTCATTTTAATGATAAAAAAATAATAGATGTTTCTTCTTATTTTAGAAAAAATGATAATAATAATTTTAATAATAATAATTTTGATAATAATAATTTTAATGATAATTTAAACGAAGATGAAAAAGAATTTTTGAATAAAAAAAACAGAATTGAAAAAATTTTGGAGACGGAGAATATTTCGCAACTTTTCTTCTTACTGATACTCTCCAAAGATAACGATGATCCTCACCATTTCCAATCTAAACAAAACATGGAGGGAGTTTTTGAGATGATGAAGAGAAGCCATTTCATTGGTCTTTTGTCGAAATTCATTCTCCCTGTCTTTTCCATGATCCCTTTTCTTATCTCCTTTCTTAACAAATTTTTTTTATTTTTAAATCATTTTTTCCCTTTTCATTTTTCTTTAAAAAATAATTCCGCTAACAAAGATAAAAATGATAAAAATAATTATCAAAAAAAAAATAATAATGACAAAAATTCTGATGACAGTTTGCTTGGTGAAGAAAATTCCAATGAAAAAAAAGTCAGATATTATTTAATGAAGAAAAAGAAAGAGAAAGTTATTTTCAGAGAAACGTTTCATCTCACCAAACACTTTTTTCTCAATTTTTTTATCTTTTTCTTGCTTTTTTACGTATATTTGTGGAATTTGAGATCTACTGGTGTTTATGTTCTCCATCCCTCTTTCAATTTCGTTGGTCTTTTGACTGGTAAAAAAAAAAATATTCATTTAAATAAAAATAAAAATAAAAATAAAAAATTTTTAAAGGATTGGACCAACAATGGAACATGTTTTCTCCTCATCCCCCAACTTCTAATTGGTGGTTAAATATTAAAGGTTCTTATTCTTTATTTTTTAAATAAAATATATTTTATTTTTATTTTATTTCATTTTTATTTATTTTATTTTATTTTTATTTATTTTTATTTGTTTTTATAATAATTTTTTATTTTTTTATTTTAATTTACTTTTTTAAATTCTTTTTTTTTAGCTGAAATGGTGAATAATCAAACATTTGATATTTTTGATAATCGAGGGATGTTTACTTGGCAAGGATCACAATATACGGGAAATCCTCCAGAACCATTCCATGAATCAATTGGAAATCACAGATGGTTCAAATACTACGAAAATGGGCTAAGATCGGGATATGGGGATATAAGACTGTTGTTTGGGAGGTATGTTTGTAGAGAATGGAACAAAAGACATCCTCTCACTCCTGAAAAATTGTGGAACTTTCAAGTCATGGAGGGTTCTGAAAGTATCAATCTTGGAGGTCTTCCTCTTCGCTATTATCCTCGCGTTATTTGGTCCCATCAATGTTTCGACAAAAAACCTGAATATTAAAAAATATTTAAAATAAATAATAAAGATATAACAAATCAACACAAGAAAGTTTGAATTTTAAATATACTTGATGTGAAGCAAATAGTTTTCCAATTCAATTCCAACTCAAATAGTTTCCTTTTTTTTTTTATTTTAAAGGGATCTTTTTCTTTTGGCTCATACCATAATGGAAATAATTAAGAAAAATATTAGAATCAACAAAAAAAAATCATCACAAGAAAAATTTAAAAAAAAAAATAAGAGAGATATTTGCTCAATACCAAAAATATGTCAAGCAAAAAGAAAGATAAAAATGAAAAATTAACAAGAATTGCTATTGTAGCTGAAGATCGTTGTAAACCAAAAAAATGTAATTTGGATTGCAAAAGAAACTGTCCTGTGGTTAAATTGGGTAATTATATTAATTATATATATGGATAAATTCATATGAAGAAAAGAGAATAAAAAAATATATTTAATGATTTTCCTAATTATTTATTTTATAAATTTAAATATTTGAAACCCATTTTATATTATTTGATTTGCAGGAAAATTATGTATTGAAGTGAAAAAAACATCAAAAATTGCAGTTATATCTGAAGAATTATGTATTGGTTGTGGTATTTGCGTAAAGAAATGTCCTCTTGATGCTATTCAAATCATCAATCTTCCAAAATCTCTCGAGAAAGAGACCACCCACAGATATGGGCAAAATGGATTTAAATTACACAGATTGCCAACTCCAAGACCTGGTGAAGTCTTAGGATTGGTAGGAACCAATGGTATTGGTAAGCATATAATGTAAATTAAATCAAAAAAAAATAAGACTTAACTTTTCTTTCAAGGAAAATCCACTGCACTCAAAATCTTGGCTCTCAAATTGAAACCAAATTTGGGAAATTTTAGTGTAAAATTTTCTATTTGTAGTTTCTAATTATCCTAAATCCAATTTACAAAACTCTTTATTTCTTGATTATATATAATACACAATTTGCTTATGTATAAAAATTAATCAAAAAAAAAATTTATAAAAATGGATCAATAATAATGATAATCTTGGATCTCACAATATAATATCTTTTATATTTGAAACAAATTACAATTGCCATTAGACATGTCCAAAATTTACAACTTTGTGAGCGGATATTAATTATTAGCTTACTAAATTTAAACTGTTGTAAACTTTTGAACATCTCTAAATTGCCATACTTATTTCTCACAAAAGAATCAAATTTTTTTGTGAGAATTTAATGTGCGCCATATAATTTGGATCAATTTTTATATCTCAACTTTTCAAATACCCATATAATTATCAATGATCCAAATTATCATTTGTATATGTTGATCCAATTATCGATCATAATTAACTAAAAACAAATTTTAATCTCATCTCTTTATTATTTAAAATCTTTTTTTTTTTTGAATAATTTTCTTAAATCTTTTTCTTACATCATTCAAATTTTTTTAAAAAATTGTAGTCACCACCAGACTGGGAAGAGGTAGTGACCTACTTCAGAGGAAGTGAATTGCAAAACTATTTCACCAAGGTGCTCCAAGACGAAGTGAAAGCAGTCATCAAACCCCAGTACGTCGATGCCATTCCTAAAGCAGTGAAAGGGCAAATCGGAAAGATCATAGAAAAAAGAGATGATAAAAAGATGAAACAAACTTTTTATGAATCCTTGGATCTCTTAAAGTTGTTGGAGAGAAATGTCGAAGAACTTTCTGGTGGTGAATTGCAACGTTTTGCTATTTGTACTGTGTACTCTTTTCCCTTTATTTATTTAATCTTTTTTATTTTTAATTTCTTAATTTCTTTAATCTTTTTTAATTTTTTAATTTCATTATTGTTCATTTTAAAGTCTTTTTTTTTTGATTATTTTTTGAACAATCCATTTATTTTTTATTTGTGATTTATTTAATTTCTTGTTTATTTATTTATTAAACAATTTCTTTTGTTATATTTATTGTTTAATTTAATGTTCTTTTTTTAAAATTTATTAATTCATTCATTATTTTCAATTAATTTTGCTTATTTATTTTTAATTTATTTTTACACCATTATTTAATTTAATTGAATTTTCCATTGGTGTATTAATTTTTTATTATTACATATTAGTGTATTAATTTTTTATTATTATTAAACACATTAACTTTTTTTTTTGTTAAAAAAAAATTAAGTTGTGTCCAAGAAGCAGAAGTGTACATGTTTGACGAACCAAGTAGTTATTTGGACATTTCACAAAGATTGAAAGCAGCAAGAACGATAAGAAGTCTTTTAACTCCTCAAAAGTTTGTGATTTGTGTGGAACACGACTTGTCCATTTTGGATTACCTCAGTGACTTTGTTTGCGTTTTGTATGGTTTGCCTGGTGCTTACGGTGTTGTCACTTTACCTTTTGGTGTCAGAGAAGGCATCAACATTTTCTTGGAAGGAAAAGTTCCTACCGAAAATCTCCGCTTCAGAGAAACTTCCCTTTCTTTCAGGGTAGAAACCCTTTTTATTTTATATTTATCATTTTTTATTTAAAATTTTATTTTAAATTTATTGCTATTATTTTTTTTTTGTTTTATTTTATTTATTAATATTTTATATTTATAAATTTATTTTAAATTTATTTTAAATTTATTTCTATTACTTTTTTGTTAATTTTAATTTTTTATTTATTTATAATATTTTATTTTAATATAACTTTTTTTGTTATTTTTATTTTTAATTTATTATTTTTATTTTAGTTTTTGTTATTTATTATTTATTTTATTTTGTTATTTATTATTTAATTGTTCATTTTTTATTTTTTATTTTATTTTTAAAAACATTCTTTAATTAAAAAAAGGTGACAGATCATTTGGAAGAAAGTAAACGTGAAAACTGTTTTAATTATCCTTCAATGAAGAAGACGAGAGAAACTTTCCAACTTTCTGTCGACAAAGGTTCCTTCAACACTTCTGAAATCATCGTCATGTTGGGTGAAAACGGTACAGGAAAAACTACCTTCATTCAAATGCTTGCTGGTAATTTTCCTTTTTTCTTTTTTTTTATTACAAATTTTTTCAAAATTTTTAAATAAATTAAAAATAATTTTTTTGAAATATTTTTTTTTTCAAAATTTTAAAAGTGAGATAATTTTAATATTTAAATTTTTTTTTTGAATTTCAACCCTGATTTCTTAATAATTTTTATTAAAAGATTTGTCTATGTTTTATTAATTTTTTTTTTATAAATTTTTTTTTAGGAACATTTATTTTCATTTCTAAATTTTCTTCATTATTTCTCTTTTGATTTTTTTAATTTTTTTAATTTGATATATTTCTTTTTAAAAAAAAAAAAAAAAAAACAGGAAAGATAACACCAGACGAGGGATACCAAGTGCCAACATTGAACGTGTCATACAAACCACAAACAATCGCACCAAAATTCAGTGGAACAGTGAAAGAGTTGTTAAACACCAAAATTAAAAATGCATGGACCCACTCTCAGTTTTCTTCTGATGTCGTCAAACCCCTCATCATTGAGCCTCTTCTCGATTTGACTGTAAAAAATCTTTCTGGTGGAGAGTTGCAACGTGTCGCTTTGGTTTTGGCTTTGGGTAAACCTGCTGACATTTATCTCATTGATGAACCTTCTGCTTATTTGGTAAAAAAAAAAATTATTATTTTTTTAAATTTTAATTTTAATTTAATTAATTTTAATTTTAATTTTAATTTAATTTTTTTTTTTTTAATTTATTAATCTTTTTTAAAAAAGGATTCTGAACAACGTATCAATGCATCCAAAGTGATTAAAAGATTTATCATGCACTCCAAAAAGACTGCTTTCATTGTAGAACACGATTTCATCATGGCCACCTATTTGGCTGACAGAGTTATCGTTTTTGATGGTGAACCTTCCGTTAAGTGTAATGCTCGTAGTCCGGAATCCCTTTTGAGTGGTAAAAAAAACAATTCTTTTTTTTTTGATTTATTTTTTAATTTTTAATTTTTTTTTAAAATCATTTTTAAATTTTTGATAGGTATGAACTCTTTCCTTAAAACCCTCAAAGTCACTTTTAGAAGAGATAAGGATAATTGGAGACCTCGTATCAATAAGTTTGATTCTGTCAATGATAGAGAACAGAAGGAGCAAGGAAACTACTTTTATCTTTCAAACGATTAATTATTTTATTTATCTTTTTTTTTTTTTACACAAAACTATAAAATTAAACAAATTATAAAATTAAACTCTAATTGATCCAAGGTCAATGAACCTCTTTGTTTTAAGTATCTTTGTGTTTATTTGTTATTTTTTAAGGGAAGATTAAAAAAATAAGGAGGAGAGTTTGGTTCAAAACTTTTTAAATTTTGAAAAAGAAAAGGGACAGGTAAAACAACATATTTGACACCCATATGATAAAAAAGAGAAGGGGAAGAAGAGAAAGAATTTGGTTCATTTAAAAGATACACTGTCTCTCCTTTTTTGGAAGCAAAAAATATTCCAATTTCAAAAGAAAGAACTTCAAACAATTTATCTGTTGAAGAACCTTGTGCGGGGATAGACAAATTACATGATGTCAACAAAATCCAATTTACTACCACATATCTCCTCCCTTCTATTTCCTTATTTTCATACTCTTCTCCTTCTTTCTCCCCTTCTCCTCCTTTTATAATTCTATTCAATGACATGTATATTTTTAAATGTGGAAGAAAATTCTTTTCAAAGAAAAAAAAATTTAAAATAAAATAATAATAAAAAAAAATGACCCTCCAATACTATTTATTAATGAACAAGTATTAAAGTCAAAAAAGGAAAAGTTTACATGTCTAAAAGAAAAAGGAGAGTATTGTCTTAAACATGTTTTCAAAAATGGAGAAAAATTATTACTTTTCAAAAATAATCCGTAGTTATTCTTTTTCTTTTTGTTATCCTTATTATTACCTTTACTGTTATTATCATTCTTATTTATAGAGGAGGAGTAAAGAGAATGAGTAAAAGAGTGGAGAACAAAAAGAGAAGAAGGGAAAACAATGTGCATCTTTCCTTCTTTTTTATTCTCCTTTTCTCCTTCTTTTCCTTTCTTTTTTAAATTAGCTATTGAAAATTCATAACACTTTCCTTTAACATTTTAAAAAAATAAAAATAAATAAAAATAAATTAAAAATAAATAAGAATAAAAAATATAAAATGAATAAAAATAAAAATAAATATAAAAATAAAAATAAATATAAAAATAAAAATAACAATATAATGAATAAAAAAAATAAACCTCTAAAACTGTCATCAACACTTTTTAACCAATGTTCTGAAAAAGTTCCTATTGATGATACATTCACTATTATATCCTCCCTCTTCTCTTCTCTCCCCTCTTCCCTCTCCTCCTTTTCATTATCACTATTACTCTTACTGTTATTGCTACTCTTACTCTCATTACTATTACTCTCACTCTCATTACTATTGTTGAAAAGGTTGACAAGGTGATTTATTCTCATTTTACCATATTTTTTTACCTTTTCTCCTTTTTTAACATTATTTTCATTATTTTCATTAAAATGATGGAAATTATTATCTTTAATATTGTTTTTAGTATTTTTTTTGTTATCATTATAATTGTCATCATTGTTATTGTTATCATTGTTATTATTATTGTTATCATTATTATTGTTATTGTCGTTAATATTGGAAAAGAGATGTTTTGAATATTTTCCAGGAATACTCGTCACTAATTCACCCTTTATAAAAATGTTTAATAATGAAAATAATAAATAAATAAATAAAGAAAAACCAAAGAGCACAAGTTTTAGTGAGAAAATCAGAAGAAGTGAAATTAGCTGTGGATATCACTACTCTCAATTTTTCCCCTTCTCTCCCCACTTCATTCTTTTTTGAATTATCATTATTTTGGTTATAATTAACTTTTTCATTCTTATTGTTACTATCATTTTTACTATTGTTTTTATCATTATTATAATTGTTATTATTATTATTATTTTTATTATTGTTATTATTTTCAATATTATTATTATTGTTAACTTTATGATTATTATAATTGACATTATTGTTATTTTTGTTATCATTATTGTCAACGATATTATAATTGTGATAATTGGGAGTGGAAGAGAAAAGGAGGAGCTTACCATGAAGAGTACCATACTTTCCCATTTCTTTTTCTCTTTTATTTTGAACCCAATATACTCCTCTCCCTTCCTCTTGATCTCCTTTGTGTATCCCTTTCTTTTCTCTTCTTTTCTCTTCGAAATAGTTTGAAAAAGATTGTTCTTCTCCAACAAATTTGATTTTCTTTGTATTCCCTCCATTATTATTTCCATTCCCCTTTGTTGAGCTGTTCGATATGTACGATTGATTGGAGAGATAAAAAGATGAAGAGGGAAGAAGATTTCCAGATACAAATATCTTTAAATTAGATTTTTGTTTTATGGGATGATGATCATCATCAAAAAGGGGGAGTTGGAGGAGGAACCAATCCAAATCAATTTCAAATCCCGAAATTACCATCTTCCCTATTTCCTCATTTCCATCAAATAATGATTTTAAAGAAATACATCCCTCATTATCCTATCCATGTTTAAGTATTTAATCTTATTATTACTTTTTTTATTGAAAAAATTCACCTTTAAACTTAATGAAGGAAGGAAATTGAGATAAAACCCCTCACTTATTGGTTTTTTTAAATATTTTTTGTATTCTTCTTCATTATCGGATTGTAAAATAAATCCTTTTTTGTTATCACTTTTAATTTTCTCATTTTTCCCTTTTTTAAAAAATTCATCTTGATTATCAAAAAAGATTTTTAAAATTTCTTCAGATGCTGATTGAACATCTTTTGTATGCTCAAGGGCTTCCAATAATAAATCATTTGTCAATAATTTGATTTTCTTGTCTAAAATTGTTCTAAGGATATCTTTTAATTCATTCAATTCAGATTTTCCAACTGTTCTTTTTTTATATGCTTTATTATCATTCTTTTCTATTGAATGTTTTTTCGAATTTTCCCTCATTTTCTTTTTCCAATAAGAAATTAAAGTATGTTATAGGAGATAGGAAAAGAATGTTTGTATTCTTCTCTATTTTTTTGAAAAATTAATATTGATCAATTCTCTTTCAATTTTTTTTATTTATTTTTTTTTATTAATTATATAATTTAATAGCATAAAAGAATAGGATGCAATTAATTTTTTATATTTTTTTTATTTTTTCTTAATTTATATTTTAAAATAAAAAAAAAGTATCTAATTCTCTATAGGTAAATCATTTATCATACCCTATTGTATTTATGAATAAATATATCTTTAATAATCATTCATTAATATACTCATATTCTCATAATTTTTTTAATTTATAAAAATTTGTATAATAAATATCAAGAAATTAATATTTTATATATAAATAAAAAATTAGATGGGTAAACCAAAAGGTATTAGAGCAGGGCGTAAGTTAAAAGCTCAAAGAATGAGAAACAGATGGGCTGATTTGAAATTTAAAAAAGCTCACTTGTCAAGCACTTTGAAGGCTAACGTATTGGGAGGAGCATCCCATGCAAAGGGAATTGTTGTTGAAAAGATGGGTATCGAATCAAAACAACCTAACTCTGCAATTCGTAAATGTGTTCGTGTGCAATTAATCAAAAATGGTAAAAAAATTGCTGCTTTCGTACCTATGGATGGTTGCTTGAATTTTATTGATGAAAACGATGAAGTCCTCATTGCGGGATTCGGAAGATCCGGTCGTTCTAAGGGAGATATTCCGGGGGTCCGTTTTAAAGTTGTAAAAGTTGCAAATACTTCTCTTCTTGCTCTTTATCTTCATAAGAAAGATAAACCACGTTCATAAATAAAATAAATTTTAGATGATATAAAATACCGTTGTTAATGAATTAAATTAATTTATTTCTAATATTTTTATCACAAAATTTTTATAATTGCAAAGATAACCAAAATTTTTCAAAATAAAAATCATAGAATGTCTTTCGTTCAAAACTAAGTAATGTACCATTTATTTTACATCCTTGAAAATTAAAAAAATGAGTCAAGTTACAATTGAAATTGTTGACAATGTCATTATTTTTAATAAATATTTAATTTAATAAATGAATTGAAAATTTTTTTGTTTGATTAAAATTGATCCCAAATTTCAATAAAAATCCTTGATTAATTAAACTCACTCTTATGATATTTATAATACACTGTGCACTTATTCAAGTCTAGGAATAATACATAGTTGTTGTATTGATAGTTTTTTTTATAATTTCAAAATTCAAAGTTATTTGTTATTTAAAAAAAGGAGGATAGTTAAAAAAATTTAATGAAAAGAAAATTTGATTAAATAATAGAAATAGTTTATTTTGAAGAATCAGAGTCATCATTTTCGTTGTGTTGGAGAGGAAAAGAAGGAGGAATCATATCAACAAAAAATTTGTCGTTGTGAAGAATTTTAAAGAAAGGATGAAGAATTGCATCATCTGCACTTATTCTTTTGTTTGGATCATATTCTAACATTCTGGTAATCAAATGAAGAAATTCTTTATCGGGAATTAATTTTTCAATTTTGGGAAGAGACCCCACTATTTTTATTGATTTTTCTGATTTCGCTATTTGTGGCCATTTAAGTTTGTTATTCTCGTAATATTTCTTACTTTTCTCTCCTCCTTTTTTAATCATTGATACTGGCATTCTTCCCAAATAATGTTCCATCACTATTTTAATTGTAAAAAAAATAAAAAATAAAAAATAAAAAGTTAAATAGAATTTAAATAGAATTTAAAATTAAAAAACAAGAAGAATAAGATGTAATAAAATTAGTTTAAGAAAACTAAATATGGTGATTTAAATAAGATTTAAAATGAAGATAACAAAAAGAAGATTTAAATTTAAATTAAATGTAAATTAATTAAGATTTTAAAATGATTATTTGACAAAAAAAAAAAGAAATAGGGGAATACTGGCGAGATGTTCATTGTTGTCATGAGTTTGAAAAAGGGCATCACCAGTGAAAAGTTCAACTAAAATGCAACCAATACTCCAAATGTCAGCAGGAAAACTCCAACCATTATTTAAAATGACTTCAGGAGAACGATAATGTCTTGTTGAAACAATTCTTGTGTGATGTTCTTCTTCAAATGTTGCAGAACCAAAATCTATTACTTTTATTTCACTGCTTTTTGGTATCTTTTTCCCATTCCCGTCTTCCTTGTAATTTTCTGACACCAGCAGAATGTTTTCCGGCTTCAAATCTGTGTGAATCAAATTTATCTTGTGCATAACTGTCATTTAATTATAATATAATATAAATATTAATTCATTTAATTATAATAAAATATAAATATCAATTTATTAAATTATAAATAAGTGTTATTAAATAAAATATAAATATCAATTCATTTAATAAATAATATCAATTTTTATTATATAAATATAAATGAATAAATAAATATTAGTTTATTAATGAAATAATAAATAATAAAATATAAATATTAATTTATTATTAAATAAATATAAATGAATAAATAAATTTTTAAAATAATAAAATAATAAATAAATGAATATGAATAAATATAAATTGACTTTCATTTTAAATTGTTAAATATCAATTTTTTAAAATAAAGAAAATATTAAAATAAATTAAATAAAAAATAAATATTATAACAAAGTAGTTATTGTAATAAAGCAAATGTCATAACAAATTAAATAAAAAAAGGAAAGAAGTTTATGTTTTAATTTATGTTTTAGTTTATGTTTTAATTTATGTTTTAGTTTATGTTTTAATTTATATGTTTTAATTTAAGTTTTTTTTTATGTTTTAATTTATATTTGTGTTTATGTTTAAGTTTTAGATTATATCTGTGTTTATATATAAGTTTATGTTTTAATTTAAGTTTTTTTTATGTTTTAATTTATATGTTTATATTTAATTTATATATTTATGTTTTAGTTTATGTTTTAATTTATATTTGTGTTTATTTTTAAGTTTTAGTTTATGTTTTAGTTTGTTTTTTACAGGAAATGGTGCAGATGATCTGGAAAGCGAATTTTCGGCAAAAATAAATAGAAAAACCACGGTATTCATTATCTTTTAAAAAATCATAAAGAGAAGATCCGTATTTTTCAAAGCACATGCTTATGTGTCCCTCATAGTCAAACCACTCTATCATTTTTATGCATCCCCTTTTTTTTAATCAAATTATTTAAAAATTATTCATTATTTATCAATTATTTAATAAATTAAATATTTAAATTATTTAAATAAATTAATATAAAATGATTTAATTTAAATTTAAATTAATTAAATTAAATATTAATTGATAAATAAAAGAGTTAAAATAGAAATAAGAATAAGGAGGGTCTAATTTTTTTTTTTTGATTTACCTCGAATAAGCTGGGATGTTGGATTTGTGAATTTTTTCTAAAATTTCAATTTCAATTTTGGCGGCATCTCTGTATTTTTCAACATTTCTGATCACTTTAATAGCCACGTTCTTTTTAAGTTTTTTATCGAAACAATCAAAAACAGAACCAAAAGTTCCCTTCCCTATTTCTTTTTCTATCACGTATCTGTTTCCCAATTCTTCTCCTTTCCTCCCCAACAAATGTCCCTCTTCATCCCTTTTCACTTCTCTCCTCCCCTCCTCCCTCCTCCCCTCCTCTCTCCTCCCCTCCTCCCTCCTCCCCTCTTCTCTCCTCCCCTCCTCCCTCCTCCCCTCCTCTCTTCTGTTTCTGCCCTCTTCTCTTCTAAGATCTTCTCTCCTATGGTCTTCCTCTCTTCTTATTTCCCTCCCTTCCTCTCTCCTTCCCTCCTCTCTTCTAAGATCATCTCTTCTATTTTCTTGATGAGGAGGTAAATGTTGTGTTCTCCTTTTTGTTTCTTTTGCATTTGGCTATAAAAAAGATAGTTCGTTCAAATGTATTTAATAAAGAGAATATAATGAATAACGGAAAAATTAGATATTTGTTGAATATCAAAGTATAAAAAGGAAAAATTTCTAACGGTTAACATTCTTTTTCTTTTTGTTGGACTGTTTGAATGATTCTTTTCTTCTTTGTCAAAATATCCCGGAGAAGTAGGTTGATATCTGTGGTGATTATCTTTGAAATATCTTCTTTCTTCATGGCTATTAATTTCATTTGAATATTTCCTTCTTGGAGGATGATTTTGATATGGAATATAATTTTTGTTGTATTTATCGTGATTTAAGTAATTATCATTTCTGTTATATCTATCTGAATGGTGATAATCTTGATTATACCTTGAATCATTTGCATGATTTCTTTCCATATTTGGAGAATAACCATTATTCTGTTTTCTACTTCTAAATTAATCAATATGAAAAATGGGAAATATTGTCAATTGTTTTACTTATATTTCTGATTCATTTTTTTTATTTATTTTTTTAGACAAATTTTTTTTGAAAATTATTTTCAATTTTCCAATTTCTAAAAAGGATTTCATTTTACATCGATTCCATAAATTAGAAACAAAATTAAAAAATAAATTAAGTTATTGTTATGGGATATAAAATTACTAGACTTTCCAATCTATTTGTTTTAATGAATACCATCTTGTTGTATTCAGGAAGAAAGAAATTTTGATGAACTTTCATTTTCATAAGGTGAATTCCCATCTTTTATGTACTCCAAAGGTTTCTGTAATATAATTTTTGTCAATTAAACTTAACCTTCAATCCTCCAAATTGTCAACCAAATTCTTCCACAAAGAGAAGTAAAAAATTTTAATTCCAGAAATAAAATTTTTAAAAATTTTTCCTTTTTATTAAACGTGGAATCTCTTTACAACAGATAACATTGATTGGGTTCAATTCAATAAATTAAAAATTTGATGATTTCATAGATTTAAAAACTGAATCCTCTTTTAGTTTGTTCTTCTTTCTACCACGCTTAATGCAGTTGTGTAAAGAGCTCCACAACTCTCCATTTTATTAATACATTAATTCTGCAGGGTTGGATTTCCCTCTAGAAGGTGTCATCTTTGTGAGACCAGCACAACCTCACTTCTATTCTAGTTTTACACAGTTGGTTTTTAGATTAGTGTTCTTTGATTCTTCACTCAACTAGATTGGAAAATCTTTTGATCCAGAACAATAAATGAATCTTTTGTGGAGAATTTCAGATAAAGAAACTAATCAATGTTTAATTATAAATAAAATTTGAATGGTGCTATTGAAGAAGAAGCAAAGGATTGTGATGTGATCTACCACGAATGCACTTATGAAAAATCATTGAATGAAAAGCCAATAAACGTGAGACATTCTACAAGCGAGATGGCAGGAACTTTTGCCAAAAAAATTTCCGCCAAAAATTTGATTTTGTCTCATTTTTCAGCTCGTTGTTTGTTAAGTGAGACTTCTCACAATCCTGTTGCTGTTCATACTTTGCGAGAATAAGTAAAAGAGTTCTGTCTGAACTCTATTGTTCATTTAGATCACGATTTCTTTGAATTTGAAATTTTAGTTCACAAAATTAAAAACTTAAATTTTGATCTCAATTATGTCTTTTTAACTTGTTTGAAAATCATCTTGTAAAAACACCAACATGAATATTATACAAAACTTGAAAAGGTATTCCTAAAACAGCATTAGTTTCTAAAATAGCCAATTTCTCTAACTTCTCAGCCTTCAGAATTGTTTCATTGTTAAGAGATTTTATAGAAAAAAAAAATATTATGCAAATGGAAAAATTTTTTGAGATTGGTTTAACGAATTGAAGAAATTTATTTATATTTATTGAAAAGAAATCCAATTTAAATTTTGAAAATTTGGATTATTTATCAAGAATGTTCCTCAATTCTTGAATGTATCGAGGAAGAGCCAAATTAAAATTCTCTTTTTGGATGTTGAGATAATTTTTGTATTTCTCACAATCAATTTCATGAAGAGAAGTTATTCCCTTGGTGTCATGAAATGTACAACCTACCATATCTTTCCATCTGCAATAAGTTTTGCAGTCTGAATGTTTTTCAAAATCAATCCTTTTCATTGTTTTTTGGCAACTCAAACAGTTCACTTGCAAATTTGAGATTCTCTTTTGATAATATTTGTTTGTTTCCATTTTCGAATTTTTACAATCTAAACTCAAAATAAAACCAAGAAAAATTAAAAATTTAAATAAGAAAAATTTTGATAATTATTTAAACTGCTTAGAGTGATTTTTAATTTAAGAAAATGCAGTTTGTATATCTATTTTTGATATTCACAAG
Organism: Cochliopodium minus; assembly: GCA_024220525.1. Taxonomy (NCBI): domain Eukaryota; phylum Discosea; order Himatismenida; family Cochliopodiidae; genus Cochliopodium; species Cochliopodium minus. Next base: position 155,033 of record JAMYWO010000024.1, on the reverse strand, counting down.
TTTGTAATTTAAATAAATTAATTTACACATAAATTAAAAATATTTAAAATAATTTAAAATTATTAAAAGATTTAAAAAAATCTTTATTTTTAATATTTAAATTTATTGATACAAAAAAAAAAAAAATTGAAAAAAAGAAAAATTTTACCAAAAGGACAGAAAGAATTACTTTTACAACAACTTTTACAGCAAGAAAGATCGCATTCAGAACAAATTTGGGGATCTTCATATAGTTTTTTGCAAAGAGAACAGATAAGAAACTTTTTTATTTCGTCAACAAAAACGAAACTTTGTTTTTCTTCTTCTTTGGCACTTTGTTCGATCGTCGTTTCAATCTTTGCAGAAATAAAATTGATCTTCTCTGACAATTCCTCCATTTTCTTTTTGTTCTCTATTTCTACTTTTTTGAATTCTTCTATTTTTTCTTTGTTTTCTTTGAATATTTCTTTGTTTTTTTTGATTGTTTGATTGTTTTGTATGATTATTTCTTTGTTTTGTTCATCCATTCTTTCAAGTATTTCTATTTTTAATAATAATTCTTTATTTTCTTTTTCTAACAATTCTAATCTTTTTATTCTCTCTTTTTCTATTATCTGTTGTTCTAATCTCTTTTGTTCTCTTTCTTTTATCTTTTCATAAGAGTGATGGGAGATACTGTGATTACATTTTTCACACTTTCTCGAAAAAGAATGATTAAATCATCAATTCTGTTTTAAAATAATAAAAATACTTACATTCTATTCCAAATGAAAAAAAGAAAAAAAAGAATGATTTGAATGTTTGTTGTTGATTAAATTAAAATACTTACTTCCTATTCCAAATGAAAAAAGAAGAAAAGAATGATTTGAATGTTTGTTGATTAAATAAAAATACTTACTTCCTATTCCAAATGAAAAAAGAAGAAAAGAATGATTTGAATGTTTGTTTGTTGATTGAATAAAAATACTTACTAACTATTCCAAATGAAAAAAGAAGAAAAGAATGATTTGAATGTTTGTTGTTGATTAAATAAAAATACTTACTTCCTATTCCAAATGAAAAAAGAAAAAAAGAATGATTTGAATGTTTGTTGATTAAATAAAAATACTTACTTCCTATTCCAAATGAAAAAAGAAGAAAAGAAT
>JAMYWO010000024.1:78590-138803 GCA_024220525.1 Cochliopodium minus | reverse complement strand
TTTTTTATTTTTATTTTTATTTTTTTTTTTATTTATTTTTTATTTTTTATTTTTTATTTTTTTTTATTTTTATATTTTTTATTTTTATATTTTTTATTTTTATTTTTATTTATTTTTTTATTTTATTCATTTTTTATATTTTTTATTTTTTTTATTTTTATATTTTTATATTTTTAATTTTTAGAGATTTTTATTTTTATTTTTATTTAAATTTTTATTTTATTCATTTTTTATATTTTTTATTTTTTTACCTATGAACTAAAGGATGAGCAGAAACGGAAATTCCTTCAAGCAATTCTCCAAAAAAATATGCCTTCTTCTCCTCCATTTCAACGATTTGATGAGGATACTTCAAGTAGAGCTGCGTCATTTTAAACACGTTTTCCAAGTATCCTTTAATTCCTATTGGCCCGTAAATAATCACTTTGTGTTCTATGCTCTTCATTGAAAGCATTCCCAATAATCCTTTTTTTTTAAGAAAAATTAAAAATTAAAAAAAATTAAAATTAAAATTAAAATATGAAAATGTACAAATTGAAAATAAAAAATTAAATTGTCAAGAAAAAAAATTTGAAATAAAAATAAAAATAAAAATAAAAATAAAAATAAAAATAAAAAAATTAAATGTAAAAAATAAAAAATAAAAAATAAAAAAAAATAAAGTTAAATTAAATTATCAAAAATAAAAAGGTATACTAAATCAAAAGAAATACAAATTATTAAAAATAAAGATTGAAAATAAATAAAAAAGCAAACTAGAAAAATAAACTAATAAATCAAAAGAGAAAAAATTATTAAAAAAAAAAGTAATTTACCAACTAAACCATAAACATGATCTCCTATAATTTCATTGTACAATTTTTTTTTAAAATTTTTGTCATATTTTATTCAACATTTTTAACCCTTTTGAAATGATAAAAAAAAAATTTATAAAAAAATTATTTCTCTTCTTACATGCAAATGAGTTATAAATATCTTTGTCACTTTCAGAAATGATAGATTTTTCTTGATCATTTGTTTTTGTGTTCCATCTCCACAATCAAATATCCACTAAATAAAAATATTTCCTTAATAAATAATCAATTTGCTTTAAATTTGAGTCTCAATACTCACAATCTCTTTATCTATTTCAATTGCTGTACATGATACCTATTTAATTTTTCTCTGAAGTTTAATTTCCAATATTTTTCTCAAAATTTTACATTTCTGTCTTCTGTTGGAATACCAGATGAAGTACCAAGGATATTTATCTTGATTTTGGGTGGTTTATATGTTGTATCTTTTTTTTCTTCTTTCATTTTTTTTTTTGAAAAATTTTTTTAAACTTGAATGATTGGATCATGAAGAAAATGATCATTTTCTTTTTCAACTTGATTCTCATTTCTAAAAATTAGGTCAAAACTTTTTCTTAAGAAAAAAAAGGGACTCATTGTAAATGTGAGTTTTAATGTTAAATAAAAGAAAACAATTTTTGGAACTTTTTGGAAAAATAGATTATTTTATTAAATTGGAATGAACAGCACCTTTCGATAAATAAAAAAAAGAAAAAGAAAAAATGAATTATAGTACCCAATGCACCTTTTCTGAATACATTTGCACCAAGACTATTTTTTCAAAGAATTTTTTGTAAGAAGAAATTAAAAATTAAAAATAATTTAAAAATAAATAAACATTAGTTAAGATAAAAAATATTTAAAAAGTTTAGAAAAAAATCTATATTTTGGAAAGGACAAGAAATAATCAAGTTCCAATATTAAAAATTAAAGAAAGAAATTTAATATTTTAAAGTGATAGCTTTAAAAACTCAAATTTTCTTTTGATTTGAAAGAATTTTTTTTTTCAAAAAAATAAAATAAAAAATTGAAATAAAAAAGAATCCAATGCAAAATTTAAATGAGGCATCATTTGATGAAATATGGAGAAAATTTGATAAAGATAACAAGGGTATATAATTATTTATATTCCAATCAAAATTTCATTGATTCTCATTCTTTTAATGTTATAAGGAATATTATCTGAAGAAGATAAACATCTTTTTATTTCAAATATATTTGATGTTTTGAAAAATGAGATGATTAAAGATTTTGAGGATAATCGATACGACAAAGGAAAAATGGACAAAGAAACCTTAAAAGAAAGTATTATTGATTACTTCAAATATGAACACTACTCTTCCTTTTTTAAGAAAAAAAATGATAAAATACAAGAAGGATTACTCAAAGAAAGAAAGAACAATATTGAAAGTTTTTTTTTTTATATAATCATTTTTTCATTTTATTTATTTTTGTATTTTTGCTTTTAATGTTTTTATTTCTTAATTTTTATTAAAAGTTTACAAAAACAGATTGGTTCGTTTTGTAGACCAAAATAAACACCAAAAATATGGGATTTGTCAATTTTTGGGTGAAATCAAATCGAAAAACTACGACAAGACATTCCACAGTACATCAAGTCATTGCCACGTCACAGAAACTTATCAAGTGTATCGAACAGGGAAAGAAATCACGAAAACAAAAAATCTTGGTAGATAATTTTATTTATTTATTCAAAATTTATTTTATTTTATTAGGTCCAAAAATATTACAACAGTTTAAATTTTGTTAGTAAAAATTTTATATCCGCTAACAAAGTTGTAATATTTGGACCTATCTATTATTTTATTTTAGATATTTATTCATTTTAAATTATTTTATTTTATTTTTAATTTTAATTTATTTTTAAGAAGACTCTCGTAATTTTTCTTTCTCCAATCTACTAAAAAGGCAATTTTCCAATGTACCTTCCAACTTTCTTCGTGTATTTTTGACAGAAGTTGATTCCAAAAATGAAAGGTTAAGTAAACTACGCATGGAAAAGATAAAATCAAAAGAAAATGAGATCAAAGTAATATTTTTAATTTATTTTCAAATAATTTCATAAAATAAAATAATTTAATTTTTGAAATTTAATAAAATAAAATAATTTAATTTTTGAAAATTTTTTCCAAGGAATCTGGAAAATCTGATAATCCATTTCCTTTAATGCCTTATGTCTTTCAATTATTTGATGAAAACACCTTAAAAAGTGATTTCAGGATAAATGATCTTCCTAAAAGCATTTGGCCAATTATACTTTCTCATTTCAAAACAAGTCAGTTGCCTCAAATTGTTTCAGTCAGCAGGAAATGGAAACAACATATTGAAAATGAATATCATTGGTAAATTTAAATATTTATTATTTTTTTTTATTATTTTTTTTTACTATTTTTTATTATTTATTTTATTTTTGATTTTGATTCATTTTTAGGAAAATTAGATTTGAAAAAAATTTTGGGATTAGTGATAGGGTGAGTGAAGAAACTTGGAAAAGGCGTTACTTCTATCGGTTTAAAATATCTAAATTATCCTCTAATGTTGGCAAAAGACATTTAATAAATTGAAAAAAAAAAAATCAATTAAATTTCAATTAGAAAAAATCACTCTTACAATAATTTCTTTGGTTTTAAATTAAAGACGTGTCAAATCAATAATATTTTTATAACCTGTTTTATTTTCTTTAAAAAATAAAAAATAAAAAAAAATGGGAAATTCAAATTTGTTCAGTGCATGTTTGGACAATTCTATCATTGAATCTCATATGAACCATGATCATATCCAAGAAGAATATAGAAAATGAAATAAGATTGTGGAAGGTGGAATATGTGGAGATGATCAAAAGGACAAGATTCAACAAAGAATTGATCAGATTTGTGGATGAGAAACTGAATGGGAGGTATGGAATATGCAAATACATAGATATATTGACAGTGGATAGAAATACAAAAAGAAAATTCTATTTATACCTCATCATGTATTCGGGAAAAGAGATTAAAGAGAAATATCTTTCCAATAATAAAAAAAACGAAAAACAATTGAAATTAACCTTTGAGAAAATTCCCGATAATCACTTTCTAATGATTGAATTGACCAAGCTTGTTTTCCCTAATGATTTAAAATCCGAAAATCTCCAAAAAATCGAAATTTCTGTCGAAAATTCTCTGAAAAATTTCGTCATGGTTGATGAAAAGGATCTCCAAAGCGATTTCAAATTGAATGATCTTCCCAACACCATTTGGCCTATCATCTTTTCTTATTTCAAAACTAATGAATTGCCTCAATTAGTAATTGTTTGTAAGAAATGGAAGCAACATATAGAAAATGATTTTCATTGGTAAAATTTTATTATTTATTTTTTCCTAAATTTTGTTTTTATTTTTCATCAATTTTATTTTTTATTTTTTTATTTTTTATTTTATTTCATTTTATTTTTATTTTTTATTTCAAATTTTTTATTTTTTATTTTATTTTTCATAAATTTTGTTTTAATTATTAATATTTTTTATTTTTTATTTCAAATTTTTAATTTTTAATTTTCTGATTTGTTTTTTATTTTTCGTAAATTTTGTTTTTTTAATTTTTATTTAATTTTTTTAATTTTATTTTTAAAAAATTTAAGGAAATTAAGATTTAAAAGAGAATTTTGCATGGATGTTTTACCCATAAAAGAAAAAGAAACTTCATGGAAACAACACTACCTCAACCAAGACTGGAAAATAATATGCAAAGGGAAAGTGGACGAAGGACCTCCCGAAATAATAACTCTCAAAGTTCCGCCCTCCATTTCCACAAGAAAACTCTTCAATATTTTAAAGAAAAGGTTGGGCAAATTGACTCTCTCCTTTTATGAATTAAAGGTTATCTGGGACATTAATGATAATTCTTTGGTAGATAATGGCTATGAGGATGGAAGTGAAATATTTTATTATCTTGAAGATATTCTCAATATAGTTGAAATAAAAGCAAAATGTTTAGAAAAAATTTATTAAAAAAGAAAACTTTTTTTAGAAATTTATTTATTATAATTAAAATATTGAAATTTTTTTATTATAAATTAAAATGTTGAAATTTCTTTAAAATAAATTTCTTATTTAAAATTTTGAAATTTCTTTTTATTTTTTTTTTTAATCATAATAATCTCTGCGAGGTTTGTATCTGAAATTCAAGTGAGCGCCATTTATCAAACCAGATTCCCTGACCAAAAAAGCTTTGGAATCATATTCGTAAGGAGCATCTTCTTTGACAGAAAAGGTGTTGGGAGATCTAAAGTTAAAACTTTCCCCCATGAAGTACTTGACAGAGTTTTGAACAACAACGAGGAACTGTTTCACCATCTCTGCATTGGGAGACACTTTGACTATGTGAGACGAATGCACGTTATAGTTGTCGTGGATGTCTACTTCGTTGATGGTGATTTCCCAGTCTTGATTGAGGTAATGTTGTTTCCATGTTATCTCTTCCGGTTTTTTAGGCAACACTTTCATCCACTTAAACTCTTTGCAGAATCTTAATTTCCTTTGGAATTTTAAAATAAAAAATAAATAAATAAAACATAATATAAACTTTTCAAAAGAAAAAATACTCAAAAATGTAAATGACAATAAATAAAATAAAAAATAAAATAAAAACCTTACCTTAAATAAAATTTAACAAAAATTTTTAAAAATTGTAACAAATATAAATAAATAAAAACTCATAAAAAATAAAAACGTAAAAAGAAAAAATAAAACAAAAATCAAAACCAATGAAGGTCATGTTCGAAAAACTGCTTCCATTTCTTACAAACTGACATTACTTGGGGTAATTCCCTCGCTCTGAGGTTCGCAAAGATGACAGGCCACATGGAGTTGGGAAGATCATTAAGAGGAAAATCATTTTTGAGATCTTTTTCTTCCACAAATTCGAACAAATGAGGTAAAAGAGGAAAGCTTGATTTTGTTATTGTTATCTTTAAAAAATTAAATTAAAAATAAAAAAAAAATAAAATTAAAAAAATTAATTTTAAAAAAATTAAAAAAAATTTTTAGATAAGTTACCTCTTTTTCTTCTACTTTTTCTGTTGTTGTGGGTCTTGGGTTTGGATTTTCGTTTACTTGTTTGTATTGAATAAAGTGCAAAAAGTTGCTCGGAACTTTATCGTAATCCCTTTTGATCTGAAAGAAGATACTTAGGTTGCTATCGATATATCCTTTAAAAAAATTTTTAAAAAAAGAAAATTTAATTTATCAATTCAAATTTTTGTTTTTTATTTTTTTTTTTTAATATTTTTTTTATATATTTTTACCCTTGTTATTTCTTTCTTCATTTTCTTTCCCTGATCTGAATAGATGATAATGATTGATTACATTATAGTGGTCGCTCAAAAGACTGCTGAGTCTATTTCTAAAACAAGTCCTTACTTCTCCCAAATATTGGCATTTTCCATATTTTATATCTGATTTTTCATCTATATATTTCACCAATCTACCTATGTAATCTGCAACAAAAAAAAAAAATATAATCAATCAAAATAGCAACCATAAAATTAAAGATTTTTTTATATTTTGAAAATGTACCATTTGAATTTATTTCAGGTTTATTATCTTTCATTTTATCAATCTGTAACCTTTAAATCTTCCTTTTCTTTTATTCTTTTTTTTTCCATTTTTATTCAAAAAAATATTTAAATTAAGAAAAGCAAACAAAAAATTTTTTTTAAATCCATTTTTCTTTCTGCTAAATTGTAATAGTTTCACATGTAATCACTTTTATCAAGTTGATTGTTGTAGAACAAATCAATTTAAACTTACAACTCTTAGAATTTAATTATGATAAAAAAAAAAGATAAGTTTAATCAATATTTTATAAGTACAAGTAAATTTAGTATACATAGATTCTCCTACCATTTACAGCATAATAAAACATGATTTTTTTGTTGATTATTTTTTTTTTTACTTTGTTTGATAAGAAGAAAATTAAAAGTTGTTATTAATCTTTTCTTTTGTCTTTCCTAACAAATATTTAATAAATTTTTACAAAAATTTCATTCATGGATAATATAAAATTCAATTTTATTTAGTTTGTAATAAATCCATTCACTCTCCTCCCAAACCAAACTCCTTAAATTTTTAATAATAAGGAGAAACCAAAAATTGATTAAAGTTTAAATTGTTAAAAATTTTATTCGTTTTCAAATAAAATAAAAGTTTCCTAAACTTTTTAAAATGAATAATTTTTCGAAAAACTTTTAAGATCTTTGATGGATTTTAAAGAAGATGGATGAATCTATCTTTTTTCATTTGAATCAAAATGAAAAAAAAAATAGTTTCAACATTATGAAAATTGCACGTCTCAAATTTGTTGATGATAAAAATTTGATAATTAAACAAGGTGCAATAGTAGATGAGAAGATATTTCATTCCAAATCCCAAAATACTATACTCTTTCCTGATAAAATAGATTCTGGGATACATTATGCAGAATTTATCTTGATTACAGGTAAACCTTTATTTTTTTTGATCCATCATTCACGATATTGAGATTGAAATCGATTTTTAAAGATGGATTCAGTGGAATTGGATTAATTGAGAATTGTAAAAACATTTAAATAAATTATCACTGAAATAATAAAATTCTTTTTCTTATTTTGTTGATTGGATTTCAGATGATTTGAAGGGATCAGGTAAATTAATAAAACAATAAATTTATTCACTAAAAATCTTGGTAGTATGAAATAAATTTCTTTTAATATATGATTGAATAGTATTCTATTAATTCTTTATTATATGGATTTGAAAAATAACAATTTTTTTTAAAAGAGGAGATTTGTTTTTTTTTTTTTATTTATCATTAATATTAGCATTTGGATGGTATCAACCTAACAATTATTACATGTGTTCCAATGGAGGTAGGTATTTTTAAATATCGTTTATAAAATTTTAACTTCAAACCATTTCATCCAGTTCTTTATCTTGCAACAAAAACAAAGGGGAACCATGCTGGAAATCAATGGGCAACAAAGATTTGTCTACTTCTATATTCATTCAAAAAGATGGAGATAAACAAGTTGTAATTTCTTCAACCATAGAAAAAATTAAAAAAATACAAAACACAATATTGAGAGCGGGTGAAAAACTAAAAAATTTAAATTTAGTTTTATTCTAGTTTAATTGATTTATTTCATTTTTTTTTCAATTAAAATTTTTTTGTTAAAAAAAAAAGGAGTTTTAGTTAATTTTCACGACAAACAAATCCATTTTTACCTTGGTACAAAGGAAAAAGGGATGAAATTACAAAAAAATATTCTAAACATTTCGCATGATTATCTCTATTTCAGTGTATGTGTGGGAAGGGGACTGTGTTATATTTGTGATGATGTTGAACTACCAAAAGAATTGCCTCTTGGATATAATATCTATTTGGATTGGTCCACTGAAAACTACAAAAATTATTCTTTTGATGTACAAAAAATCATTTTCAAAATGATGCTTGTCAGGAACAGGCTTAACAATACTGTTTTGACCAACTTTAAAGTTCCTAAAGTTGTTTGGTTTATTTGTTTTAAGTATTATATAGAGTCTAATTTTTAAAATTGACAAAATAAAGTTCTTTTTTCATTTCTCTTCTAAATTTCTTTTTTTTAAAATTTTTCAATCTTATTTATATTAAAAAAAAAAAGGAAAAATTTTATTTGACAAACCAAATTCCTTTCATAAAAAAAAAAAAATGAAAAATCTTACAAGCAGAAAAGATCATAATAAAAGTCCTATTACATGGAATACAGAGGAAGTTGCTTCATGGATAAATGAAATTGGATTATCCCAATATACATCGGTTTTCAGAGGTATAACAAAGCAACATACAACATATTACAAAATTTTTTCAAAAGGAAATCTCTTTAATAAAAAAAATTTTTTTTATATTGAATGTGAAATGAAATCTTAGACAATAAAGTGACTGGTGAGAGTATATTTTCACTCAATATAAATGACTTGGAAGGTGATTTAAATTACAATATTTTTTTCTTAATTCTTAACGGACAATTTAATAATTTTTATTTTTTTTTGTTCCATTCAATACATTCAGAGATGGGAGTGAGAGTATTAGGACATAGAATCAAATTGTTGAAAAAATTGAAAGAATTATCCATACATATCACTTATGACGTGAAGAAACCTATTCAAAAATCAAAAGAAAAAAAGCAAGAAAAAAAGGAAACACAATTCTTGAATGTAAAACTCAGAAAATAAAATTATATTCACTTTTATTTATTATAAATAAAATTTAATACTCCGAAAAGAAATCTTAAAAATGATTAATTTTTTATTCACTGAAAATAGAATATATTCGTAAACTTCATACTTGGAAAAGATGAAATGAAAATAGGATTAAAGAAGACATATAGCTTGGTAGAATCAAGAAAAAAAGTTGCAAGCAAGATGGGGATAGGGGAGATCAAATTCTATCACAAGGGAAAAGAAATCATCGAAGAAAAAGAATGGAAGAAGCTTATTGAGGATGAAAAAATCAAGATAGAGGTCCAACAGACGAATGCCAACGAAATTGGTGAGACTGAGAAGAATGTGATCGAAAATCTTGGGGATTCCACTTTTATCATTGATACCAAGGGTATTATCCTCTATTTGAATTCCAAAGTGGAAAAGGTAAATTAAATTTATAAAAATTAAATTTATAAAAATTAAAATTAAAATTGAAATTTGATTCAAATATTTTATTAAAATCTTATTTTTCATTAAATCTTTTTTTTTTTGATTTCAAAAAGGAAATTGGTTACAAAAAAGAATATTTAATTGGCAAGAACATCAAAGCTATAATGCCCGAAGAATACGCATCTAAACATGGTAAAATAGCGAAAAATTTATATTTTAAAATAAATTTTTCTCCAATTATTACTATAAAACAAAGAAAATTAATTGAGCAACTTTTAAAAACCAAGAGTTACAATTCTTTCACTATTTTTTATGATTTTTTACAAAAAATTTATTCATTAACTTTGTTTTTTATTATATTGTATTGTCATAATATTTTATCTTCTTTTTTATTTTTATTTTTATTTTTATTTATTTTTATTTTTATTTTTTATTTTTAAAAGTTTGTAAAATTTGATTATTTTTTCAAATTCCCATTTAATTTGTTCCATTTTCTTTTTTTATTTTTTATTTTATTTTATTTTTTAATTTAGATGAATATTTGAGAAGGTATATGGAGACAGGAACTAAAAAGGTGATAGGAAATGGAAGAAATGTCAAAGTGAAACTCGCCAACGGAACTGTCAAAGACGCCTGGCTTTCCGTCAACGAAACTAAGCAGCACACAGGAAGACATCAATTCACTGGTACTTTGCATTTGTTGGATACAATGGACAGATCCAATGAACTCATTGAAAACAGCTTTAAAATTTTGGATTGTTTCAATGAATCTGTCATTGTAATTGATGATAGTGGATGCATTCAATTCATGAACAGGTACAATTTTTTTTTTTTATTTTTTTTTGTTTTTTATTTTTGATATTTCAAATTTTTATTTTTTTATTTGATATTTCAAATTTTTTATTTCAAATTTTTATTTTTATTTTTTATTTTTTGTTTTTGTTTTTTATTTTTTTACTTTTTAATTTTTATTTTTTATTTTTTATTTTTAATTTCAAATTTTTTATTTCAATTTTTTATTTCAAATTTTTTTATTTTGTTTCAAATTTTTTAAAAAAGATTTTCAGAATCATTGTTCTTTTACAAATTGGAAGAAGTCATCGGACAAAATATCAACGTACTCATGCCTGAACCTTACCATTCAAGACATGGTAATTTAAAATAATTTTTTTAAAAATAAAATCAATAATAATCAGTTTAATTATTTAATTTTTTTTAAAAGGAATAAATTATCATTTTAAAAATTATTTAATTTTAATTATTTTTTTTTAGACGGATACATTAGAAATTACTTGAAGGGAGGTAACTCAAAGATTATTGGTAAAGGAGGAAGACAAGTTATTGTGAAGTCTGGCAAAGGTTCCATCATACCTGTAACCCTCGAAGTTACAGAATTTGTGAGCGATGGAAAAAGGTTAACAACTTATATTTTATTTTCTTTCTTTTCTTTTCATTTTTATTTAATTTTATTTCTTTTTAATTTTTAATTTTTAATTTTTAATTTTTAATTTTAATTTTTAATTTTTAATTTTTATTTTTATTTCATTAATTTTAAATTTTAATTTTTTTTAAATTTTAATTATCATTTTTTAAATTCTTTCCTTTCTTTAAAGATATTTCGTAGGTGTTCTTTCTAGACAAGAAAAAGTCAAAACAAAATCAGTTTTGGAAGAGTCAAGAGAAGTCATCGACAGCCTCCTCATCGCAGCAGTGATCATCGACCAAGAAGGAATCGTGCAAGCCCTCAACGAGAACTGCACAGAGCTTCTCGGATTCAAATTGTCCGACGTGGTAGGCGAGAACATTTCCATCATGATGAATGACAAGGATGCTAAACTTCATAACTCCTATCTTCTTAATTACTTGAAGACTGGAAAGACTAGTTTGATCAACAAACGTAAGAAACTCGTTGCTAAGAGCCTTTCTGGTGATTTGGTCAATGTCATTGTCTCTGTTTCGGAGAAGGAGAATTCTAAGGGTGAGAAGATCTTCTTGGGCATCATTTTGCCCGACAAGAAGTGATTGTGTTATCATTTCTTTTTTTCTTTTGTTTTTGTTATTCATCAATTAAAGTTTTATAGATAGTACCCTTTTTAATTTTAGTTTTTAATTTTTCAATCGAAACTTTGAACTGATTTCCTCCTTTGTTGTTTGTCTTTATTTCAAAAATATTAATTTTATGAAAGATTACAAAACAAGATACAAACTTTTGAAACTTTGACAAACTTAAAAGTTCTTTAAACTTGTATTAAAAAGAAATGAGTTACAAAATTGTTAAAAATTTGTTTTTTTTTAAGAACAGTTTGGAAATAAATAAAAAAAATGAAAGAGGATGAGGATGTTCCTTTGATGACTCATAATAATTTATCAGAAAAAGAAGGAAAAATTATTGATAAAGATATAGATTCATGGAGATCATGGCTTGTTGTATTGGGATCTTTTTTGAATCAAGGTGAAAAAAAAAATTTTTATAAATTCATTTGGGTCAATTGAGTGATATTATAAATAAGTTTCCACATTTGGATTTTCTATATCAGCGGGAGTATTCATAGAATTATTTGCTGAAGAATTTCATCAAAGCAGGTTTAAAAAAAAATATATAATAAATCTCCTCCACTAAAAAAATTTTGGAAAAAATGAACATATTGATTGTTTCACAAAAAAAAAAACGAAAAGAAAAAATGTATCATGGTTCGCATCAATTCTTGGATCATTGGTACAAATTAAATTAAAAAAAGATTTATTTATTTAGTAAAAAAATTAATAAATTAATAAATTTAAAAGCCAAATTTAGTTGGGCCAATCTCTGGATTACTTTCAGATAGGTTCAAAAAAAAAAAAAATTATTTTAACTTTTTTTTTTGATTTTTTTTTTTGATTTATTTATAAAAAAATAGAGTACCCATATGGATTTTGATTTTGGTGGGATCTTTTATAAGTAATTTGGGAATTTTTTTGGCGAGTTATTCAAAAGGAATTGTGCAAATTATTTTGTGTCTTGGTGTAATGGGTGGTTTGGGTCATGGTAAATCAAAAAAAAAAAATAAAAAAAATAATTAAAAAATAAAAATAATGAAAAAAATAAAAATAATTAAAAAAAAAATTATTTTAAAACAAAAAATAAAAATTTTAGGGTTCATTTTTACTCCTTCTCTTGCTGCTATTGGTGGTTGGTTTAATAAACATACAGGTAAAAAATAAATTATTTTTAATGAAAAATAAAATATTTTTTTTGGAACTTGAAAAGGAGTAGCGATTGGAATTTCTTGTGCTGGAGTGTAAAAATAATAATTAAATAAATAATTTATTAAAAAAAAATTAATTTTTTAAAGAGGATTTGGTCAATTTGCATTTTCTTTATTGAATGAAACTTTGTCTGAAAAATATGGTTGGCGAGTTACTTTAAGGTATTTATTTTTTACTATTTTTTTTTGGTTTTAATTATTCATTATATTCTTCATTTTTTTATTTTATATTAATTTTATTAATTTTATTAATTTTATTAATTTTATTAATTTTATTAATTTTATTAATTTTATTAATTTTATTANAAATTTTTTTTTGTATTGATATTTGATAGATCTTTCTGAATGTTATACACCAAAATATACTCCGTTCGCTGATTTTCAAGGAACATTGGATGGGAATAATCAGAAAATAATCAACATGATCTCTGTTTCTAATGGATTATTCAAAATGATTTCAACAGGATCCGCTATCAAGAATTTGGAGATAACAAGATCTTCAATTACATTTTCCAATTCACAAGAAGGTATTGATATTGGATTTTTAGTTGGTTCACTTTTAAGTGCTTCAATAACGAATTGTATTTCTTCATTCAATACTATTGATGTTAGTGGAAAAAAATTAAATTCATTTGGTGGGATTGTGGGAACTTCTGCTGGAAATGTACTGAATTTGATATCTCACGATATTACGATTGTTAAATTAAGTACCTTGAGTTTTGGTTATAATATTGGATCAACATTTGGTAATAATTAATTTTTCATTTGACATATTTTTTCTTTTATTTCTTTATGTAATAGCTGGATCTGCTTCAAATTTCAAGTCTTACAATAATATCATGTCCAAAACTTCACTATTAACTCTTGGATGTAAATACTAATCATAAAAAAATTCTTAAATAATTAAATCAGTTTTTAATTTATTATAATTTACAATTTATTATTTTTATTTATATAGATGCTGGAGGAAATATTGGTCATTCGAGGTTTACATTTTTTTTAATTTCTGATAATTTAAATTATATATAATTTTTCTAAAAAAAAAAAATATATTTAATTTATTTTTTCAAAAAAAAAAAAAGCATCACTGTCTCCAATCTTGATTCCTTTTCCAACATTATTAATCAAGAGTAATTTTTGAATTTTTTCAAAATTTAAATTTAATGAAATTATTTTAAATTATTTTTTTTTGGATAGTGAACAGACTGGAGGAAACATTGGACTTCATGGGTTTTCAATAATGATATTGATATAAATTTTTTTTTTTATTTTGATTTTTTTTTACAGTTCTGGTTCATCAGCCAATAATTTGAACTCTCTTTTCAACACAGTAAAAAGAAAAAAACTTTTTTTAAATTATTCTTTATATTTTAAAATTAGTTAAGTGGTTTTTATGTTGGGGGCAATATTGGATATTCTTCACAAGCTAAGAATCTTGTTTCTTGTTCCAATACACTAACTGCCAGTTTTTTTGTTGGAGGAAATATTGCAAATACTGGTGGTAAAATCATTTTTAATCATTTTTAAAAATAAAGTAATTTTCTTTTAAAGCAAACGTACAGGATCTTTACTCTAGTAGAAACAGTATGAATGGAGTTATTGCTTTTGAAAATAATGTTGGTACGAAAGGTTCAAGCACCCCAACTAATTGTAAGTTTGATAATAACGTTAAAATTGGAGGGGGTTCAATTACGAGTTCTTCTTGTTCAAATACTCCATCTGTGACACTTACTTGTTTATCCATTGAATCTTTGTTGCCAAATAATTTTCCAATTGGATATACAGGAATACAAGGATCTACTGGAGTAACAGGATCACAAGGAATAACAGGAGTTACAGGAGTTCAAGGATCTACGGGAGTTCAAGGAGTACAAGGATCAACAGGAGTAGCAGGAATACAAGGACCTACAGGAGTTCAAGGAGTGCAAGGACCTACAGGAGTTCAAGGAATTCAAGGATCTACAGGAGTAGCAGGATCTCAAGGACAAACAGGTGCAACAGGTCTTATTGGTTCCAATGGATATTCAGGAGTACAAGGATTTACGGGAGTTACAGGAGTACAAGGATTTTCTGGACCAACAGGTATTCAAGGATTTACGGGAGTTTCAGGAGTACAAGGAAATACAGGGCCAACTGGAGTTGTTGGTTATACTGGTGTCACAGGTGTTCAAGGTAATACAGGTGTTACTGGAGCTACTGGTGTTTTGGGAGTACAAGGACCAACTGGTGTTCAAGGACCACCTGGTGGACCAAAAGGAGATACTGGTCCAAGAGGAAACAATGGTCCTATTGGTTTACCTGGTGAAAGAGGATTTAAAGGCAACAAAGGAGAGAAAGGAGATGCTGGAGGACAAAAAGGAGAAAAGGGAGAACCTGGAACGGGAATAACAAGAAATGATTTTACTTTTGAAATGAGACAATCTTCAAGCATTTCAAAAACAAAACAAACAAATTTTTATCTCCTCAATTTTGATGTTTTTTCAGAATTGAATTCAACTTACTTTCTCAAAGATGGCGAAATTCAATTTGTTCCTCAAAATCAAATCAAATCAATCAAAGAAAAGAATGATTTTCAGATTGAATGTGATTCAAATCAAAATTTTGTGAAAGGAGAATGTTTTGTCAAAACTTTTTCTTTTTCTCATTCAAAAGTAAATTGCAGATCAAGTGATTTCGTTGTTGATGTTGATTGTTCATTTTCTAAAACAAACTGTGTTGTTTCAAAATCTTCTTTCATTTCTTCTTTTGATATCAACAATGCTGATTTTGGTGGAAAAGAAAAAGTTGAAGTTTTGAAAGAAATCGCTTTTTATGATCAAAATTCAAATCTCAAAACAATTTTAGAACCAAAATGTGATCTTTTTCAAGTCATTCCTTTGAGTAGAGATCAATTTTTTGAATGTGGATACTTTTGTTTTTTGAATAAACTCGAAACAGTGTATGAAAGTGAGGACAAAGCATTGTGCCAAAACTCTCCTTCTTTTTTTCAAGAAATTGGTTCTCATTTGTTTGAAAACAAACCAAAAGAAGAGAAAAAACTCAATTACTTGCAGATTGTAAATGTTCAATCTTTTTGTTCGGTCAAAGAGGATGTCAAGATTGAAAATAAACTGGAAGAAGCTTTCAAATTAGCACAAAATGATGAAGAGAAAGAAATTGAAACCCTCAAACATTTATTGTCAGAACAAAAGAAGGAATTGGAAGAACAAAAGAAGGAATTGGGAGAACAAAAGAAGGAATTGGAAGAACAAAAGAAAAAAGATGAAAACCTTGAAAAACATTTGTCTGAAAAAAATCAAATTGATGAGCAACAAGTTCAATCTCTCACAAAGCAGTTATTGTCTGAACAAAAAGAGAAAGAAAAAAAGGATCATCAACAAATCAAAACCCTCACTGAAGAAGTTGAAAGTTTGATGAAATACTTGAAAAAATAAGTTCTTCATAAAATCTTTAGTTTCTCCTATTTAACAAATTAACTATCTTTTATCTGATTTTTGATCTCTTTGATAGCAATATTTTTGATTTCAATATTTATGAGAAAAAAAAATTTGTAGTGTTGTTCATATTTGTTGAATTTTGTTCTACAATCGTATCCCTTCTTATCCTTTCCCACTCTACTCATGAATGCTTGTGGATTCAAATTATATGGAGCATATTAAATTCTCACAAAAAAATTTTCATTGTTCAAATAATTTAATGAGGAGATATCTCTGCTTATGATTGATATTTTTTGCACATTCTGGACATAATTTGAATTTGGATGGTTCAATAGTATTCATAGTTTGATTATATTTGAGTTTTTTTTATTTATATTCTTATTCATTTTTTCACCCACACTGATTTTGAAAAGGCTTTCATTGCTGAACTTATTTTATTTTTTTACCTACTCTCTCCAATTTGTCAAGATTGATCTGAATATTTTTGAAAGTTTTTTCCATATTGTTTTTTCTACTGATCAAACGACCGAATAATACATTTTTAAAAGATATATTACCAGATCCGTTTAGTTTTCCCATTATTCCAACCTTTTTTCAAAATTAATTTTTTTTAATCATTTTTGTTTTTTAAAAAATTGAATATTTGGTATTTTTCAGTCATTTGTCAACATGTAATGCGAATATTTTTGGAACCATCCATAATCTTTAATCGAACTTATTTAAACAAATATTTTTTTTCATGATTTCACTTTTACTTTCCAAAATGTTCTTCGGATTATCTTTTTTATGCTTGAAAATTAAAATTGAATTTTTTTTTAATTTTTTTACTTACATTCTTGGATCATTCCAACACCACAAGAATGATTTGGATCTAATTGTTTAAAAGAAAATAATTATCCAATTGATATTTTTATTTCGAAAATTTATATTTTATAATTTATATTTGCTTGAATAAGGAAGGGATGTATGATGTATTGATACGATAGAATATTACCACTTATTAAGATATATTCCACATAATGTATCCCTTTTGGTAAATTTTCCAGGCAGGATGATTATCTTTTGATTTGACAGAGATAAAAAGAGTTTATCAGTTACAATAGAATTGGAATTCCCTTTGATATATTCTTTAGTATCAGAAAATTTGAGATCAAGAATTAATCCACCAGATTCGAATCTGTCTGAGATTTATTTTTGTTTCCCATTTTTTTTATAATTTAGAATCAAAATCAATTTTAAATTAAAATGATTTTAATAAGAAGAAAGTTTATTTTAATGACAAAATGTTATTCTTATGAAACACAATAAAAGATTAATAATTGAGAACAAATTCCAAAAAAAGAAACCAAACAACTTTGGGAATCTTATTTTGAACAAAGACAGTGTCATTCAACCTTTTTCTAACAAGCATAAGTTGAAAAATAGTTTTTTGTATGATTTTTGAATAAAACTTGAAATTGTCAGTCGACCAGTCCAAAGACAAGTGATATCCTTTTGGTAAAATCTTTGGAATCTCGACATCTTCACATATGTAACAAACACTTCTCCCTCCCAAACACACACTGAAGTGTAAATATGGATTATTGAATTCTATTTTGGTGGGAACAAAAACCATTCCCTTTTCTTTAGTTCCATGGTAGAAATGTGTCTCTTTCTTTTCAAAATTTATTAGAATCCCTTTTTTAAAATTAAATTATAAATTAAAAATTTAAAAATCTAAAAATTTAAATTAAAAATAAAATATTTAATATTAAAAATAAAAAAAATAAAAAAAATTATAAATTAAATTTAAAAATTATAAATTAAAAATTACAGATCAAAAATTAAAAATTAAAGATTAAAGATTTAAAATTGTGAATCTTTTACCTACTCTCTTCAATTTGTCAAGATTTTTCTGAATATTTGCAAAAGTTTTTTCCACTTTATTTTTTCTGTTTATCAAATAATCGAATTCTGCATTATTAAAATGTGTGTCATCAGAATATTTATGAAATATGTTCCCATTATTCCACAAATCTTTTTTTCAAAAAATTTTCATTTGTTTTTTTAATTTTTAATATTTTTTTTTTGGTTTTTTTTTTTAAATAAATTTTTTCTCACAGTCATTTGTCAACATGTAATGTGAATTTTTCTGGTACCTTCCAAGTGCTTTAATCTAATTTTTTAATACCAATTTTTTTATTTTTCAATCTTACAATGGAAGATGTTTTTCGGATTATCTTTTTTATGCTTGAAAATTAAAATTGAATTTTTTATTAATTTTTATTTTTTGCTTACATTCTTGGATCATTCCAACACCACAAGAATGATTTGGATCTAATTGTTTAAAAGAAAATAATTATCCAATTGATATTTTTATTTCGAAAATTTATATTTTATAATTTATATTTGCTTGAATAAGGAAGGGATGTATGATGTATTGATACGATAGAATATTACCACTTATTAAGATATATTCCACATAATGTATCCCTTTTGGTAAATTTTCCAGGCAGGATGATTATCTTTTGATTTGACAGAGATAAAAAGAGTTTATCAGTTACAATAGAATTGGAATTCCCTTTGACATATTCTTTAGTATCAGAAAATTTGAGATCAAGAATTAATCCACCAGACTCAAATCTGTCTTTAGATTTATTTTTGTTTCCCATTTTTTTTTTCTTTCGATAATAAAAAAATTAAAAAAAAACTATCTTTCGTTTTGAAATAAAACAATTTTTGTGAAACTTTCCAAAAAAAAAACATTAGTTTTTCATTTAGTATTACTCAAAAAAGTTTTTTAAAACTTTAAAAAAACTCTCGAATAGATTTCATGTTTGAAATGAAAAAGATTAAATCAGTTGAAAATATTTAATCAATTAATCAGCCAAAAAATAATTGAGAAACCAAAAAAGTTCGAGGAACATTATAAAGTTTGTTTGATTTTTTAATAAAAATTTCGGATAATAAATTGAAAACAAAGAAACCAAATGACTTTAGGAACTTTAGTCTTCAACAAAACAGTTCTATTCAATCTCTGTCTAACAAGCATCATCTGTTTGACAGTTTGCTGAAAAGGAAGGGAGTAAAGAAGAAAGTTCTGAGTGGACCAATCTAAATAAATCTCATATCCCTTTGGCAAATTTGGTAAAACGACGTCTTCGCAGATGTAACAGATGCCGTTTCCCAGACAGATGTTGTAGTAGAGGTGCGGGTTGTCAAATTTCATTGGGTTGGGTTCTTGGAACATTCCTTGTTCTTTGGTGCCGTGATAAATGAAGATCTCGTTTAGGTGGAAATTCACCATGATTCCTAAAAATATTAAAATTAAATATTTTTACATTTTATTTGTCTTTTTCTATATTTTTATTTTTTATTTTTTATTTTTTATTTCAAATTTTTTATTTATTTTTTATTTTTTATTTTTTATATTTTATTTTTTATTTTTATTTTATTTGTATTTTAAAACATTTTTTATTTATTTTTATTAAAAACTTTTTTTATATTAAAATTTAAATTTTAAACTTTAATTATTTTTTTATATCTTTTTTGTTCGTTTTTGTACCAATTCTATAAATGGTCTGGCTCCTTTTCTTTATTTCTTTAACAATATTTGGGAGATCCAGAGTGATTAAATGAAGCAAAGAATCGTTATTCATTTGTTTAGCTTTATGAGGTTTGTTAGTTTTCCCATTCACATAAAACACTTTTAAAAAATAAATAAATAATAATTTATTTTCAAATTAAAATAATAAAAAATAATTAAACATTAATAAATATTAATAAAAAATAATTAAACATTTATAAAATAAATTAGAAATTAAATAAAAATTTACAAATTAATAAGTTAATAAAAATATTAAAAAAATTTAATTCAAAATTTTAAATTAATAAAAAATTAATTGGGATGTCCAAAAATATTCCAACAGTCCAAATTTAGTTAGTAAAAATTTTATATCCGCTAAGTTGTCAGATTTGGACATGTCTAAAAAATTAATAATTAAAATAGATTTTTAATAATTTTTTTACATCCATTTGAACTCAGACAATAACATTTGCTTTGGTACATTGCGAATGCTTGATTTTTTTTTTTTTGATTTATAAATTATTTTCTAATTAAAACATGTATTCAATTGGATTTACTGGGATAGGTATCCAATGGACGATCTTGAAATTTATGATTCAAAAAATGAGTTTATAATATTGTTAGATGGTGGATTTTAAATTGAATTATTTTTTATACGTTCTTCAAACATTCCTGCACTGCTAAATGATCCTTATTTTACAAATTGATAATGATGATTTCTCAATTATAATCTGTTTATATTTACGATGGATGAATATGAACTCTGCATAATGGATCCCCTCGCTAAATTTCTGGGGGATCGTCGCGATATGTTGTTCAGGTTGGGAGAATATGATTTTATCTTCCACCTTGAAGTTTTTATCTTTCCTGAAAACATATTGAGGGTCTTTGGAAAATTTGAGATCAGGAATATTCATTTTTTTTTATTTTAATTTAAATTTATTTTAAAAAAAAAAAAAACAAAAAAATAAATAAAAAAAAAACATCAAAGATCATTCAACTTTTTGTTCAAAAGTAAATTCAAATTTCATTTTGATCTTTTAGTTTTTATTAAAAAAATCTAAACTTATTCAACTGGTTTGTTCATACTCTTAAAATTGAGTATTAATAAAAACTTTTAAAGTCTAAAATTAATCTTTCAAAAGAAAACTCTCTTAAAAAAGTTTGATAAAAAAAACTTATTTCTAAATAAAAAAAAATTAAAATCATTTCACTCTTTTATTGATTAATCTTTTTAATTGAAAGTTTTTTATCAAAAGTTTTGTTTCAAAAAATAAATCTTTAGTCAAGAAAAAAAAGAATGGTGCTTTTTTAATAATAACTTATGACTAAATACTCAAAACAAAGAAAGCAAATAACTTTAGGAATTTTGTTTTTCGAAAAAGTGGTGTTATTCAATCTATTTCTAACAAGCATCATCTTGTGTATAGTCTTCCTCAAAGGATAGTGATACAGATGAAAATTTTGAGTGGACCATTTCAAATAAATGTTGTATCCTTTTGGAAGCTGATCAGGTAAATCGACGTCTTCGCATATATAACACACACCCATTCCCAAACATATGTCGTAGTACAAATGAGGATTGTTGAAGGTCATTTTGTTGGTGTCAAGTCTCATTCCTTTAGTTTTATTTCCATGATAAAAATAGATTTCATTTTTGTAGAAATTCACTAAAACTCCTATTAAAAGTTAATGAATTTTTTTGTTAATGTTTTTTTTTTTTTTTTATTTTCTTGGAATATCTTTTTTTAGATTTTATTTACAAAATTTGTTTTTTTAAAAATTTTTTGTTTTTGTTTTTTATTTATTTAAAAAATGAATATCTTGTTTCATATTTTATTTAAATTTTTTTTTTTGAAATTTTTTTGTTTATTTAAAAAATGTTATTTGTATTAAAATTTTTTCATTTTTACAATGATTATGTCTTATTTGGTTATTTAAAATTTATTTTATTATAAATTTTTTTGATTTTTTAATTTTTTTGATTTTTTAAATTTTTGTAGGTTTATATTTTTAAATTTTAATTTAAATTTGTTTTTTTTTGTTTATTTGATCAACCAATTCTTCCTATTTGTTTATTCTTTGAAATGAATTCAACTGTTCTTTTCAGATCTTCAGGAAAAATATACTTTGCCAAATACTTATTATCGAAACTTGCTTTGTGGTTCTTTCCCATGTTTCCATTTGAGTAATATACTTTAAAAAAACAATTAATTAAAAAAAAAAAAAAGAATTTTTTACTCCCATTCGAACTTATACAATAGCTTTTACTTTGGTACATGTTGTATGCTTGTTTAAAAAATTTTTGTATGAAATTAAAAAATTTGAAATTAAATGTTTTTTTACTTGGATTAGAATCATTCGCACAATCTTTAGTTCATGTTTTTTTTTTGATTTGAAATTAAAAATTTAGGAGATGAGATTGAATTAAAAAAGATATTTATTTTTTTATTTGTAAAAATGATCGTCAATAGGATCAATATTAATCAACATTTACAAATGATAAAATTATAATTTGCATCTCATTGATCAATTATACTACCTTATGTTGAGATATATAAAAATTGATCCAAATTATATGGAGACAAAAAAATTTTCTTTTACGTTCTTCGATCAAACCAACACCAATATAGGTTGCTATAATAAAAAAATAAAAATATAAGAAGAGTTGTTTAAGATCAACCTATTTTGGATAATATTTTTACTCGAAATAAAAGCGAATTCTGCATAATGTATTCCTTCGCTTAATTTGGTTGGAATCATCACGATTTTTTGAGTAGATTTGGAATAGAATAACTTATCCTCAACTATCATAGATTCATCTGGCCGATAAAAAAATTTGGGGTCGTTTGAATATCTGAGATCAGGTAAATTCATTTTTTTTTATTTTTTTTTTTATTTTTTTTTTTCACTGAAAAAAGTTTAAAAGTTTTGTTTGAATAAAACTTCCAAAAAAAAGTTTAAAAAAAGAGATTTTACTTTTTTTTTTAATGAAAATTTTTGATGAGATGTTCGAAAAAAAGAAACCAAATAACTTTGGGAATTTTATTTTTTGAAAAAGAAGTTTTGTTCAACCTGTTTCTAACAAGCAAAAGCTTCAAAATAGTTTTTCTCAAAACAAGGGAATAATGTTTGTAATTTTGAGTGGACCAATTCAAATAAATCTCGTATCCCTTTGGTAAATTCTTTGGAAGTTCTACGTCTTCACAAATGTATCCCACTCCATTTCCGAAACAAAGGTTGTACACGAGATGATCATGCTTGAATGGTTGTGGTAATTCTTCCAAAAAGAGTCCTTCTTTTTTTTTTTCCGTGATAGAAATAAAGTTCTTTCTTGTGAAAGTTGATCATTATCCTATTTTTAAAAAAAATTGAATTTAATTAATTGAAAAAATTTTTGAAAAGATAAAAAAATAAAAAATAGAAATAAAAAAAATATTAAATAAAAATATAAATGAAAAATAAAATTATAAAAAAAATATTTATAAAGAAATTCATTAACAAGTACAATTTTTTTAAAATTATGTATTTTATTCAGAAAATATTTTTTTCAATTTATTTACCCACTCTTATTAAGTTTTCCTTTTCTTTTATTATTTTTTCTTTCATTTCTTGAATATTTGGGGATATAATATGAATGTAAATGTTATTTCAGATTTCACTGGAAGTTGAGTTGGCACTGTTACCTGTGCCATACATTTCTATCAAAATAAATGTAAAATAAAAATGAAAAATTAAAAATTTAAAAATTTAAAAAATTTTTTTTTTAATTTTACTTCCATTGGAACAAAGATAGTTGCATCTTTTTTGAAACCATCCAAATGCTTATTTTTTTTTTAATTTTTTTTTTTCAATTTAATATTATTTCAATTAATTGATATATCAAGTGAATTTACTTGGATATGTATCCTTGGGTTCATCTATAATAATAAAAGGGTATGAATGTTATTCTTTAACAAATTCAAAAAAAAAAAATCATTATTTACGTTCATCAAATACACCTGCACCAACAAATGATGCTAATATATCAAACGAGTAATTAAAATTTACAAATCCTTTAATAGTTTCTAAAATGAATTACTGCATATTATGATGAATTCTGCATAATGTATCCCCTCATTAAATTTTTGAGGAATAATAACTGTTTTGTACGATAAATTTTCTTTTGAATAAAATAATTTATCATCAAAATCTGTTAATTTTGTTTCTAAATAAACAGATTTTGGATCGTTGGAGAATCTGAGATCAGGCAAATTCATTTTTTTTTTTTTTTTTTTATTTATTCACTGAAAAAAAAAAAAGTTTTGTTTTGAAAATCCAAAAAAAAAAGTTTTAAAGTTTTGTTTTAAAAAGATTATTAAAAAGTTTGATAAGTTTTTTTTTTTTAATGAAAGTTTTTGATGAGATGTTCGAAAAAAAGAAACCAAATAACTTTGGGAATTTTGTTTTTTGAAAAAGTGGTGTTGTTCAACCTGTTTCTAACAAGCATCAGTTTAAACATTAATTTCTGTAAAGAAAGGGAATAATGTTTGTAATTTTCAGTGGACCAATTCAAATAAACCTCGTATCCCTTTGGTAAATTCTTTGGAAGTTCTACGTCTTCACAAATGTATCCCACACCATTACCCAAACAAAGATTGTACACCAGATTATCATGTTTGAATGGTTGAGGAGTATCAACTAAAAGTAGTCCTTTTTTTTTTGTTCCGTAATAAAAAAAAGCTTCTTTTTTGTGGAAGTTGATCATTATTCCTATATTTTTAAATAAATTGGATTGAAAAAATATAATAAAAATTAAAAATAAAAATAAAAAATAATTTAATCAATAAAAATAATAAAAATAAAAAATAAAAAAAATATCAATTTTCCAAACACTTATGCAGTGGTTTATTCCTCTACATATCTACACAGGATGCTAAAGTATAAAGATAAAAAAGAAAAAGGAAGGTGACATTGAAATCCCTTGGAAGGGGGAGGCCAACATAATCCATCGGAGTTTATAATTATGGAAGAGATTTAAATTGATACATTCTTACTTTAATCAAATTTTTATTTAAATTTTGAACTGATAAATTAAAACACTGTCTATATCTCGCATATTTATATGGGGAATATATTCATTCAAACACAATAAAAAATAAAAAAATAAAAATAAATATTAAAAATTATTAAACATTATTAAAATTTTAAAAATAAAATTGTCATTGAAATAAATTTAAAAGTTTTTAATTACCCACTCTCATTAAAGAATCCTTGTGTTTTCTTATTTTCTCTTTCGTTTCTGTTACATCAGAAGAAATTACACCCATATAAATTTTATTTCCTATCTCATCCGAGCCTGCAGTGACGCCTGGACTTCCCAAAATATACAAAACTAATAAAAAAAATCAAAAAAGAAATCAAAAAAAAAATAAAAAAGAAATTACGTCCATTTGAACAAAGATAGTTGGATTTTTTTTGGAACCATCCATAAGCTTTTTTTTTTTTTTTAAATTTAATTTATTTCATTTTATTTCAATTTTTGATATATCAAAGGAATTTACTTGGATGTGTATCCTTGGGTTCATCTAAAATAAGAAAAGGTATGAATGTTGTTATAAATTCAAAAAAAAATCCTATTTACGTTCATCAAATACACCCACTCCAACAAATGATGCTAATATATCAAATGGTAATTAATTAAAATTTTACAAATCCATTAATAGAATGTGAAATGAATTACTTCCAATTATGATGAATTCTGCATAATGTATCCCCTCATTAAATTTTTGGGGAATGATAATTGTCTTTTGAGTTGAATCTTCTTTTGAATAAAATAATTTATCATCTATTAAAGACCAATTTGATTTTTCATAAGTGAATATTGGATCGTTAGAAAATTTGAGATCAGGTAAATTCATTTTTTTTATTTTTTTATTCATTTATTCACGAAAAAAAAAAATTAAAAAGTTTTGTTTTAAAAAGATTATTAAAAAGTTTGATAAAACAAATCTTCTAAAAAAAAAAGTTTTAAAACAAGAAATTTCAGTTTTTATTTTAATGAAAGTTTTTGATGAGATGTTCGAAAAAAAGAAACCAAATAACTTTGGGAATTTTATTTTTTGAAAAAGAAGTTTTGTTCAACCTGTTTCTAACAAGCAAAAGCTTCAAAATAGTTTTTCTCAAAACAAGGGAATAATGTTTGTAATTTTGAGTGGACCAATTCAAATAAATCTCGTATCCCTTTGGTAAATTCTTTGGAAGTTCTACGTCTTCGCAAATGTATCCCAACCCTTTACCGAAACAAAGGTTGTACACGAGGTAATCATGCTTGAATGGTTGTGGTAATTCTTCCAAAAAGAGACCTTCTTTTTTTTTTCCGTGATAGAAATAAACTTCTTTCTTGTGAAAGTTGATCATTATTCCTATTTTTAATAAAAAAATAAATTATTAAATAAAAATAAAAACAAAAATAAAAATTAAAAATTATTGGATTTAAAATAAAAAATTTGAAATAAAAATAATTAAATGAAGAAAAAAAAAAATATCAAAAAACTGAAAAACTAAACAAAATTAAGAAAAAAAAATTTAATATTTTTGTTAAAATAAAAATAAATGAAATGATTTAATTTTTTTTAATTTTGAATATTTAATTACCCACTCTTATTAAGTTATCCTTTTCTTTTATTATTTTCTCTTTGGTTTCTTGAGTGTTTGAAGATATCAAAATCATTTGATCAGGATTTCCTAACTTATCAGATATCGAAACACGGTCGCCTGCTATTCCTATTTTATATAATACTAATGAAATAAATAAAAAATAAAAAATAAAAAAAATTTTACATCCATTGGAACAAATGTAGTTTGATCTCGTTTGGAACCATCCAAATGCTTTTTTTTTTTTTTTTATATCAAAATAAAATAAAATATATATTTGAACATAATGAAATCTAGAATTTACTGGGGCATGAATCATTGGATTGATCTTGATGGATAATTAATTCAAGAAATCTCCAAAATATAAATTGATATTTTTTTTACGTTCATCAAATACACCTGCACCAACATAAGATGCTTTGATTATCAAATAAATAAATGAGTTATTAAAGATATAAATCGATAAAATAAAAGAATATACATGCAATTATGATAAATTCAGAGTAATGTATCCCCTCGCTAAATTTTTGAGGTATAATCACAATCTTTTGGGCTGAATTTCCAGAAGAACAGAATAATTTCTCATCAAAATTTTCTATTGTTCCTTTATAAATGTATTTTGGATCATTGGAGAATTTGAGATCAGGTAACTTCATTTTTTTTTATTTAAATTTTTTTTTTGAATTCACACTGAAAAAAAATAAAAAAAAAAATTTAAATAAAATAGTTTAAAAACAAAAAAATAAAAAAGTGCTAGTTGATCTTCTTTAGAAAAATTAATGTTTGATTTTTTTTTTTTATTCATTTAACAGAAGATATTCAAAACAAAGAAACCAAACAAATTTGGGAACTTTAAAAGAAACCATGATTGTGGAATTAAGTCTGTATCGTATGAGCATCATCATATAAATTGTTTCTTGAAGTTCATTGGAAAAGTTCCTGTAGTTTTGAGTTGACCAATTCAAAATGATTCCACATCCTTTTGGTAGGTTTGCATCATCACATATGTAACACAAACCTCCCCCTACACAAACGCTCAAGCGAAGAGATTTGTGTTGTTTATCAATTAACACTCCACCTGCATATTCCAGTCCCCCTTCTTTTGTACCACAATAAAAATCTATTTCTTTATTTTTGAAATTGATCAAAACACCTAAAAAAAAAAATAAAAAAATGAGTTTAAATTAATGTGATACTATTTTTATTTTTTTAATTTTTATTTTTATTTTTAACATTTTTTTATTTTTTATTACCAATTCTCATTAGCTTTTTTCTCGTTTCTTTTATTTTCTCGATTGTTTCTGAAACATCAGAAATATTAGAGAGATGCAAAAATGATCCATTAGTTAGTTTTTTAAAATCGTGATCTTCTAGTTTACTTCCGTTTACGTACAACACTTTAAAAAATAATACAATTAAATAATTTAAAAATTAATTAATTTTTTTTTTACTTCCATTTGAGCAGATGAAATAACTATTTGGAAGGTTCCATCCGTAGGCTTTTTAAAAAATTGATTGATTAAAGTTTTTTTAATTTTTTTAAACTAATAAGAAATAATATTTACTGGATCCTCTTAAATCAACTTTTTTTTTCAAAAAAAAAAAAATGGCGGTTAAATTTATAAATTAAATTTAAAAGTATTATGCTACATTTGTTGATGAATCCAATCCCACAAAAAGAAGCTGTTGTATAATGCAAATATTATTTAGAATTAATTTGTTGATTAAATCTACTTGCCACCAAGATAAATTCCATATAATGTACCCCTTCATCAAAGATATCGGGTATTATAATCGTCTTTTGGGTTTTGGAATGAAATATCTTCTCTGTGATAACTCTTTCAGTTCGATTATCGATCAAATAATTGACATCATCAACAAATTTAAGATCAGTGAATAGATTATCAGATACTTTAGTGATTATTTCCTCTTTTTGTTTTGGTGGAGGTATGCTTTCAATTTTTTTTTTATTATCAACAGTGATGATTTCTTGATCCTTTTTAATTATCTCTTTCGATTCTTTCTTTGTTTCTTTGTGATCTTTTAAATTCTTATTCCCCATTCAACTCTTTTTTTTATTTTTTTCAACCAAGCTTTTTTATTCATTTTTTTATTTTTTAATTTATTCAATTTTAGATTTCGAATTTAAAATAATAAAATTTAAACAAATAATTAAAAAAGAAAAAAAAAGACAAAATTTTGGAATTACTCAAACTAATTTAACAATATATTCAAAGCAAAGAAACCAAACAACTTTGGGAACTTTAAAAGAAAGTAAAACAGTAGAATTAAGTCGATTCCTAACAAGCATCATCGTATAAATTATATCCTGCAAATAATTCGAAAAATTTTTGTAGTTCTGAGTTGACCAATCCAAATCAATATAAATTCCTTGAGGTAATTTAACAGGTAAGCAAACATCATCGCAAATATAACACAACCCACCTCCCACACAAACACTCAGACGTAGGTAGTCATGTTGGATTTCTAAATTGTCTTCATTCAAGTTCATTCCACTTTCTTTCTTTCCGTAGTAGAAAAAAATTTTTTTTGTTGTAAAATCAAATAAAACCCCTTTTTTTTTCGAAATAAAAAAATTTAAAAAAATTCTTAGAAATATTCTAAAAAAAAATTAAATTTTATTTTACCCACTCTATAAAGAGAATTTTCTTTTTCTCTTATCCTATTCATTGTTCCTTCCATGTCATTGATTTTAATCAAGTTGGTATGAGAGCTATTGGTCATCTCCCTCCCTTTGTGGTTTTTATTTACTTGACTGTTGTAATACAAAACTTTTTTCAATAAAAAAAGTTTATTTATTTTTAAAAATAAAATAAACAAAATAAATATACCTCCGTTCGAACACATGTAATAATTATTTGTTTGATACCATCCAAATGCTTTTTTTTTTAAAAGTTAATCATTTTTAAAAAATTAATAAAAAAATTCTCACTTGATCCCATCAAATCATCTAATTTCAAACGATTATTTTATCAAAATTTTTTATTTTAGTTATCCTTACAACTTTCAATCAATCCAACACCACAAAATGTTCCTATATTTTGTTGATATAATTTATATTAAATATCCGCTCTAAAAAATCGTAAATAAAAAATTTTGCAATATCATATATACCTGTTATAAAGATGAATTCAACATAATGTATCCCTTTGGTAAACATATTGGGTATAATTATCGTCTTCTGGTTATTCGAATGAAATATCTTTTGTGTGATCACCCTTTCTGATCTGCTATCTATCAAATATTCTTTATTATCTTCAAATTGGAGTTGAGGAATCAATTTATTTGATACTTTAGTGTTTATTTCTTTTCTTATCTTTAATCCTTTGATTTCTTTGCATTTATTATTTATTGGTTCGTTATTTTGCTTGATTATCTCTTCTTTCTCCTCTTTCTTCTTTTTTCCATTATTTTTATTCCCCATTTTTTTTTATTATAAATTATTTTGGAAATTTCCTTTTAAACATCTCATAGCCAAAAAAAATTCTAAATAAAAATCATCATAAATGTATCTTAAAAAAGGGTTCCAACTCAATTCTTTAAAATAAGAAAATTTATTTGGATATTTTTTTTCTTATAGAAATTTGTGGGTGCTTAAAAAAAAAAAGTGAAATAAAGATAGTTTCTCTTTTACTTTCACAACTTTTTTTATCAATTTTATTTTTAAACATTCATATCAAATCAAAATAATAAAATAAAATAAAATAAAATTGATAAAGGAAAAGAAAAATTCTTCCAAAATGATAGTTGATCTCAAATTCTCGGATAATCCAGAGTATATTAAAATCCCACGGATTTTATTGCATGTGATAAACTGTTCATTGCGAAAGATACCCAAAAGATAATCATCCTGCCTGAGAAATATTCAGAAGGGATACATTATGTAGAATATATCTTTCTGAATGGTAATATTTCATTCAATTAAATCATCATACATCCCTTTATTTATTGGCATATAAAAATAAAAAAAAAATTTTCTTTCATTTAATAAATGAAATTTAGAATCTTCATTTTGTGGTGTTGGAATGATTCAAGAACGTAAATATATTTTTTTTTAAGGGAATTATAAATTAAATCTTAAATTTCTCTTCAAATTTTTAATACATCTTACATTTTTATCAGATAATCCAAAAGACCGAAATCCAAGTAAGAAGAATATTTTTTTTTTTGAGTATTTATCTATTTTTATATAAAAAATAAAGCATTTGGATGGTTTCAAAAGGAATCTTATTATATGGTCACGGACAATAGTAATAAAAAAAAAAAATAAAAAATTAAAAACAAATTAAAAATTCTTTTACTTTAAAATAAAAATATTAAAATAAGAATAAAAATTTTAAAAATTAAATAATTAAAATAATAATAAAATAAAAATATTTTTGTTTCAGTTTTGTGGCAGAATGGAGATGTTGCCAAAAAGAATGATCACGGAGGAAAATTCAAAAACAAAAACTTCTTTCATTTGAAAAATGAGAAAGATCCAGATCAAACTATCAAAAATATAAAACAAAACTTGAAAGTTCTAACAAGAGTAGGTAAAAAACAAATTAAAAAATTCCAAATTTTAAAATATTTATTTTAATGTTTTTATTTTTATATTAAATTAATTTTTTATTAATTTTTATATTATTCATTTTTTAAAAAGGAATCTTAGTAAATTTTGAAAAAAAAGAAATTCATTTCTACAATGGAAGCATTAAAGAAGGAATGTTTTTAGAGCCCAATAAACTCATTTTCGAAAATCCTTACCTCCACTTCAATGTCTGTTTAGGAGGAAAAAGCGTTTGTTACATCTGTGAAGATGTCGAACTCCCAAAGATTTTACCAGAGGGATACGAGGTTTATTTTGGTTGGTCGACTGAAAATTACAAATTTTATTCTGAAATTCTCCAAAACACCATTTTGAAGCTTTTGCTTGTTAGAAACAGGTTGAACAACACTTCTTTTTCAAAAAATAAAATTCCAAAAGTTATTTGGTTTCTTTGTTTTGAACATCTCATCAAAAACTTTTATTAAAAAAATTTTGTGAACCCAAAATGAAAAGTTTGAAAAATACATTGTTTCTAAATTCAAAGAAAAATTTATTTTATATTTTTTAATATTCAAAAAAAATTAATTTTTTAATACAAAA
This sequence comes from Cochliopodium minus, assembly GCA_024220525.1. NCBI lineage: Eukaryota > Discosea > Himatismenida > Cochliopodiidae > Cochliopodium > Cochliopodium minus. The sequence continues at coordinate 107,266 of JAMYWO010000024.1, read as the reverse complement.
AATTCTCTTTCTCTTGATCCATCAACATTGGTGAGATTTTTATCTGAGGAGGAGTGGATCCGATTTGGAATTGAGAAGAAGTAGAGAAGAGGGAAGGGATCTTGGGAGGCAACTGACCGAGTCTCTTTTTATTGGGAGAGTTTTTGAGGCGAGACAAAAGAGATTTCTTCTTGTTGGAAGATGGAGTTCTCTTCTTAGTAGACAAACTCAAGTTATTGATGTGATTTATGTTGATATTGGATTTTCTCGTTGAAGAAGGAGCGATTTGTACATTTATTTTGTTATTGTTGTTGAAAGTGTTTAAAATAAAGTTATTGTTGATGTTGTTGCTGTTAATCAAGTTGTTTGTTGGCTTTTCGTTCAAAACTCTACTTTCGCTACTTTTGGTAGATTTGGAGAATCCGTGCCCGATGGTGCGTGTTTGGAGTCTGCTTGAAGGAGGGTTGATTTTGCTAGGAGGGAGCTCAGGAATGTTTCCAAGTTCAGATTCCACCTCGTTTTCTTTGGCATTGTTGCTCAATTTCAACTTTTCGATGTTTTTTTGTAGTTTATCAATATTAATGTTATCACTATTATTATTTACATTGACATTATTATTAATGCTATTAATATTATTTAGATTGATGCTATTGTTGACTTTGTTTTCTTTGTTTTGTTGAAGATTTATCTTTGTGTGCATCAGTTGTGTTGTTTTGCTGCTTGGAGGAAGATCCATGCGTCTTTTTTTGGGAGAAGCAAGAGAGGCGCGGAGCTTTGTGCGAGGCGAGCTCTCCTTCTTTCTGTTGAGGAGATCTTGCACGGGTTGTTGAAACTTGCTTGTAAAATTCACTTTTTTTCTTTTTTTCTCCTTCTCCGTCAAAACATTTATATTCGAATTTGTATTTGATAAAGATGATGATGAAGATGTAGATGGAGGTCTAAGATTAGAAATAAATTTATTATTATTTATATTATTTATATTATTTGTATTCGAGTTATTCATAGAAGATAGATTTGTTTTATTTGTATTATTATTGTTCATTGAAGGAATAGAAGTTTTATTGAAAGTATTATTATTCATGATTGTATTATTATTTTGGGAAGGGATATTGCTATTAATGGTATTGTTGTTGTAAGAAGGAATATGATATTTATTCAATGTGGTGGAGGAAGTTGTGTTATTTTGCTTGATCCGTTCAACTTTTTCTTTGTGAGAGGAGAGTTGAGGAGGAGGGATCTCACCAGAAGTGGTCCTCAAAACAAAAGAGTTGGGAAAAGAAGAACAACCAGACCCCACAAGAAGATTCTCTTCGTTGTTTTGACAATGAGAAGGTTGTTGGGATCCGAACAAAGAGAGTTGGAGCTTGTGAATCGATTGATCTTTCTGTTCTATCATCATTTCTTGCTCCTTTAGCTTCTTTTGAAGTTCCATGATGATTTGGCTTTGTTTGGCAATCTCTTGTTGGAACTGGCTCGCCTTGAAATTTAAGTTTGAAGAAAAAGAAATCGACTTTTCTGTGGGGTTCACTTTTATTGACTTTGCTCTGTCTGCGAACCTGAGTGTGTTGAATGAGTCTTCGTAGTGAAGATGGGAGGGTGATAGCGTTCCTATCATGATCGTTTTGGAGCTGCCTGTGAAGCTGCTTTTCAACAGTCTTGTCAATATACTTTCTCTGAACGGAACAAATTTTGTGTTTCCCATTGAAAGAGAGTTGATGCATTTTCCTTTAATTAATTTGTTTTAGAAATTAAATTTCAAATTTCAAAAAGTATTCTTTTTTTATTTACCTAATGCCAACAATGATTTGTTGATATTTGCTCCTTCTTTCAATCTTGTTCCTGTATTCTTTGTTTGGCTCGCTCTATCATATAATTCAAAATATATTAAATAAATAAATGAAGATATTGTTGAATGAGGAATGCTTAAGGGTGTATATTGTATGATATGAATGTTATTGTTTAGGTATTGGGAATATATTGATTTATTTTTTATAATTTCTTTTTATACCTTTCACTTCCAGCCAAATCAATCATGGATAAGGTCGCATATTTGATCTCGCTGATCAATTTTCCATTCTCTATCAATTTCTTGGTCCTCTTGACATGCAACAACAAAATGGCATGGGATCTCGAAGAGACATCATTCGCAGCAGTGGCAGAGGTAGCTCTATTCTTGTTTCCAAGCTTCAACATCTCAAATACTTCATCAGATGTTCGAGGTTTATGCCTTGATACCCCACCTAAGCATACTCCCTCTTCTGGATCCTCTCTTAATGTAGGTGTTGGTTTCTTTCCTTCATTTGCATTATCTGTGTTTATGGTGGAATCCAATAAATCTTTTATCGTCTCGTTGTAGATCTCTATGTAGCTCATCTCCACTTCGAATTTGATGTTCTCTTCTTCTTTCTCATATTTTTCCACCATTTCGAATATCTCCGCTACTGATTTGATCATTATGCCCCAATCTTCATTATTGCCTTGAAATAAAGAAAATATAAAAATTTTAAAAGTCAATTTCACAATTATTTCAAATTGAATTTTATATTTTTTAAAAACATTTTTCACAACAAGGGAAATATTTAAGAATAAATTTACCTATCATTGTATGTGTTTTTCCTGATCCTGTCATTCCATATGAAAAAACCGATGTAGATATTCCTTCCAACACTGATGAAAAACAGTCAAAATTCTTTATTGTTTCGAAAACTTCGCTTTGTGTTGATTCCTCTATTTAATATTTTTAAATTATAAATTTTTTTATAAAGTTAAATTTGTTGATTTGTATTTGTATATATATTTAAATTTACGTGAGAATATCTTATCGAATCTGAATGGCAAATTTTTCGTTATTTTATTGCTGCTTGCAAAATTTTTCTTTCTTGAATTGATTTCGTTGATGGGATCGAATATTATCGTTTTTTCATCTACTATTGTGAATAATGGATTTGATACAGAGTCTAATTCTTTTTCTTGATTATTGAATGGTCTAATTCTTACTACCACAAGTATATTTTTACCTATAAATTTTGTAAAATGGGAGTTATGATTTTTTTTCATTGTTTAAAAATATTTATATGTATTAGGTTATGGATAAATAATTCTTTTCATACTTGCTCCTTTCATTTTTTTTTATATATCTTTACAAAATATAACGGTTTTTTTAAATTTAATATTTTTTCAAAATTAAAATATTGATAAATTCGTATTGATTGTATCCTTTTCTAGATCCAATCAAATTCACATTAATCTTTGAAAAAGAATTTAGAAAAGAATGAATTAAAATCAAAGATTTGTTTAAAGATTTGAAAAAAAAATATAAAAAAAATGGCGCCAAATATATAATTTATAAAGATCAAAATGAATCAATTCTCTCCAATTATCAGTATTTACAAAATTAGAATGTACGTACATACACCAAAATATATCAAATAAATTTTTATTGACACTTTCTTTTCTCTTTAAATAAATTCTGCTTCAAGATAAATTTTGGCAGTCATGAATTCACCAATTGGTCCACTCAATCTCCACCTATATATATATATAAATATAATTAAAGGTGAAATTTAGTGAAAATAAGGAAAGAAATTTTTTTTTTTTTTACCAATTTTGAGGATTTCCTTTCAGCTTAAATAATTCCATCTCCAATTTGGCCATTAGTTGATTGGAAGCAACAAGATTCTTGTCAAATATTTCAAGAGTGATCATATCTGTTTCATTCACATCTCTGAACTGAAAAGTCTCTTCCCAGACCGGATTTAGAGTGTTTAGTGATGGATTTGTGCTTTTGCTCTCATTTTTTATAGTTATTGTGCAGAATGGATCACTAATTCTTACAGATCCTTTATTTATAAGTTCTTTAGCTTCTTTGCAGTGTAAAATTAAATTCATTCTTTGTTTAAATTTTTTATTTTTAATTTTTTAATTTTTTATTCTATAATTTTTTCACTTAAATTAAAAAAAAATCAAAAGCTGAAATTAAATAAATAGGAATTAGATAACAACAATTTAAAGATTTTTTAATAATCTCTTTTAAAAGGAAATTGAAAAAAGATGTCATTGTCATCCATGAACGTAACATTCCATGTGATAGAAGCAAAAAATCTAAGCAACAAAGGAACAATAAGAACGAGCGATCCCTACTGTAAAATAAAGATCAATGGCCAAAAAAGAAAGACAAAACACGTCAATCACAACTTGAATCCTAAATGGAATGAGATATTGTATTTTCCTAATGTTCCACCCAATACTAATGTGAGTTTGGAGATATATGACAAGAATCTTCTCAAACATAACAGATTTATGGCTAAATTAAGCTGGGATATTTCCCAATTGAAGGATAAACCCAAAGCATGGTGGATTTTGAATGGGATCTCTGGGAAAGAAATCCAGGGATCTATTTATCTGGAAGTGGAATTTAATTGAAAGGAATTAATATGATGTGAAATTAAAAACCATACTTATTAATTGAGCGAAATTAAATTATATTTTTTGTCCACAATTGAGAATTTAATTGATTCTCGATTCAAAACGTAATTGATGTTGATTTTAACCATTAATCAATTTATTTAATTTAAAATTCTGATTTGAAACGAAATTTAAGATCATTTTAAAGTGGTTTATTTCATTGATTTTAGGCATATAACAATCCTAATCAAAATCAAAAAAAAAGAGAAAAACAAAATTAATTTTGATTATAAAAATATAATATATAAAAAAAAAGGATAAAATTTAATTAAATTCAAAAAAAAAAAATGCAAAATTTCACAATTCATGTAGTTGAAGCAAAAAACCTAAAAAATAAAGGTACTATTAGAACAAGCGATCCATACTGTAAAATCATAGTGAATAACGAAAGAGTAAGAACAAAAACAAAAAAAAACACTGTCAACCCAAGATTTGACCAGAAATTTCACTTCAACAATGTTCCAATTGATGCACCAGTGAGCATTGAAATTTATGATAAAAACATGCTTTCATCTAACAAGTTTATAGCAAAAGTACATACAGATGTTTCAAAATTGAAGAGTTATCAAAAATCATGGTAAAAAAAATTAATTTAAAAAATTTTTTTTAAGAAAAAGAAAATAAAAATAAAAATTATTCAATAGGAAAATAAACAAGAAAATAGAAACATAATAATTTTTTTTTTGTTAGGTGGCCTTTGTATGGAAGGGAAGGAGAAGTGACACAAGGATCTGTCTATTTGGAATGTTTCTTTATTGAGAATTACAACAATATCATATAGTTAAATTAAAATTTTGTTTTTAAAAACTTTTTTTAATTGGATATGAAAATGGTTGAAAAAATTTGAGTGAAAAAGATTTATAAATTATTTAAATTAATAAAAAAAAAAATTAATAAATGAATGTTACATTTAACGTAATAGAAGCTAAAGGATTGCTTGATACTGCTGTGATTGGTAAAAGCGATCCCTACTGCAAAATAAAGTTGAACAATGAAAAGAAAAAGACTAAAGTATTAAGGGGTACGCTAGATCCAATATGGAGAGAGATGTTACACTTCTCTGCTGTTCCTCATGAGGCACAGGTACGCATAGATATTTATGATAAGAATCATTTTAGGCCTAATAAGTTGATGGGAAGAATTGTTACTGATATTACAAAGCTGCAGGAAAAAACTGATGGTTGGTGGCCTTTGTTTGGAAAAGATGGTGAATCATCAATGGGATTGATCAATATTGAAGTTGAATTTAACTGAAAAATATCATTTATAAAATATAGGTCTTCAATAAAATTATTTGGGGTATGATTGATTGATTTTATATTGGGTATTTGTGATGTTTTAAATATAATCATTATATATTCAAGCCTATTGGGTTCATATTGCTTGAAAATATGAAATTGTAAAGTAAAATTTTGTTGAAAATTTCCATCAATAATAATTTACAAAGGAGTGAATGTTTGCTCATAATTAAATGAAAATTGGCTCTTATTTTTTGAATTTTTCCCATAATTTTTTTTTATTAAAATTTAGATTAAAAAAAAAATTCAAAATCAAAAGATGGACTTGAATATTAGAGTAGAGGAAGCAAAAAATTTGGAATATAAAGGAATCGTTAACAAGAACAATCCAAACGAAGAAAAGTGTTTTCCTTACGTCAAAATTAAGCTAAATAAAGTAATACAAACTACCAATGTTGCTGATTCAACTGATCCTAGATGGGAAACTACATTGACCTTTAAAGATGTCCATTTGAATGAAAAAATTCATTTGGAGGTGTTAGATAAAAGGTTGAAAAAGAGTGAAAGATGTTTGGGAAGACTTGAAATTGATATTCCTGATTTACACGAAAATGGAAAATCATGGTGGAATGTAAAAAAAAAAAGAAATTTTCTATTTTTTTAATTTTTTAATTTAATTCCAAATAAAAAAAAGTTGATTGGGAGCAATGGAGAAATGAATGTTGGTTCTATTTATCTTGAATTTGAATTTATTGAGAGGGAAAATATTCAGTCCAAATAATTTTAAAATTAAACGAATAAATATTAAAATAATTTCAGCTAAATATTAAAAATAAAATTAAAAAAGATTTTAAGAAAATAAGAGAAATATTTAAAAAAAGAATTAGATTAAATGGATATTAATTTGAGAGTAAGAGAAGCAAAAGATTTAAGATCAACTAGTACAATTATAACCTGTGATCCTTATTGCAAAGTTACTATAAATGGAGAATCTCAAGCCACCAATGAGGCAACAAATTCCACTAACCCACAATGGGATGATTGTTTAACTTTTAAAAAAGTTCCATTTTTTGAACCTGTTTTAATTGAAGTATTGGATAGAAGTCTTGATGAACAAAACAGATGGTATTTTAAAGTTGAATAAATATTTTTTTTCAGACAATTAATTTTTCTTAATCATTTTTGATTTTAAAAGTATTGGTAAAGTCGAAATGAATATAAGTCAATTTAGAGAAAACCCCAAACAATGGGTTGAGATGAAGGGCTGTTGTGGACAAACCAATGTTGGATCGATTTTTGTAGATGCTGAATTTACACATCTTGATAGTTAAAATTTAAACTTGATATCCAATAATTTACTAATTTCAGTAATTTATTTTAATTAATAAATTTAAACAAAAAAAAAAGCTAAATTTCCATATTTTTTTTTAAAAAAGCAAATAAATTTTTTTTTTAAATTTAAATTTATTTTGAAACGAAAAAAAAAGTGAAATTTCTTTTTTATTGTCCATTTTTAAAAGTATTAATTTAAAAGGAAAAAGAAATAAATAAAAAAAACTAAAAAATTAAAAAAACCATAAAAATGAGTAAATTAACAAACCTGACATTAAATGTTATTGAAGCAAAAAACTTGGTAAACACTGGTACAATCAGAACAAGTGATCCATACGTAAGAATGACAATAGGGAACCAAAGACAAAAGAGTGGGGTGATTCATAACACATTGACCCCTAAATGGGAACACAAATTTTGTTTCAAAGATATTTCTGTTGATTCTCCCATCTTGATCGAAGTAAGAGACAAAAATCTCATCAAATCTGATAGATTGATGGGAACATTGACAATTGATATGAATCAATTGAGAAACAATCCAAGATCATGGTGGAATTTATCGAGTAAAAAAAAATTTTAAAAAAATTTTAAGCTGAAAATATAATAAAATATAAAATAATTATCTTAAATAAATTTTTTATTACCTCTTTTTCTAAAAGATGTTGGAATTCAAGGTGAAACAGCTCTTGGATCAATTTACATGGAAGCGGACTTACAAGATTTTCCAACTCAAACACTGGGAGGAATGCAATCAACAGTTCCAAGCACATTTCAACAATCAAACACCCCAACAGCAGTCTATTACCCAAGTACTACCTCTACTCAAAATAGCTCTTTTCCACAATCTACTATTCCTAGTACCACAACACAGCCAAGTACTTTTCCTTCCAATACCACTGTTACCACTGAAAAAACAACCACTTTTGAGAAAAACAATTATTAATGAAAAATTAAACAAAATTATTTTTCGTTTATTTTTTTTTTGATAAATAAGTTAAAAGTTCAAAATTAAAATAAATAAAAGGAAATTTCGCCACATAAATATTTAATATATTAATTTTGGGCTCAATGATAAAAAATATTAAAAAAAAAAAAGAAAAGAAATGTTTAATCTTACACTTAATTTGTTGGAAGCAAAAAACTTGGTGAACACAGGAACAGTGAGAACAAGCGATCCATACGCGAAAGTGACGATAGGAAATCAAATTCAAAAGAGCAAAGTGGTACATAACACCACAAATCCAAGATGGGAATACAGATTTTATTTTCAAAATGTAACGATGGATTCACCCATAGTGATAGAAATAAGAGATAAACATCTCGTCAAAAAAGATCGCTTCATGGGAACTTTAATGACTGATGTATCAAAATTCAAATACAGTCCACAATCATGGTGGCCATTGACAGGAATGGAGGGTCAAGGTACATTAGGGTCAATATACATTGAAGCAGAGTTTCCAAATTTGAATGTGCAACCACAACATAGCAACATTCCTCAACAAGTTCAGGGATCTTATCCTCAACAAAGCTCTATTCCCCAACAAAACACCATTCCTCTACAAACAACGACTTGTTCTCAACAATCATATCCTCCTCAACATACTAATTTCCCTAAGCATACTTGCTATCCAATGACTACCAATAACCAAGGTAAAAAAAAAAATTTCTTTTATAAAAGTTTCATTAACAAAAATGAATTTTTTTTAGTTTTTTTTTTTCAAGTTTTCTCAAAACTTTTTTATTTTTTTTAATAAAAAGGTGATGTCGTTGAAAAAACGATATACAGACATGAAACTCATACTGTTGGAAATAATCCTCCTATCATTCAGCCTCAGCAAGGAGTTCCGCCATCAATAGTTCATGATACAACCCATCATAATTAAAAAAAAAGATTTAATTAATTTGAAAAAGTTTAAAAACTTTGTGTGAAATTGAATATGATTTAGTATGATTAAAAATCAATTTTATTATTTTTTAATAATTATAATTAGGATATCTTTTTCAATTTGTAAACATAATTCCTCCCTAAATTAATCATTATTTTGCTCATTTTTTATAAATTAATAAAAGAGTTTTTTCTTGAATATAGAAATTCAAATGAAAGAAAATTTCCAAATCAAATCAAATAAAAAAGTAAAAATAAAAAAAAAAAAGTAAAAAGGAAAATGAATTTAACACTTCATGTTGTAGAAGTAAGAAATCTTATTACAGATCTGCCATCAGTTTAAACATTGTTTAAAATGATTAATTTTTTTTAAAAAACAGTCAAAAAACTTGATAAATACTGGGACTGTGAGAACAAGTGATCCATATTGTAAAATAACTGTAAATAATGAAACAAAAAAAACAAAAGGTGAAAGAAATAAAAATGAAAAAAATAAAAAAAATAATAATAAATAATTTCGCTGAATATTTGAATAGTGATTCATAATAGTACGAATCCAAGATGGAATTACAAATATTACTTTTCAAATGTACCAATTGATGCACCTATCAGTGTTGAAGTTTTCGATAAAAATCTTATCAAGACACATAGGTTCATGGGCAGATTCCACAGCGATGTCTCCAAACTCAGACTTCAGCCAAGGAGTTGGTGGCCACTTACTGGAAGAAGTGGAGAAGGGAATCTTGGGTCTATCTATATTGAGGCTGAATTTAACCAAAATCTGTGAATGATATCGATATTAAAATAAAGATCTAATTATTAAAACATCTATTTTCTATATTCTTCTATTTGTATTCAAAATTTATAAAAAATTTGCGCCATTTTTTTTTTTTATATATTTTTATTGTTTCAATTTTTTTTTTTTTTGATTGCTTCGACAGATTAGTTCGATTCAAGCAAATGGTTAGCATCTAGTTTATTGTTCTGAAGTACTTCTCCTGCTTTTGCAAAATAGGAATCAATCATGGGTGTACTTAGAAATTATGATCTTTGACAATTGAATTAAGTTTTCTTTTCAACTTTAGGAAATCTTCTATTTTAAGATCACTTACAAATTACTAAATCAAAAAACTCATAAACAATATAAAAAAATAATATAAAAATGACTTTTTATTTCGAATGTAAAGAAACAAACTGTCAATGTTCTTTTGGTAAATAATTTTGATAAATGAGACCAAATTATCATTTGTATGTTGATCCTATTAATGATCATTTTTACAAATTTTCAAATATTTTATAATAAACAAGTAAAATTTAATGGTTGGACCAAGAAAATTAAAATGGTTGCAATTATAATATAACCACATTTATTTTAATATTTGCCATAAAATTTGGATCAATTTTATATCATTATTGATCAATGAGATCTAATTATCATTGTATATATATGTTGATTAATATGATCCTTTAATCAATAATTTTCTTTGATGATTTTACTTAGCTACAAATATTCATTTTAAAGATTTTGTTTATTGAAAAAAAAAAAATTAAATAGCCAGAATAGATTGCAACTAGCTCAATCAATAACAAGAATATTAATTTTTTATTTGTGATTTTTGAACAAAAACAAACTCAAAAACAATAGACCTTGTTGAAACATCTAGATCAACAATGAAATATTTATATGGATTCAATTAATATTTTATTAATATAAAATAAAACTTTATTTAAATTTTAAAGTTTGTTAAAATGAAAATAATATTTATTTTCTAATATATTTGTAATTAAATGTATAAAATTGAAATCGGATTTTATTTTTAATTTTTTAATGTTATAATATTAAATGGAACATAATTTTTTATAATTTTTTTAATTAAAAATTTTGTTTAAAGTGGGGTAAAATGACTTTAAAACACAATATTATTCAAATCTTTCTTTGGATAGGGTAAGTATTTTTATTCAATCAACAATATCCAAATCATTCTTTTTTCATTTTTCATTTTTCTATTTGGAATAGAGGGTAAGTATTTTTATTTAATCAACAAACATTCAAATCATTCTTTTTTCATTTTTCTATTTGGAATAGTTTGTAAGTATTTTTATTTGATCAACAAACATTCAAATCATCCTTTTTCTATTTTTCTATTTGGAATAGGGGGTAAGTATTTTAATTTAATCAACAAACATTCAAATCATTTTTCATTTTTCTTTTTGGAATAGGGGGTAAGTATTATTTAATCAACAAACATTCAAATCATCCTTTTTTCATTTTTCTTTTTGGAATAGAAGGTAAGTATTTTAATTTAATCAACAAACATTCAAATTTTTTCATTTGGAATAGGGGGTAAGTATTTTTATTTAATCAACAATATTCAAATCATTCTTTTTCTTTTTCGTTTGGAATAGAAGGTAAGTATTTTAATTTAATCAAAAACAAACATTCAAATCATTAATTTTTCTTTTTTCTATTTTTCTTTTTGGAATAGGGGGTAAGTATTTTTATTTAATCAACAAACATTCAAATCATTCTTTTTTCTTTTTTCTATTTTTCTTTTTGGAATAGGATGTAAGTATTTTATTAATCAATAATATCAAAATCATTCTTTTTCTTTTTTCTATTTTTCTTTTTGGAATAGGAAGTAAGTATTTTTATTGAATCAAAAAACATTCAAATCATTCATTTTTCTTCTTTCTTTTTCTATTTGGAATAGAATGTAAGTATTTTTATTATTTTAAAAATGATAATTTAATCATTCTTTTTCGAGAAAGTGTAATAAATGTAATCACACTTATTCCCAACACTCTTGTCAAACGATAAAAGAAACAGAAGAAAAGAGATTAGAACGAGAGAGATTACAACAAGAGAGATCAAAAACAAGTTTAGAATTGCTAGAAAAAGAAAATGTAGAATTATTATTAAAAATCGGAAAACTTGAAAGAATGGATGAACAAAACAAAGAAAAAATAGAAGAATTTGAAAAGGGAAAAATAGAGAACAAAAAGAAAATGGAGGAATTGTTAGAAAAGATCAATTTTATTTCCTCAAAGATTGAAACGACGATCGAACAAAGTGCCAAAGAAGAAGAAGAAAAACAAAGTTTCGTTTATGTTGACGAAATAAAAAAGTTTCTAATCTGTTCTCTTTGCAAAAAACTTTATGAACATCCCCAAACTTGTTCTGAATGCGATCTTTCTTGCTGTAAAAGTTGTTGTAAAAGCAATTCTTTGTGTCCTTTTGGTACAATTTTTATTTTTTGTGTCAAATTTTTTTTTTTTTGTGTCAAATTTTATGTATCAATAAAATTATTAATAAAGATTTTTAAATCTTTTAATAATTTTAAATTATTTTATATATTTTTAATTATTATGTAAATTAATTTATTTAAATTACAAACTTGTGAATATCAAAAATAGATAAACAAGCTTGCATTTTCATAAATTAAAAATCACTCCAAGCTGTTTAAATTATTTTAGCAAATATTTTCTTCTTAAAATTTTCTTTTGATCATTTTCTTATATTTGGTTAATAAATTTTTTAAAAAAATTCTTCATTTCATTTTTAACTGTTTAGATTGTGAAAATTCGAAAATGGAAACAAACAAATATTATCAAAAGAGAATCTCAAATTTACAAGTGAATTGTTTGAGTTGCCAAAAAACAATGAAAAGGATTGATTTTGAAAAACATTCGGACTGCAAAACTTATTGCAGATGGAAAGATGTGGTAGGTTGTACATTTCATGACACCAAGGGAATAACTGCTCTTCATGAAATTGATTGTGAGAAATACAAAAAGTATCTCAACATCCAAAAAGAGAATTTTAATTTGGCTCTTCCTCGATACATTCAAGAATTAAGGAACATTCTTGATAAATAATTCCAAATTTCTCAAAATTTAAATTTGATTTTCTTTTCAATTTCTTCAATTTGCTCAAAAATGTTTTCTTATCAAATTTTTTTTTTTCTATAAAATCTGAACAAAGAAACATTCCAAAGGCTGACTAGTTTAACTCGAACTATTTTTTTCAATCACCAATTAGATTTATAATAATTGAACTTTCAATTAAATCATAATTAGAAGAAAAGGAAATTTGATTATTGATAATTTTTTGAGATAAGGATAGTAATATACACTATCCTAGTTCAGTGTACTTTTGGCATGTTGGTGGCTAATTTTTTTTTTTTTTAAAAAGTGTTTATTTAATAAAAAATGAAGAGTTATTTTTTTTTTGTAAAGAAATCATGACATTTTTTTCAAATTCAAATAAAAAAAAATTAGATTTTAAATGAAGAACCTGATATACTTTTGTGTTCTCTTGATTTGCACCATCAATGCTCAAAATCAAATTAGAAATGGTGAAATTCAACTTTATAGGAAGGCTTCAAATGCATGGGTGGCTTTGTCAATTAATCAACGGGGTTATGTTAGTTTTATTCAAAATCTTAGTCCAAAAGATACCCTTGGACTTCTAGAAAATACAACAATACAAAAAAATTTCCTGCGTTTGCATTTTTTTGTTGATGGTTTAACAAAAGTTGTTATGGAAAAAGCTCAAAACTACCAAAAATTTAAAGCAGGGATAACAACATTTTGCGAATCAACAAATTTTATCCTTTTTACTTTAAAAAATATTTTGGCAGATGTGCAAAAAGATGGAAAATCCTCAAATTATGCGCCAGTAGAAAATGGAAAAATAGAAATTACCCTACCTTTCTTTGATGGAAAAAATAATATAGGAATTAAAGGGGACATGAAAATCAATGGTCAAATACTCCCTCCTGATTTAACACAAGAAGATTTGGAATTTGTTAAATCTGCTTGTTCCAATAATCCAATAGAAGCATCATTATTTCAGAAAATAGCAGAAAAAGGAGCTTTCTTGGCTGGTTTCAGTGTTAATCCTCAATTTACAGTAGAAGAATTTAAAAAATTATTTTCTGATGAAATCATCGATCAATTTGGAGAAAGAATTCAAGAAATGAAAGATAACCTAGATTCAGGATTTGATAATGTGGAAAGCATTGTTTCATCAATACAAGAAAATTATCTGAATGAAATGAACCATGAAATTCATTCCATTACTCAACTCGTGTTTCAAGAACATCAAAAAATTGCCAAAAAAAATAATTGGAAAACAACAGCCAATCATGCAACTAATGGCTTGATCGATGATTGGACAATCACAATTCCAAAGAAATTCTGGAATACAGAATATAAATTTAGTTTGATTCATCCTGATCCAGTTGAAACTGTTAATGAAAAAGAACTTTAAATTCACATTAAAATAATTTGTTTGAAACAATTTTCTGTAGTTTTCCATTCTGAAAATTCTAATTTATTTCTCGATTTTTTTGTATTGTTTTAATTTTATTAATTTTTTATTAATTCCAACATTAATTTAAAGAGATACTTAATTTGGAGGAAAACTATACTCATATCATCATTTAAGTATCCTTAACTCACCAAGTGAATGTTGTAGGAAAAATTTTTTAATTTAATTTTTTTTTATTTTTTATTTTTTATTTTTTAATTTTTAAATTTAAATTTATAATTAATAATTTTTAATTTTTAATTTTTAAATTTTAATTTTTGTGAACTAAAACTTCAAATTCAAAGAAATCATGAGCTAAATGAACAATAGTGTTCGGACAGAACTCTTGTGCTTCTTCTTGCAAAGTATGAACAGCAATTGGATTGTGAGAAGTCTCCCTTAACAAATAACGAGCTGAAAAATGAGACAAAATCAAATTTTTAGCGGAAATTTTGTTAGCAAAAGTTCCTGCCATCTCGCTTGTAGAATGTCCCACATTGATTGCCTTTTCTTTCAATGATTTGTCGTAAGTGCATTCGTGGTAGATCACATCACAATCCTTTGCTTCTTCTTCAATAGCTGACGAGTCCATTGTGTCTCCTTTTAGAATTTTTTGATGATTAGATAAAATAAAAAATAATCATTAAATTTAAAATAAAATAAATTTTTTAAATTATATAAAAATTTAAAAAATTTAAAAAATTAAATTAAAAATAGAAATATCCAAAAATATAAAATAACCAAAAATATAAATAATCAATTTAAAAATTTTAATAAAATTTTAATATTAAAAAAAATGTAATTAATAAAATATATAATAAAAATAAAAAATAATGAATAAAAAATAGAAGATAAAATAAAATTAAAAAATAAATAATAAATAATGACTAATAAAAAATAAAAAATAAACAATAAAAAATTAAAAATGAAAAAAATAAAAAATAAACAATAAGTAATGACTAATAAAAATAATAAAATAAAAAATTAAAAAATAGAAAATAAAAACAAAAAAAATTAAAAATGAAAACAAATATTAAAATAAAATATTAAAATAAAAAATAAAACGAATAAAAAGTTTAAAAATAAAATATTACCTAATATTACTATTTTCCTTCCTTTTTTAGATGTACTCAAACAATCATCATATTTAATGGTGTTTCCATCTTTTTCAAAGATTTTGTTCTTGATGAGATCTCCAATTTCCTTTCCCTGCAACCCTTTATTCTTAGCTATTGAAGTTTCGAACTTTCCTGGAATGTCTATTTCCTTCAAAACATATCCAAAACATTCTATTCTTTATTTTATTTTTATTTATTTATTATATTTTTTATTAATTATTTTTTATTTCAAATCTTTTCTATTTTATATTTTATATTTTACATTTTTTTTTTATTTTTTATTTTTTATTTTTAGAGATTTTTTATTTTTTATTTTTTATTTTTTATTTTTTATTTTTTATTTTTTATTTTTTATTTTTTATTTTTTATTTNTATTTATTTTATTTATTTTATTTATTTTATTTATTTTATTTATTTTATTTATTTTATTTATTTTATTTATTTTTAATTAAAGGTATCAAAAATTTTTTTATTTCAATTTGTTCTTCCAAAAATCAAAATCAAATGAAATGTTATTTGCTTTTTTTAAAAAAAAAAAAGGAGGAAGTCTTGAAGAAATGATTATTAACAAGTTCACCAAAATGATCGTTTACGGAGAGATGTTCCAACAGTTCATGGAGAAAGCCCTCTCCAACACAAGAAGCTCAATTGAGACCTGTGGTATTTTGACTGGGAAAATGGTGGAAACTTTTTTCCAAAAAATAAATTTTAAAAAATTATTGATCAATAATTATTATTTTTTTTTGAAAAAAGGAATATATTTTTTCATTTAGATTTTTTTATTTTTTTATTTTGTTTGTTTTTTAAAAATATTCAATTATTTTTATTTTTATTTTTATTTTATTTTATTTTTTGATTAGATTATTTTATTTTTATTTTTATTTTATTTTTGATTAGATTATATATTTATTTTTTTATTTTTAATTAATTTTTTTGTTTTTTTTTTTTAATAAAATTTTTTTGATTAATTACTTTAAATATTTTTTATTTTTATTTTATTTTAAATATTTTTTATTTTTATTTTTTTAATTCTTTAGTTTTTTAATTTTGATTTATTTTTTAATTTTTTTTTAGATCGACGGAAAATTTGTGGTAACGGATCTGATTCTCCCCAAACAAAAAGGTACGAAGGACACCTGTCATACTTACGATGAGGACCAACTTCTTGACTTCCAAATCCAGAACGACCTCCTCACTCTTGGTTGGATCCACACACATCCCACCCAGAACTGTTTCTTGGTAAAAAAAATAAAATAAAAAAATGAAAAATAAAAAATAAAACTTATATTTGAAAAAATAAATAAAATAAATTAAATATTTAAAAAAATAAAAAAAATAAAAAAATATTAAAAATAAATAAAATAAAAATAAAAATAAAAACGAAAATAAAAATAAAAATAAAAATAATAATCAATAAATAAATCTGACAAAATAAATTGAATAAAATCAAAATGAATAAATTATAATAAAATTAAAAAAATAAAATAAATAAAAAATATTTAAAATAAAAAAAAAATAATGTTAAAATATCAAAAAAATTAAAAATGAAAATGAAAAATTAATAAAAATTGAAATAAAAAATAAAAAATAAAATAATAAATATAAATATCCTAAAAAAATTCAATAAACTAAATAAAATATTGGTTAAATAGAAATAAATAATAGAAATATTTAAAAAATAAAAAAAAAAAATAAAAACAAATAAAAATAAAATAAAAAATAATGAATATAAAAAATAAAAAAATAATAAAGTAAAAAAATAAATAAAATCAATTGATATTGGTTCTTTTTTTTTTGAATATTACTCATTTAATTACAATACTTTTAATTATAGTCAAGTGTTGATTTGCATACACAACTCTCTTATCAGTTGATGCTCAAGGAGGCCATTGCCATCGTTGTTTCGCCGCAATTCAACCCCAACTTTGGTATTTTCCATCTCTCTGACATTGGCGTTTCCATTTTGCAAAAGTGTGAGGAGAGAGGTTTCCACCCACATGACAACAAAGTAGGTCTCTATCAGCACACTGAACACGCAGAGTTAGTTTGGGGAAATATGAACTTCAAAGTTCATGATTTTAGATAAAAAACAAAAATTAAAATTAAAAAAACTTTTTTGTATTATTTTTATTTTTGTTAACAAAAAAATATATCATGATTTAATTTATGAACAATGCAAAAAGTGCAAGAATTTGCAGAAAGTGCAAGAATTACTCGGTGAATGTTAATTGGAGTTAAATAGAAAAATGATAATCATTTCCATTCTTTTTTAGATTTAAAAAAACATTTTAAATTTCTTCTTAACCAATATGTTGTGATCTCTCAATTCTTCCAATTCATTTAAAGCACTCTGATTCAAAGAAACTTAGAAAGAAAAAAATTTACTTCTCTTTAAAAATCATAAGAAAAAAAACTATACATATAAAATGACAATTTTTAATTAAAAAGTGAAGAAAATGAATAATTTTTGTTCCTTTTTTCTTTTTTTAAAAAAAAAGAAAGATTCATTTGAGTTTGTGTGTAGATCTAGAGTTGTTTATATTGGAGTTAGAGTTGCCCTCAGTAGAAGCGCCAGAAAACTGAGACTTCTTCTTGGTCTGCACCTTAAAGATCAAAAGCTGGGAAAAGATGATGAGAGTGGAACCGATCCAATGAAGCCTCCAAGAAACGAGAAAAATGATTGCATTGAAAGAATCGTTGGTATAAGTCACAATGAATAGACAAGCAAAGATCAAAAGGAGCAGGATGCCGAAGCTTTGGCAGATGAGAAGGGGTACGATCTTCTTGGACTTGTTGCTTTTGTACTTGACGAGACGCATGATGAAAGCGTAGGAGACTACGATGAAGTAGATGAGAAGGAAAAAGAGCAGGATTAAGGACAGACTGCCTGCCGCCCTTATGAAAGTCAAACTCTATTTTTTAGAAAATAAAAAATAAAGGTTTTTCAAAAAAAAAAATTTGTAATAAATTAAAATGGAAGCAATGATATTTAAATAAGTGACAAAAATAATTTATTTTTAAATAATTTATCTTACTCTATATTTAAATAAATAATATTAAATAAAAATTTTTATTATAAAAATTGATTTTCAATAAATAAAATGTTAAAATTAAAATAATAAAAAAAATTAAAAAAAAATAAATAAATAAAATTAATAATAAAAAAAATAAAAAATGAAAAAATAATGAATAATAAAAAAAGGAAAAAATAAAAAAAAAAAAATGTTTACGACGTATTGAAGCGCAACAGAGATAGCGAAATAAAGGAAAACAATCCAAATGACACCTGCAAAGACAATGAAGGGATATTTGAATTTGTCAAGACTGGGTTCAATCATGTTCTTCAAAAGAAGCAACTCATTCAAGAAAAAAATCATGAAACAGATCGAGTTGAGAACTGAGGGCACTGTCAAAATGCTTGTCACCATCAGGTATGGCAATTTCATCACTGAGTGAGCTGACCAAGGATCTGCCACATTAAAAAAATAAATTTAAATAAAAAATAAATTTAAAATAAAAAATAAATTTAAACAAAAAATAAATTTAAAATGAAAAATAAATTTAAAATAAAAACAAATTTAAATAAACAAAAAATAAAAAATAAAAAATAAATTTAAAATAAAAAATAATTTAAATTAAAAATTAAATTTAATTTTTGAAAGATATTAAAATTCTTTTTATCATAATTTTGAAAATAACAAGAATAAAACAAAAACGATTAAATCATTCAAACATTTTTAAAAAATTAAAATTTTCTTCCAAAAATAAAAATTCTGAATAAATGGAAGATAAAAATTAACACAAAAATGATCAATCTTTTTTTAAAATGTATTGAAAATTTGTTGGTAAAAATGATATAATTGGATCAATATTATTTATCAATATCATAAGTGGAAATTTTTTTTTCTTTTTTTAATGACATATTTTTAACACGATAAAAAAAATCAATCATCTCTATATTGGAGATATATCTTCTAATATACAATTGATATTACATACAATGTATGGTGATTCGCATAATTATGCAAATTATTATTCCTTCTGATTATGAAAAATAATTTAAATTAATTCTTATGAGAATCTCATTGATCAAATTATATGGCGCAGATTGATATAAAAAATTTTCATTTTACCTATAAGGGATAAAAACAGAAATACAATGGCAACCATGTTGGTGGCAATGGAGATCTTTTGCAAAGTGACCTTCTTGCCCTTGGAGATGAAATCAGATACCAACCCATTGATCGCCAGCGCAAAGCTCATCACCAATATCAACATTAGAAAGGCCTGCAAAAAGATCCAGCCTCCCTTCTTCGCTTCTATCGCATATCTATTCACACTTTCTTTTTTATTTGTTAAATAAATTCATACAATATAAAATATGTCTAAAGGATATCACTTTGAATCATTGGATATCATATGATTTTTAAATTTTATACATCTATAAAAATTTTTTTTTATTATTTTCATCAAAATATAAATATTTCACTTTCTAATTGAGCATTGTAAGGTATAATAAACAAAAAATTTTAAAAACATTGATCAACTTTTTGGGCAATAAGATATATTGCTTTGAATATGAATTTTGTTTTTTATTTTTTTACCCTGCACCACAATAGGAGTGAACAATTTTCCAGAGAGCGCATTTATTGTCATGATCTTGCCCATCAAGTTTCCATTGTAAATATCCACGAAATACAAAGGAATGGTAAAATTTGAAAAATCTCCATCTTGAATTAGTTTGATAGATAGATGAAAATAAAAAATTCGATTAAATAAAGTGATTTTTGATGGATATGAATTTATTATTATTTATTATTTATCGGAGGAAGTTTCCCTTTCACATCTTTTAAATAAACTATTTTTTTTTTTTTTCACCTTTTACTATTGCATTGAATTCTGGTGATCCAGTTGCCAAAATGAGGGCTTTTGTTGTTATTTCAAAAATATAAAAAGATACATTGTAATGAAATTCAAAATTTACCAGATGCACCAGATAGTTGTGCGTAAGTCATCTAATCAATAATAAGATAATTATACCGTGATAGACTTTGCAAAAAAAATATTCTACCTTTTTGTGCAAAGTACATCCTCCAAGTATCCCTCCTAAAATTACTGCACCTGGAAAAGATCCGGGTTGAAGAGGATAACAAAAATCAAATTTCTTGGTATCGGTGGAGACGGGAACTACGAAGGAGGTGATGTTGTTGTATGATGGAGATCTGTAATATTTAAATGTTTTGATGAATACAGTTGAATTGGTCAGAACATTGAATATAAAAGAACAATTGATAATTCCTATGCAACAACTAAATAAAAATACAATCAAAAAAATGTGCTTCATTTTTTTTTTTAATTTTTATTTTAAATATGAAAAATAAACATATTTAAAACTGGAAAATCTGAAAAATCACTCAAAAGTAATCCGCATGAAAGATTGTCTTGAATTTCTGAATCATCAAAAAAAAAATACAATTTAAGAACATTTTTTTAAAAAAATCATTCAGATAGGATTAAATGATAATTATCTAAATATTGATCAATAAGGCAAAAAAAAAAAAAAAAAATAAGGCAAAAGAATGGCAACACCATTTCTATTCCATAAATCTTTCCATCCTTCAACAAAGACCAATCAAAAAAAATTATGGCTCGCAGAACAGAGGGAATTGGAGGAAAAAAGAAAGGCAGAGGAAAGGAGAAGGGAGATAGATATAGAGAGATCCCTCTCCTTTAATTTCAATGATGGAACCCAAAATAACAAGCATGTAGCAAAACATCTCAAAGATATTCAATCTTTGAGTTTCATGTATAAACAACCTCAAAGCATGAAAATGGATACTAATACCAATACCAATAATAACAGTACTATTATTCTATTTTTTTATTTTTTCACGGGTGAATAATTACTAATTTTTATTGATTGTGTATTCAGATAAAAAGGAGACGAGGATAGATGAGAAATTCGAATTTTTGAAAGGTGCCCCCAAAGAAATCATGTCTGATAAGATCGTCACATTTCATCCTCTTGGCGTAGAATTAAGGTAAAAAGACATAATATTGATATATGCTCCTATACATTGTATACTCAAAAAATATCAGAAAGATTTGATAATGAGATTATATTTTCATCTATTATCGATAATATAATATTTTCTTTTTACAATTTTCATCGAACCAAGAATCGCATCAAAATTACATAAGGGGAAATTTTTTTTTCTTTTTTAATGGACCTCCAGACACATATTTTTAACACGATAAAAAAATCATTCATCTATATTGGATATATCTTCTAATTTACAATTGATATTTACATACAGTATGTGTATCCATGATTATGCAAATTATTTTTCCTGATGATTTAAATAAAAAATAAAATATTTCTTTCGAATAAACATATATTTATCTGGCAATGAGAATCCGTTTTTTTTTTGGAAAATCATACAGATCAAGTAAAATCGATTTAAATTCCTAGAAATTTCATATATTTTTTAACATAAAATTTATTATATCTCAAGAATAAAATAAAACAAAAATAAAATGTTTAAAGGTAACACATTTTGATTAATTTTTGAGATATTTTTTCAAATAATATTATAATGTTTTATTTATATTTTGATTTTATAAAAACTATTTTTTAGAATAAAATTAATTTTGGCAATTTTTTTTTTCTTGACTCAAGAAATGTAAAGTGCATAAGATGTAACGTTTGGGGTCATGCGTCAGGCGACAGAGAATGCCCCCTCCGAAACTTCAACCCCAACGACATTTTCCGCCAAAAGGTCGAAGATCCCCTCTCCATAATACAATCCTCCAACCTCAAGAACACTGACTCTCAGCCTCACGATAACTTGGAGTTTATTCATTTCAAAATTGATCGTTTCGGTCACTCTAAACCTAATGTAAAAAAAAAAAATTCAAATTTTTTTCATTTTTTGTTCATTTTTTTATTTTATTTAAAATATTTTTCAAATTTAATTTTTTTTTTCCAATTTATTATCTTGAAAATTTCTTTTAAATTTTTTTTCATTTTCATTTTCATTTTTTTACATTTTTTATTCTTTTATTTATTCATTTTTTATTTTTTCAAATTTAAAAATTTATTTGTTTTTTCTATTTTACATTTTTTTTTCATTTTTTTTTTATTGATTGATCTTTCTGATAAAATTTTTTTTTTTGTTTTTTAAAATCCCTAAAAGTTTTTTTTTTGAAAAATTTTATGTTACGTTGATCTCCTCACACCAAAAAGGACCCTAACCAACAACTCATCGCAGACGAAGACGACGTTAAAGACAAAGATCTTGAGAATGGTGCCGAAAAGGAAGAAGGAGATGACGAGGAGAAGGATTTCTACGATTCCCTCACTAAGAAGCAAAAGAAGATCCTCAAGAAACATCTCAAAAAGAAAAGGCCTGATCAGGACATTTTGGATTTTTTCTCCAAGTTTGAACAGCATATCTCTAAGAAAGAGAAGGATAAGGACAAGAAATCTTCTTCTTCCAAAAACAAGAAGAAAAGAAAATCTTCTTCTTCTTCCTCCAAGAGAAACAAAGAAAATAATTCCTCCAAAAAACTCAAAAAATGATTATTTTTTTAAATAAAATTTTGTTTATAAAATCTCTTTTTTGGTTAATATTTTTAATAAATCTGTTTTTAAATTTCAGTCATGAACTGGGTTTATTTTGATAGGATTTTATCTGCTTCTTGAAGGAACTCCAATTCTCTTCTGGCTTTTTCCCTCTTTTCAGTGATATAAACTGATTCCTTGAGAATCTCTGAAAAACTTTTTCTCTCTTTAAGAAGGAGATCAAAGAGTTTTGGACCAATCTTGTCTTTGCTTTTGTTTACCAGTAGAGTCATGATGGTGTTAGGAACCAAGTTAATCAAATTTTTACGAACAATACAAAAATAAGATGAGATTAATCTTTGGGTTAAATTGATCTCAAAACTCTCTTCACCTAATATTGTTGCTGGAATTTTCCATTCAGAATTTTCCCTATTTTCTTGACTTAAAAAAGAATTAATTAAAAAAAAATTAAAGTTTATTTTACATTTCATTCGTGGGTTGATTATTTAGCACTTGATAATCAGTCTTCACAAACTCCATATAATTGTTGATTACTTTTTTGTCAGAGTCAAGTGAACAACCCTTAATGAAATCAGGATGATCAATATTGATATGGGAGAGTTCAATCTTCAGATATTTTTCCAAAAAAATTTCTGTTTTTGTTTTTAAAGTCTCCAACATTTGAATAGCAACATCTTGGCAAATATTAGCCAATTTTTCAAAGTTCTTTGCTTGATCAAAATCAATTGTTTTAAAGATATTCTTCAATTCTTCGAAAACAGATTCAAGACAACCAAAAATGTGCTCTTTGAAGCCATTTAATTGACCTTTGGTCAAATTGATGAAAGATTTTTGTTTGATCAAAATTTGTACTTTGACTCCACTACTGTTTCTATTGGCAGTTCTGATCTTCTCAATGGTCAATCCTTCCAAAGGGTCCAACTTTAGCATCTTTTGAGTGAAAATGTCGATGAAAATAGATCTTATTCTGGCTCCTCCAACAAGGTATCCTATAGGAAAATTAGCTTGTTTCCCATTGATTTTATTTTTGTATTCTTTGCTGTATTTAGTAAAAAAATTTTTGATAAATTCATTTTGGGTTTCTAGGTCATTTAGCTTGTATTCCCCGCATTCTTTGATGATCTTCTGATTTGATAAGATCATTTTCTTTACCTCTTTTTTAATAGTGGGAATCGTGAGAGCCATGTGGTCAAATAAAATCTTTTGTAATTTCTCTCTGAGGAATTTAGTTCCTTGTTCCCCCGCAATGTCACTAAATTCAACAAATTTATTTTTGAATATCTCTCTTTCTTTTTTTTCCATCTCTTCCAAAGAAATTTTTTCATCTTCACTCCCACGATTAATCACTGCTACATAACCATAATTTAAAATAGGTGTTTTGGGTTGCCTTGTTAAAACATCTCTGCAGTTTTTTCTCTGACTCTCCTGTGGTAAAACAACATAAAATTAAAGAATTTTTCTTGTATTTAATTAATTTTTCTTTGAAAAAATAAAAAAAAAAAAAAATACGATAAAGAATATTATAATTATAATTTTAATAAATACTGCAGGTTTGATGGATTCATAACAAGATGTTCTGCAATTTAGCAATCATATAATTTTTTTTTTCTCAAATATAAAATGTGGAAAAAATATATGTTCTAAATAGCTTGAATTAAATCTATTGAAAAATTAAAACTTGGATTCAAATATCAATTAATGATATTATTTCCCTCAAAATGCAGATTCAAGACAACCAAAAATGTGCTCTTTGAAGCCATTTTATTGACCTTTCGTCAAATTGATAAAAGATTTTTGATCAAAATTTCTACTTTGAAGCCATCACTGTCCATTTCAGTTTTGATCTTCCCAATCCTCGCAACAGTGATAATATAAAAAATTTAAATTTTTTTTTCAATCAAATCTTGAATAAAAAAAAAATGAAGGAGAACGATAGGGTATTCGAAATTTTTTCTTATTATTGCAATAATATATCCAAATATTTATAACCAACAAATCAAACATTTCTTTTTCATATTTCTGGAGGAGACATATTTTTAACACGATCCAAAAAATCATCTCTATAATGGAGATTGATATTTACATACAGTGTATATAATCATCTAAATTATTTTCCTTATCAAAGCCTAATGTATCAAAAATATTTGATAATTATAATTATGTTATGAATTTTCAAAGAAATTTATTATGCATAAAATTTAATTAAATTTTAATAAAATTTTGATCAAATTGTCTCATTTTAAAATAGGAATCAGATGTGAATCTACTTTATATGGATGAAGTGGTTTCATATTTTTTTATAATAAATTTTTAATTATAAAAAAATTTTAAATTTAAAAAGAATGAAATGATGGAACATCAGATATATTCAAGTTGCCATGCTGTTTACATTGGAATATCTACTTACAAAAATTTGGATTCTTTTAGAGGAGGGCCTATTAACGATGTAAAAAAGATGAAAGAAACATTGGAGAAATTAGGATTTGAAAAAGATGATAATAATGTTTTGTTGAATAAAGAATCAACAAAAGAAAATATTGAAAATTTGATTGAAAAATATTTCCAAAAATTCAAAGGAAAAAATGAAAAAGAAAAATCCCATTTTTCCGAGAGTTTGTTTGTTTTTTTTTATTCAGGGCATGGACACACAACAAAAGAAGGAATTGAAGAATCTTATTTTCTGTGCCCCTATGAATATGATTCTAACGATAGAAAAACAAAATTAAACATGCATCATGTTGCCATCAATTTGAAAGAATTTAATTGTAAACACATCATTTTGATTTTGGATTGTTGTTTTAGTGGAGGGATTATGAAAATCAAAAATTTTGAAGATTTTCAATCAAAAAACACTAGTAATTCAAGAGATTTAATCATGATACAAAATTCTATGAAAAAATCTATTTGGGCCATTACTTCTGGAAATTATAATGAAGAAGTGATCACCACTGACCAAATGGGAATCTTTACAAATGCACTTGTAAAAACACTGGATCTCGACAATATAAAAAACATTTTTAATGGGAATAAAGTTGTTAGATTATCTGAAATTTACTCTCACTTACTATCTAATATCGCTTTTCCAAGTAAAATTAAATTCCATTCTCCTCAGTGTGGTCCTTTAGCTATTTCTGGCAACATTGAATCTAATTGTGATCACAATTATGGAGAACCTGTTTTTTCTTGTGATTTGAATAATCTCAAACTAAAAATTTTGAAATCCCATTTTCAACAATTATTGTTGAAAAATGAAACTCCGACCCGAAATCACGATAAAGAATTGAAAATAGAAATAAAAAAATTTTTAAGAGAATTCATTGAAAAAAATATTGAAATTGCTTCGATAGATCCGAAAAAAGAACAAAGAAATATTTTGGATTCTTTTGTTTCTCTTCAAATAAAAAGTTTTTTAAATCAAGATATAGTTAGTTATAAATCTGGAAACCAGACGAAAATGGGAGAAAATTTTGATTTGGAAAAAACTTTTAATGTAATTGAAAAAAAAGGATTAAAGGAAAAAAGAATTTTGATTGAAGGAAAAGCAGGCATAGGAAAATCAACACTTTCGAAATTTTTATGTCATCAATTCGTAAATAATAAATTGTGGAGAAATGAAGGTTTTGAATTTATTTTTCATGTAGAATTGAAAAAAATTGAAAACGAAGATATTTTTGATTTCATCATCAGATTTTATTTCAAAAATAAATTCGATGAGGAAAAATTGAAAAAAATAAGAGGTTTGTTGATTGCATTGAACAATCAAAATAAAATTTTGTTTGTTTTTGATGGATTGGATGAAATTGTAAATTCAACACAAGTATATAATAAAATAATAGATTTGTTGAATGATATAATCATTTTCAAAAATATTATAATCACAACAAGACCTGAAATAAAAATTAAATTAAATTGTATTTCATTAAAACTCAATATTGATGGATTTGAAAAAAACGATATTGAAAGTTTTATCAAAAAATATTTAAGTAAAAAACAACCAAATGAAGATAAAACAGAAAAAAACATTCTTATTATTTTGAAAAATAATAAATCATTAGATTCTTTGTGCCTTATTCCTTTATTTCTTGAAATGATTTGTATGATTTTTGAAAAGAAACAAGATGATCAAGAAGTAAATAAAAAGATATACAAAATTGGTGATATTTATGGAAAAATGATCGACACCTTATTTGAAAACATTGAAAAAGAATTTTACAGAAAAAAATCAACATATATAATCAAAAAAATTTCTTTTGAAACTTTTCGAAACAAACAATTTAGTTTTGATGAAAAATATCTTGGAATGATGGTTAAAAATACTTTTGAAAATAAAATGAACAAAGAAGATTATGAAGATAAATCAATATTGATGGAAATTATAAAAAAGTGTGGAATTTTCAAAAAACGTTTGATAATAATAATTTTGTCTTTGAATTTTCTCATATTTCATTTCAAGAATATTTTTGTTCAAAATACATCTTCAAAAAATTAATTGGGAATCAAGTTGAAAGAAATGAAATGATGAATTGGATTAATGGTTCAAAAAAGGAATGGAAATATTCAACAATGATAATTCCCTTTTTATCATATCATTTTAGTGGAACAGAATCAGAGAAATTTGATGAAATTTTCAAAATTTTCTTTCCAAAAATATTTGAAAAAGGAAATTTTGAAAAATTTTTTTATTGTAAATACGAAATTGGTTTATGTATTGAAGAGTTTTACGATGAAAAAAATAAAAGTACTTCTTTGAAAATAATTAATGAAATTCAAGAAGATTATCTTGCAGAAATGTTTTCAAATTCAAAGAATTTACAATTTGTTGATAATCTACTCTCATCAACCAAGCTAATAGATTACAAAACCAATATTCAACAAAAAACTTTTTTGCATTTACATTGTGAAAATAATCAAATAGATTTTGAAATAATTAAACTTTTGATTAAAAAAAAGAGTAATATAAATTCAGTTGATTTTCAAGGAAAATCGCCTCTTCATTTAGCTAGTACTAATGGAAATTTCAACTTTAAGATAATCAAACTATTGCTTGAAAAAAAAAATCTTGTTTTAAAAGATTTTCGAGGAAATACTTCTTTACATAATCTATGTTTAAATCGAAATGTGAATATTGAAATTTTGAAATATTGTTTAGAAAATGAAACTATTGAAATAAACATCAAAAATAAAATGGAGATACTCCACTTCATTATGCATGTAAAAATCAAAATTTACAGCTTGATATTATTAAATGTTTGATTGAAAATAAAAGTGATGTGAATGTTAAAAACAAAAATGAAAATGGAGATACCCCACTTCATTATGCATGTAAAAATCAAAATTTACAGCTTGATATTATTAAATTTTTGATTGAAAATAAATGTTCTGTGAATTCAACTAATTTCGAAGGAAATTCTCCACTTCATTTTCTTTGTTTGTACAGAAACTTGAATGTTCAAATATTGAAAATTTTAATTTTTGAAAATGCAGAAATAAATATCAAAAATCTAAATGGAGATACTCCTCTTCATCATGCATGTAAAAACGGAAAAATTAAGAATGATATCATCGAATGTTTGATTGAAAATAAAAGTAATGTGAATATTAAAAACAAAAATGGAAATACTCCTCTTTTTGTCGTTGCAATAAACCAAAAAATTGAAAATAAATACTTTGATGATTTTAAAGAAAATTTTGAAAAAGATATTAATATTTTCACAGAAACAAAAATAAATAAGGGGATTATTGAATTGTTTGTTGATAATAAGGC
>JAMYWO010000024.1:54162-71136 GCA_024220525.1 Cochliopodium minus | reverse complement strand
TATTTTTTATTTTTTATTTTTTATTTTTTATTTTTTATTTTTTATTTTTTATTTTTTATTTTTTATTTATTATTTTTATTTTTTTAATTTTTATTATTTATTTTTTGTCAGTGAGAGCTCCAAAAAGAAATGGACAGAAAAGAACGTGGGAGAGCTCCACCTCTCCTTCGACTTCAACCTAGGCCAACTCCCCAAAGAACCCACCTCCTCCAAAGACTCCCAAATCCAATACTCTTCCAAAGACAAACCTCCCCTCAAAAAAACTTCCTCCAAAACACACGAGAAACAATTGTCCTCCGATAAAAGTAATTCTCCGGTCAGACACACCCCTAATGGTGGCGGAAATAGCGGAAATTCCTCTCCTTCTCACTCCACTTCTACTTCTCCTCTCTTTTCTTATGACCGCAAACCTAATTTGGACAGGAGACCTTCTTTGGACAAGAAGGTTGTTCCTGCTCCTCACTATAGAAAACCTCAGGTAAAATTTAAATAAATTTTTTTTTGATATTTTTTTGTTTGATAAATTATGAAATAAATTAATATTTTTTTATTTTTTTAATTTTTTAATTTTTTATTTTTATTAAGAATTTAATCAATTAAATTTCATTTTTTATTGTTGGTTATACATACCTCTTATTTTATTTTTTATATTTTATCAATTTTAATTGAAGGAAATAAAAAGACAACACTCAAACGACAAACAGGTCAGAGGCGACTTCACAATGGAGGACTTCGACATCGACACCATACCCCTGGGCGACGAAGAAGACGACAGTTTCACCGACTCCTCCACCTCCTCATCCTCAGAAATTCACACAAAGGAGAAGAAGTCTTCCCTCAAAAAAAAAGTCGTTAAAAAACTCACCAAGAAAAAAAAGGCGCCAAAAAAAGATCCCAACAATAACAACAATGTCTTTCTTGACAATGAGGACTCTGCTTCTTTGAGTGATGAGGATGTTTTGAGGAACAATTTTGGTTCTCCTTATTTGAACTCTGGGAGTGGTTTTGGTTCTCCTGTTGATAATCCCATCAAAAAGAAGAAAGTTGTCAAAAAAGTCAAAAAATCTTCTTCGAAAAAAAATCTGAATTAAAATATTTCTAGTAAATTTTATTATATTGGGGTAGATATTTTAATTTGTTTTTCATTTCCCATTTTAAATTCTTCATCATTCATTAAAATGAAAAATTAGGAGGTCATCATTCAACCCTCTATCAAAGTATACTTTTCGTTTTATTATATTGTTGGAAAAAAATAAAAAAATGGTTTGTTCCAAGTATAATATAAGAAATATTATCAAAATCAATTTGTTATAAATGTTTGATTAAATTGTTAATTTCAGAGTATAGATTCCGTGAATGAGAGACTCCAAAAATCCATCAAAGAAATAGAAAATGGGAAGGAAGTGCTGACATCAGTAGAATTCTATACTATCAAAGAAGAAGTAGAGAAAAAGATATACTTTGATAGATTGACAGAGATAGATAAGGTGAAAGATTTTACTGATAATGATCCAGGTCAAATGGTGAGATGTTTCCCCCAGTTCATCAATTATCTCTCAAATACGAATAGATTGGAAGTTTTGACGATAAATCTCTCCGAGAAATATGATAGGGTAGAATGGAAGAGATTGGGAGGGATATTGGAGAAGAATACATCGATAAAGAAATTGAATTTGGCATGCTATGATTTGGATGTGATGAGGGATATATTGGATGATACCGTCAATTCAGTGACATATAAAAACCAAAGCATCAATGAGTTTATGATCTTCAATATTAACATGGACGAAATTTTTGTGAAGAAAATATGTGAGCTAATATCTTCAAACAACAACATCACATCCTTTGGATACGCATATTATAGATATCAGAATAATTATTATGAAGAGACATATAATGTGATAGATCTCGGTCCAATCTGCGAGGAAATCAAAAAAAGCAAGAATATCACATCACTATCTTTCAGAGGCATGAAAATTAGAGAAGGACTGAAAAATTACTTAGCGGAGATTTTAGATACCAACAAAAATATCAAAACACTTGATTTACAAAGCTTGATCTTTAACGGCGAACATTTTTCTTCTCTCATGGCTTCTCTCATGAACTACAATAGTCTCACTTATCTCGATTTGTCTCAAAAGCTTTATGATCTCAAAAATGATGAGATGAACAAGTTTTTGTCTTCAACTACTTCCCTCCGCACTTTGTAACCAAAATTTTCATTTTTTCTTTTTTTGATTAATTTTGATTATTTTAATTTTATTTATATATTTCAATGAGAACATTATTTTAATTAGTCATGTGTTATAAATTATTAAAGAATATTTTTTTTGCGTTTAATTTATTGTATTCACTGTTTTTTATTTTTATTTTTTATTTTAAAAATAACACTTTTTTTATTCAAAAATTAATAATTTTTTAATAATTATACTTTTTTTTTTTATATTATTAATTTATAAAAAATTATTAATTTTTATTTTTTTTAATTCTTAATTTTAATAATAAAACTTTTTTTTTTTTGCTTCCAAGGATATTAAAAAGAGAACACAACAAATCATATGAATACATCAAAAAAGGTCTCACAAAAAATGAGTCAATAAGACACCTCGACCTAAGCAACAACGATTTCCACCCGAAAGTGATCTTCTCCATCTGCGACCTTCTCGTCCACAAAAAGTGGGAACACCTCAACATCAAAGGCAGCAAGTTCAGAGGTGGCGAATTAAAGCAGTTGATCACTGCGTTGAAAGCGAACCATCATCTCCAGTGTTTGAAAGCTGATTTGAATTTAGGTTTGGAATATGAGGCTTTCTTGGATTACTTACGGACAAATAGTTCTCTTCGCGAATTGGAAATTACCAGAGTTTCTAGCTTGAAATTTGAAATGTTTTTTATTTTGATTTTTATTTTTTATTTTTTATTTTTTATTTCAATATTTTTATTTCAAATTTTATTTTTTATTTCAAATTTTTATATTTTTTTTTTTAAAATATTCTGTCATTTAAATATTTTGTTTTTGACAAATTTAACATATTTGGTTTTTTATTTAATTTTCATTCTTTATTTTTTTATTTTTTTATTTTAGTTTTATTAACAATTTAATTTTTTCAATTTAAAAGATTTTCATTTTAATTTTTTTTGTTTTTTTATTAAATTGGGGGTTTTTCATTTATAAAGGTTATTGGATTCTTTGATTGTCAATCATTCTCTCGTGAAAGTTTCTCTTCAAGATGAAATCAAGCCTCACCATCACACAGAAATGGAGTTTTATTTGGGAGTCAACAGGAGGATCGCAAAGAGACCTTGTTGGACGAAAGAGAATCATAAGAATTCTTTTGATGAGGAATTTCACAGGAGAATTACAACTCTTCTGGTTTGTTTCAACATCTATTTCAGAAACAAAAAGCATTTGAAAATTCCAAAGCCTTTACTGTTTAAGATCTTTGATTCTTATTCTGTCGATTTCTTGATCGGGACTAAATATAGAAGGGGAAACAAAATCCAAGAAGAGGAGGAGAAGAAGAAGGAAATGAAGAAGATGATGAAAGGGGAGGTTGTTGAAACTCCCAAAGTGAGGAGGAGTGGAAGAAAACGAAAACTTAATTAGCTATTAACTTTTGAAAATTTAATTTATTAAATAAACTGAGATTTTATCTTCATATGAATATCAATTAAATATCTGGGAAGCTTCAGTACGTGATTAAAGTGTGCACATTACAACAATTAACTTTGTTGATGATTAATATTGATCCTTTATCGATCTCAAACTCGCATATTTATATCCATCAGAGATAATTTTTTTAATTACCCAAAAACATTCAAAGAACTCTTTAAGTTATTTGAGACGTATGCGATAGAAAAATGGGTTACTTTCAAAATATCAAGGTTAATGAACATTTAGGAGATGTGAATGCTGCAAAAAAAAAAAAAAATTATATTTGTTTTGTCATATTCCAAAGTTTCAGCATATTTCCTCGAAGATGAAACTGAAAGATGTTATTAGAGTGTCTTAGTCCCTTTAATTTATCAAAATTTTTTCACTTTAATTTTTTCTTTGTTTGATATTCTTCTTAATCTTTGAATTTTATTGATTTTTTTGTCGTTGATTTGACGAAAGATTTTATTATTCTTTTTGAAAATAATAAATATTTTTTAATTGTCACATAGTTCAAAAAGAATATT
Source organism: Cochliopodium minus (assembly GCA_024220525.1). Lineage (NCBI taxonomy): Eukaryota > Discosea > Himatismenida > Cochliopodiidae > Cochliopodium > Cochliopodium minus. The sequence goes on along the minus strand of JAMYWO010000024.1, from coordinate 66,954 downwards.
TGTTTCAAAAATAAACATCAAAATGTTTATTTTTTAAATAGGGATATATAATTGTTTTTCAAAGAAAGTAATTCAATTATATAAAAAACTATATTATAAATTAAAAAATAAAAAAAATCCTCATTTGTATTGTCACAATGTTTTCCAAAACAAATATTTTAACAATATTATTCCCATTGTTGTTGATTTTTTTTTGTGGAGAGGTTACTTGCGCTCCTATTTTTATTAAAAGTTGCAATGATTTCAAGACCTTGATCACTGCCACCTCCACTGACTATTTCATTCTTAATTCTCCAACAGGATATATTGGTAAATAAAAAAATTTTATATTTTTTTTGATTTTTTTTCAAAAAATTTGAAAGGACAAAAAAATTTTTTTCTATTCTTATTCTTCCTTTAACAAATATTTTTTGTATTGATATTTGATAGATCTTTCTGAATGTTATTCACCAAAATATACTCCGTTCACTGATTTTAAAGGAACATTGGATGGAAATAATCAGAAAATAATCAACATGATCTCTGCTTCCAATGGACTATTCATGATAATTTCAACAGGATCCGCTATCAAGAATTTGGAGATAACAAGATCTTCAATTACATTTTCCAATTCAGCCAATGATATTGATGTTGGATTTTTAGTTAGTACACTCTCAGCAGGTGCTTCAATAACGAATTGTATTTCTTCATTCAATACTCTTGATGTTAGTGGAAGTTCATTAAATTCATTCGGTGGGATTGTTGGAAATTCACGTGGAAATGTTCTGAATTTGATATCTCATGATATTACGATTATTAATTTATCAACCTTATATTCAGGTTATAACATTGGTTGTATAACTGGTAAAGATTTTAATTTGAGATATTTTGTTTTCTAACCATTTTTCTTTTTTTTGAAATAGCTGGATCTGTTTCAAATTTAAAATCTTACAACAATGTCATGCCCACAAATTCAGCATTAACTCTTGGATGTAAAGATCAAAAAGATTCAAAATTTGAAAATTATTATTTTTATTTATGAATAGATGCCGGAGGGAACATTGGTTTAATTGAGTACAATTTTTATTTTTGAATATAAATTTAAAGAATTAATAATTTTCTAAAAGGAACATTCCTTTCTCAAATCTTGATTCCTTTTCCAACTTGATTAATGGGTAATTTTTAAATATTAAATGCAAACAAAGATCAATTGATGAATTTTTTTTTTACAGATATCAATATTCAATGATTGGGGGAAATATTGGATTTCAAAAGTTAATAATATTTTCCAAAAATTTTGAATTTTTTTAAATGAAAATGTTTTTTTTTTTTACAGTCTTGGTTCAACAGGAAATAATTTGAATTCCCTTTTCAACAATGTAAAGAAATTGAGAAAATTTTTTTTTATTTTCTGTCAATATTCCTATATAGTTAAATGGAGGTTATGTTGGGGGTAATTTAGGATATGCTTATGAAGTTAACAATCTTATATCATGTTCTAATATACTTATTGCCAAGGAATTTGTTGGAGGAAACATAGTTACACTTGGTAAATAAATTTTTTTTATTTTAAAATAATAAATCCACAATACTTTTAATAGTAAATGGGAATGCACAAAATCTTTTATCAAGTAGCAATCAAATGACCGGAAGAATAAATTATGAAAACAATGTAGCTTCCTCTGAAGGAACCTCAACTAATTGTAAATTTGAAAACAATGTTAATATTAAAGGGGGATCACTTACGAGTAGTTCTTGTTCAAATACTCCTTCTGTGACACTTACTTGTTTATCAATTGAATCATTGTTGCCAAATAAATTTCCAATTGGATATACAGGAGTACAAGGATCTACAGGAGTAACTGGATCACAAGGATTAACTGGTGTAAGTGGAGTACAAGGATTTACAGGTGCCACGGGAATACAAGGATCTACAGGTGTTGCAGGTGTTCAAGGATCTACAGGAGTGCAAGGAGTTCAAGGATCTAATGGTGTTACTGGTCTTCAAGGTTTTACAGGAGTAACTGGTCTTATTGGTCCAACAGGTTTCACAGGAGTTCAAGGATCCATAGGAGCTAGTGGTGTCCAAGGTAATTCTGGGGTAACAGGATTACAAGGATTTACCGGACCAACTGGGGTTGTTGGTTACACGGGAGTAACAGGAGTACAAGGAAATACTGGAGCAACTGGAGTTGTTGGTTATACTGGTGTTACAGGTGTTCAAGGTAATACAGGTGTAACTGGAGCAACTGGAGTATTAGGAATTCAAGGACCAACTGGCGTTCAAGGACCTCCTGGTGGACCAAAAGGGGATACTGGTCCAAGAGGAAACAATGGTCCTGTTGGTTTACCTGGTCAAAGAGGATTTAAAGGAAACAAAGGAGATAAAGGAGATGCTGGAGGACAAAAAGGAGAAAAGGGAGAACCTGGAGCGGGAATAACAAGAAATGATTTTACTTTTGAAATGAGACAATCTTCAAGCATTTCAAAAACAAAACAAACAAATTTTNAAATAAAAAATAAAAAATAAAAAATAAAAAATAAAAAATAAAAAATAAAAAATAAATAATAAATAATAAAAAATAAAAAATAAATCAAAAATCAAAAATAAATAATAAAAAATAAAATTTTAGTAAAGAACCTCGTGGTGGTGGATATCGCACCCATAGATTATGCAAGCATAGAGGAGCACGTAAAAATGGTTAAATCTATGATGTCCATAGACTTGAAAAAAGTGAAAAAGAGAAGAGACGCTCAAATTTTACTGACTGAAAAACTAGGTTTAAAAAATAAAAATAAAAAACTAAAAAAAACTAAAAAAACTGAAAATTCATTTTAGGGGATAATGTTTCTCTTATTCAATACTTGCTCACTAATTTGAATCTTGATAACAAAGAAAATGTTTTTTGGGTTTTTTCAAAAAAAAAAAATAAAATAAAAAAGTTATCTTTAAATCGCAAAAATATAATAAAAAATAGGACGTTCCACTCCCAATCTTGTTGAAAAGTCTCCCTTTAATAAGAGGCTGGCCTTCCGAAGAAATCAATCATTTGACCTTTTCTAAGCCTTCCCTCTTTCTCCATTCTAAACAATCTGGTTACGTCAACCATAACTCTAAAAAAGAAATTTCTCATTTATTCAAAAATTGTGAATATTATGGAATTGACGCTGGTAAAAAAAAATCGTCTTTTAATTTTTACTTTTTGTAATTTTTTTCATTTTTATTTTTATAAAAGGACATTTGGTTCATGCAGAAAAACCTCAAGAAGTTTTGGACATGTTGAGTTCTTTTTGGGACAGATTATAATTATTGTTAAAAGTTATTTTGTTAAGGTTTTGTCATTTCTTTGTATAAATTGAATTTTAGTGGCAGTGATCCACTTTTTTCACTTCCAACAAACCTTTTTTGAAACATAATTTCATATTTTTTAAAGAATTAAGAATCGAATAGAGAAAAAGAATCATGGCAAAGAATCAAAATTGGAAAGAATCGAATAGAGAAATAGTCTGGATTTAAAGTGATATAACCTCATTAAAAATTAAATAAAAGGAATGTTATACATAAATATTGATAATTCATTCTACTCTCAAACAAGTAGAGGAACACAAAAAAAATTGTTGGATAATCATTCATGATAATGTATTGGATCTCTCAAAGATAAAACAGATTCTTCCAGATTTAGAGCCATATTATGGGACAGATGCCACTGAAATATATGATAAGGGAAATTTTGGTGATGAATATTTCAGCAAATTAATGAAATATAGAATAGGATTCTATCAAAAGGATTCAGCAGATATGTCGACGATAATAAACTATCATAATGCAAATAGAGTAACAACTGTGGAAATTTTGAAGCATAATCTTCATCAAGAACTCTTTATACAATTATACTCTCAAATAACAATACATAAAACAAGCTTGATAAATGAAACTGTGTTGATAGAAGGAGATATAGGATATCTTTTCATTTCCAAAAATAGGGCTTATATCCTAATAAAACCTTTGGGAAAGCTTAAATTTCATCATAATAGGCAAGAATTCTTAAATTTTTTCCAACAAAACTTTGGGGAAATGAGAAGGGCACAAAGGGGCCTATTTCAAAATCTTTTATCTTTATGATAAAAAACAATTGCCTTTCACCTTGATTTTTGATGGGAATGAATGGAAAATCAATAGGACTTGTTATATTTACAAAATTTTTTCAAAAAAATTGTGAAATATTCTTTTTTTATAATTTTAATTTAATTGTAAATAAATAATTTCTCTGATTTTGTGAATGTTTGTTTAATTTGTGCACATATTTCAATGTTCATTAATTCAATAATAAGTTTATTATTGAATTATTTAATTTTAACTCTTTCGAAATTTAGGATGTAATAACATTGGTTAAATTGGATAGTTTTCCCATTAACCGGATTATTAAATTCATATACTCTCTTTTTTTTGTTGCATTCAATGTAATTTAACCTGAATGAGTGGTATCCTAGATTATAACTTTGAATATCATCTTTGGTTTTTTCATATTTTTCGAATACTTTGGGAAGAATAAAGGCTTTTTTTTCACAGTTAATGCAGAATATAGTAGTCTTCTGGTATTAAATTGACTTCTTTTCTTTTTTTTTTTTTGTGAAAATTTATTTGAAAAATTTCCAACCCATTTTTGTGTGCAATTTTGTTTTTGATTTTTCCAATAAATTGTTATATTTTCCAGTATCCTCCAGCTCTATTTCAACTTTTTTGTTCATTTTGAATTACTTTTTTTTTTTTTTTCTTATTGAAAGGTTATGAATTATATTCTTTGAAAAATAAAAGAATGTTCTTTTTATCTGATAATGTTTATGAATGATCTTTTATAATACTTTTCAATCTTATGAGTCAAAAAAAAACAAATAAAAAACAGGAATCCACAGGTGAATTTTTAAAGTGGTTTAAATTTAAAATTGATAATTATCCTCAAAGATTTGTAATTATTTTCCTTTAGAAAGTCCATACAATCTTGCTTTGGTTGTTGGTATTTGAAAATCAGTTTGGACTTGTTAATTTTTTTCAGGTAATCCTCAATTTTTTTTGTTTGGCTCCATATGAGATAGCAATTATTGTCTCTATCTTCAAAGACGTAGGTATCTAGATATTTCTTTATTTTGATCGGTATGAGTTTGATACTATAGGCAAATATCCAATCAAAATTTCTGATTTTTCTGATTTTTCTGATTTCTGGAAAGAGTTTTTGGTCATAGTTCTCTATATTGGGCGATAGTTTGCCAACATGAAGAATCCGTCCAGCATTATCAGCTTCCGAGTTCATTTTTTTTTTTTTTTTTTTGCCTTGTTGAGGAAATTTAGTAATTTTGATAAAAAATTGAAATATTCAGAGAAGATCTTGTAAACTCCTTCGAGTTTTGTAGAATTCCAAAATTTTTTTTTGTAAAATAATTTGAATTCATTATAAAGTAAAAGTAATTTCAATACATAAAGCATTCTATTTGAAATGATCTTATATAAACAGGAAATCTATTCAATCAATTTCCTTGCAGAAATTTATCAAGAACAAACAATTAGATTAGATTAGTCCAATCTTTTTCAGTCATAATTATTCTATTAAAAAAAAAAAATTGAATTCAATCTTTAGGAAATGATAAAAGAAAGAACTATGTTCCAAATTACCTCCAATTCAACTGATGAGACTATGTAATCAATTAAATGAAGATTATATTAATATTCTTTAAATTATTGTAACAAATATTATATAGAATGTATGCAGATGATTCAATGTATACAGGTATAATTTTGAAAATAACAATTGAATTGATCTAAAATAATAATAGGAGGAATAATAAAAAAGGTAAAGAAAAATAGAAATGAGATATCAATTATAAACAAATTCTATTGGCATATTAACGAATTTTAATTTTTTCATTTTGCTGAAAATATAAATTAATATACTCAAAATATTTTTTTTTTTTTTTGAAAAGGTTCCAAGATACCTCAAACATGGATATGGATCATATTATTACAATAATGGTGATCAATACCATGGATATTGGAAAAATGATCAATATGATGGAGAAGGGACTTTCTGGTATTCCAATGGAGACAAGTATCATGGTAATTTTAGCAATGGAGTGAAGAATGGAGAAGGAGAATTGGAATTGGCCACAGAAGAGATCTATAAGATGAAATATGAAGAGGGAATTCGAGTGGATAACTTTTATGGTGAGTTTTTGAAACAGATTTTATCTGGGAAGAGTTCTGTTTTCAAAAATGATTGCATCGCATCAGGGGAGATGGTGCAGGTGGATACAATAGGAACATATAAATGGTAATTAAAAAAAAAACATTTTCCTTTTATTGGAAAATGATCGATAGGATCAATAAAATATTGGGAAATATCCAAATTATAATTGTGAATAAAAATAAAATATTGAAACAGATCGAAAATTTGACATCTTATACAAACAGATTTCGAAAATTTGATACTAATCAATTTCATAATTCAGATTGAAAAAAATCGATAAAACATTAAATAAACCTTCAAGCTTAATTCCTCCAAATTTCTTAAATTTAAGAAATTTTTTTAAATTTTTAGGATCAGAGTTTCTCCACCCAGTTACCTCGTTTTGGATGGAGGCCCACCCTCATGGGAGAAATGGAGAACTGCAATGTTCAACTCCTGGGCATGGCTTTGTTCCAACGAGTCCACACTCAAAAATCTTTCCGAAAAAGAAATGCATCAGTCATCCAATTTGGCCAAAATGATCCCCAAAAAGTGGTAACTAAATTTTAAAATTGGAATTTTTTTTATAAATTTATTGAGTGAAATTTCCTTAAATTAATTTTTCTTTTTTTTTCCTTTTGAATTAATGTTGTTTAATTTTTTTTCCCATCTTTTAGGATTGGCGAAAACAATCACCCTTCTTTTTGGGTCGTGTTCGACGATAAAAACTTTGATCCCACTACCAAGGGCAAGTTCATCTTTCTCTCCCCCCTTCTCAACACCACTGTACAGCTTCCCGCAAGTAAAAGAGCTCACATTTTGTTTCCTGAAGAGTTGCCTGAGACCAGAGATCCTGTGAAGAAACATCAATATACCCCTAACGAATTTGAGCATACTTATCTTCGTATTTTTAATTTTTATAATTTATTTTATTTTTTAACTTTATTTTTAATTTTATTTTATTATTTTTTAATTTTAATTTTTGTTTAGATCATTTGAAATTGGAACAAACCAATTTGCCCCAGTTCGCCATGAAGAAAGAGTTCAAGATAATTTCCAAAGACTCCAAGACCAACAAGCTCACCAGCAAGCCCGAGGTGTTCTCCAAAGATGTCTTCAAGCTTAACAAAATCAGCGAAAGCAAAGTCAATCCTACCATTGACCAATACCAAAACGAGATAAAAGTAATTTATTTTTTTGATACATTGTATTTAAAACAATTTTTTTTTTAAAATAATTTTTTAATTAAAGTTTTTTTTTTAAAGATTTTTTTCATTCAAAATTTTTTTATTTTTAAACTTTTTTCAAAAATTTTCAATAAATATTTTAATTATTTCTCCAAACAGAAAATTTCTCAGCAAGTGACCGCCTCCAACCAACTTGTGAAAACTTTAGAGGGAGGACTCTTGACCAACAGAAGCAAAGAAAACAGCACCCAAACAAAAATCCAACTGGAGGAGTTGAGGCAGCAACACACTCAATTCGAGATCAAGCTTTCTGAGGCCCGTGAGAAGCTTTCCCAAGAAATCAACAAGACCCAATATTCTCCTAGAGGAACTTCTCCTCAAAGCTCCCCAAAAGACCTATCCATGACTAGTAGCAGAAAGTCTTCTGTTGGTAAAAAATTGTTTATTTATTGCTTTTATTTTTATTTTTATTTTTTTTGATTTTATTTTTTCTTAATATTTTGTTGCTTTTGAAATTATTTTATGTACTATTTTGGTTAACAAATTTTTTTAATTTTCATTTTTAAATTTTATTTTAGTTTTTGAAAAAGTTTCGATACCTTTGAACAACAACTCCCCAACCATAATGAACCACAACACAGAAGAAGACAAACTTCCCCAAAAAATCTCCATCACATACAAAAATATAACGAAAGAATTTGATTTGGAGACTGCCAGGTTTCTCCTCCATTTGATCAACAAGAGAAAGCACAACAGATCTTTCCTCTTCGCCCAGAACGACAGCCCTTTTTCTCCTGTCACTGAAAGCATTCATTCAAGAGGAAGAAAGGGTGATTGGGAGCATAAACGTAAAAATTTATTTCAATATTTTTATTTTATTTATTCATTTTCATTATTTTTGTTTTATTTTTCTTTTATTTTCATTATTTATTTTTTTTTTTTTTGAAAAAAATATATTTTACCTTTAAAATCGATTACCATGTTTGTTTTTGTTCTAGCACAAGGAGGATCTTGTTACAAGGTCTTCAGCAACGATGAAATGGTGCATGGCAACTATTTCTCCAAGCTGAAAAAGACCAGGCAAGAAAGACCGAAAAGTGATGACATCAAAATCGAGGAGTACAGTAGAGTAAAAAAAAAAAAAAATATTAAATAAAAATAATGGATAAATCATAATTAACTTTTTTAAAATATTTAATTTCTGATTGCTTTTTTTGAATTTTTAAATTTTTATTTTCTATTTTCTATTTAATTTTTCAATTTTTTAAATTTTTATTTTTACTTTAAAATTTTCTTTTTACATATTATTTTCAAATTATTTTATTTTCATTAAAAGACTGACATGACAGAAGAATCCGACACAGAAACGTTCACCGATGACAAATACAGCAAACCAAAAATAGGACACTCTCGTCAGAAGAGTGGCAATTACGGCAAACCTCCCTCCCGCAACCCTCCTCTCATCGAGACCAAGAACAATCCCATCAAACTCCCTCCCATCAACTTGGACACCAAGAAGTGGTCTTTGCATGACACCTCTTCTCGTACCTCCACTGGTGATGAAGACGTTTCCACCTATGAGGATGATCTTTCTTCACGTGGAAGGTTTTTTTTTTTTATTTTTTTAAAATTTTAATTATTTATCATTTATTAATTACGTTTCTTCGATTTTTATTTTATTTTTTATTTTTTATTTTTTATTTTTTATTTTTTATTTTTTATTTTTTGAGATTTTTTTATTTTTATTTTTTTATTTTTTATTTTTTATTGTTTATTGTTTATTGTTTATATTTTTATTCTTTAATTTTTAAATTAACTTCATTTTTTTTTTTTATTTCTATTTTACCATCATCCTCCAAGAAAACAATTCTTTCAAGCAAAGTTCCATAATTTTAGAAGCAATCTGTTTATTTAACATTTTAAAATATTTTGATATTAATTTTTTATTTTTAAATTTTTTTTATTTTTTTTTATTTTTTTTATTTTTTTTATTTTTTTTATTTTTTTATATTTTTTTTTTTCTTAGAAAATAAAAAATTGTTGTGTTCTGGTTATAATCTTTATGGACAACTTTCCAACGGAAATAATGTAGATCAGAGTGAATTTCATAAGGTAAACAATCACATTTAAAAATCTTATTTAAAAAAAAATTTGATTCAAAAAAAAAAAAAAGATATTGGAGGATATTTCTTTCATAAGTACAGGATACAATCACACAATATTTGTAAAAAGTAATTATTACAAAAAAATTTATTTATTTTTTATTTTTTATTTTTATTTTTTATTTTTTATTTTTTATTTTTTATTTTTTATTTTTATTTTTATTTTTTATTTTTTATTTTTTATTTTTATTTTTATTTTTTATTTAAATCTTTTTTTATTTTTTTTATTTTTAATTTTTAATTTTTTTTTAAAAAAAGGAATTTTTAAACTTATTGATAAAAAACAAAGCTAAAGTGAATGTTTTAGATTCTCATAAAAGAACACCACTCCATCTCTTATGTAAAAATGAAAAGAATTCATTGGAATTAGTAAAATATTTGTTAGAAAACAAAGCAAAAATTTCGAATGATTCTTCGAAAAAAAATGCGTTGGATTATGTAGTTGAAAACAAAATATTAAATTTTGAAATAATAAAATATTTGGCGAAAGAGGTAGAATCGTCTGTATTTTCAGAGACTTATCCACTAAATTCTTTTCATATTCTCTGTACCAATAAAAATGTTACATTTGAAATCTTACAATTTTTTGTGGAAGAAAATAAAAAAAAAGAGAAAACATTGGAATTGGAAAATAAACATACTCCTTTTCATTGTTATCTCCGAAACGAAAATCTAAAGAGTGAAATGATGGAATTGTTCATTAAAAATGATTATGATCCTTCTTACAAAAATTATAGGGAAGAAAGTGGATACGGTATTTTCTTTCAAAATGAAAAAGCAAACTTGGAAATGTTCAAAATATTGATGAGTAATGACAAATACAAATTTAATAAACATGAGGTGGATGAAAGAGGCAATGGATATCTTTGGTATGTCACTAATCCTAATTTCAAAGAAATAAACAAGGAGTTATTCGAATTTTTGTTGGAAATGGGTTGCAGAAACACTTTTGGCAAATATTCTATGGTTCCTCTTTACAATCTCCTCCAAAAAAATGATTTGTCTTTGTTGGAAACGTTTTTATATTATCACAAAGATCATTTATTTCAAAACAAGGTTCTTCCTTTACATTACATTTGTAACCATCTTTTTGAATTACAAATCGAAAAGTTTGAATTATTGTTGCAACATAAAGCTGATGTCAATGTAAAAAATGGATATGGTAAAAAAAAAAAAAATTCTTTTTCTACACTAACAAAACTTTTAAATTTTTTTGGAAAGGGAAAAATATTTACCAACATCTTTGTTCTTTTGAAACTTCTGGAAATTTTCCATCTAAAACAATTCAAACTCTCAAGATTTGTGTTTTGTTGACACATTCAGTTGATTTAGACAATATTAATGTTTATTATAGTAAAAATGAAGACATAGCAAACAAAAATAATTTAGAATTAATTCAAGCTTACAAGAAAAATAAGTTGTGGAATGTTGACCGACATCATCTCTTTCCAACTTTGTTTCTCAAACAAGTCTTTGTTTTTTTGATTTGTGTTCATTTCTTCAACAAGAAAAACAAAGTCACTTTTCCTAAACCTGTTTTGAGAATGATCATCAATTTCTATTCAAAAATTTTTTCTTTCACTGGATAGAAGAATCAATAGATATTGAAAATTATTAAAAATTATAAAATATTGAATCCAAGCTTTTGATTATGGAGATAGGAATGAAGATTTGTATTTTGGGACCTATTCAATCAGGAAAATCTAAAATTTGCGAAAGATATCTTTTTGATCAATTTGATGAAATGGTAACTAATACAATTAGCATCTATATCATCCATAATACTTGAACATCTAAGGATAAAACAATATAAATTTAATATATTCGTCCATCTCTTGATTCAAAATATATTTTGATAAAATATGAAATATGGTGATAAATTCCAATTCTATGACGACTATCTAATGTTATAACTTTCACTCTTTTTGAGAATTAAATTACTGATTAAATTTTCTTTTTTTTTCTCTGAAAAAAAAATATATATTTGGATAGTATTCTAGTTCAATCATTCATGATGCAGAAAAAGTAATAGATTACAAAAATATGAAAATTAAGATTGAAATACATGAAAGTATGGGCTATAAAAAACTTAATTTTTTTAATGGAAACTTTGAAGTCTACATCATTGTTTACAGCATAACTGAAAAAGAAGAGTTTAGCAAAACATTAGATTGGGTTAGTTTGTTAAAGAAAACAAAGAATAAGAGTGTCGTTTTTTTAGTGGGAAGCAAATTGGACTTGGAAGAACAAAGACAAGTTAGTACAATGGAATTTGAAAATTTTGCTAAACAAAATGGTGAAAAAATAATAAGAAAAAAACAATTAATAATTTTATTTTTATATTTTTAAATTTATTTTTTTTTCTAAATAAAGGGGTTATTTTTTTGGAGTGTTCAGCCAAGACAAATCAAAACATCACAAAATTGTTCGAAACTTGCGTTGGAGAATGTTACAAAATAAAATGTAAAGAAAACTCTTTTGAAAAAAAAATACAGCTGATGGATTCCATCAAAGACTATGACATTGATTTCTGCAAATCTACTTTTGGAAGCTTTTTCGATTTTTTTGATTTCAATTTTTGTTATTCTTCTGTAATTCATAGAAAATTCAGATATCCTATTCATTACCTTTGTGAACATGAAAAAATAGAAATTGTAAAAAAAAAAAAATGAAAATTATATTTTTATTTGAATTATTTGAAAAACATTTAATTTTTTTTTTAATTTTTTAAGTAATTTTTTAAGTAATTTCATTTTTATTTAAAAAAAAAAAAGAACTTTTTAGAATTTTTGATAAAAAAAAAAGCAAAAGTAAATTTAGAAGACGAATCTCTCAGAAAACCACTCCATTATATTTGTAAAAACAAAAATGCTTCATTGCAATTAGTGAAATTTTTAGTTGAAAACAAAGCCAGGGTTTATTGTAAGGACAGTTATGGAGAAAATGCATTACATTATGCTGTTAAAAATGAAATTTTGAATTTAGATATCATAAAATATCTATCGAGTAAGCTGGATGTCTTTTGTTCCAACAAAAAAACGCCTTTTCATTATGTTTGTGAGAATAAAAATGTTACGATGGAAATTTTGCAATTTTTTATTGATCAATACAAAATGGAAGAATACAAAAGAAAATTATTGGATGGTGCAAAGAACACTCCTTTTTATTGTTATCTCCAAAACGAAAATGTAAAGAGTGAAATGATTGAATTGTTCATCAAAAATGATTACGATCCTTCTTTAATTA
>JAMYWO010000024.1:0-25000 GCA_024220525.1 Cochliopodium minus | reverse complement strand
GGAGATGAAAGTGACGTTGGAGGACTCTTGATTCCCGAACTTCACCTTCAAACTTTTTTCGTTGAAGAAGCCTGAGCCTTTCAGGTAGATGGAGTTCCCTCCCGTCCGATTTCCTTTAGAGGGCTCTAGACTCTGGATTGCTGGCTCGCCTTTTTTTTTTTTTTTTTTTGAAGAAATTCAGTTTAAAAATGGAAAAGAAAAATTAAATAAAAAAAATGAGAATAAAACTAAATTGAAAAAGAAAGATAGAATAAAACTATTTTTAAAAGGAAAAATGATTAAAAATGATTATAAATGAATAATCGAAATAAAATTGATAATTAAAAAAAAACTAAAAGTTTACTGTATGAATAAAAGTTGAAAGGAATGGAAATGTTGTGATTTCTGGATCCGATTATCATGAAAACGGTGAGGTTGTAGTTGCCCACCGAAAGGTTCGGAGGCGTGAAACACAACAGACAGGAAGTGTTGATGAATTGGGCGACCTCCTTCATCACGACGGGGCCCACACTAAAGGTGCAGTAGTTGACGACGTCGGATTCATTAAGAAAGTTCTCGCCGATCACTGAGATCTTGACGGAGGCGCCTGCAGGGCCCAACATAGGTGTCATATTGGTTACTTTGGTTGTTTTGACTTTTAATGTCACGACGATCGTTGAGATGCACAGTTCGCTGTAGGCGTAGAAGTCGAGCACGTTGCTGTTGTGATACTTGTAATCTGTCCAGATCGTTTGAGGCTGGCTTGATAGTTTCACTGTCGATCCGCAGTTTGGGCATTCGCATCCTCTTGGACTGGGATCCATGTAGCCGAAGCTGATCACTCCGTTACCCAGGGTTGCGATGTAGGCCACTCCATACAATGAATCGTTGGCGCAGTTGAATCTCCCGTTTAATGTGAGGTCCACTTGATAAAGATATGTGTTATCTGGTATGGGATCAAAAAACTCCAACAATCCTCTATTCATATTTTGAATTTTAAAAATTATATTATTATAAAGAATCATTTTTTATTCCATTGTTTGTTATACATTGATAGAAGGAAGAATTGTTATACTTTATGAAATTTTATAAAATTGTTTCCTTCCATATTTTTAAATTATATTCCAGGGATATTGATTCCTAGCTATTCACCAATACCTCGAATATATATTTATTTATTTTTTTGAAATTTTATAATTTGACGTCAATAACTGGTTTTTAAAAGTTAATTACCGATTCCAATCACTATATATTATGACAGGTGGTTCATATTTACTGTATATCGTATTTTTCAATTCTTCTTTCGTGTTGTAAGTTATAGGGGGAATATTTGGATTTGAGCTCGAATTGGCACAAACATAATATTCATTTTTGGTTTCATTTGATGAGCATTCCAGGCATACTGGCTTGAGAGCATTATATATGAATGTAATATTAACTTCATCTTCTGATAAAATCGTATCTCCTTTATAATAAATGGAGCTCCAACAAGAGCTAGAAAATATCAGAACTAAAAATAGGATGGGGACACTGTATTTCATTTTTTTTTTTTTAATTATCTTGTGAATAATAACTTTCAATCAATCAACATTTAATTGGAAGGAGTATAAGATTCTATTCAATTGCTATTATTTAGATTTCTCTTATGAAATTCCAAAAATTTAAATATATTCTTAATTTTAAACTTCTTCCTCTATTATTAAATTTCGAAAGTCTATCAAAGAATGGTGTTTTAATTTCATTCCTCAAATATGAACATTTTTTTCAATGAATTACAAAATAAATAAATAGATAATGGATAGAAATCAATTTGTCTTCTTTGATAATTCGATATATTTAGGATAAATGATCGAGCTATCAATGATTAATCTCAATTGATCCACAAGACATTCCTCCAGCTTTTCGATACCCTTAGGAGCATTCTGATTGGATTCTTTACCTGCGGTGGTGCTGATCTTCATGTTTCGAACAGGTCCAATATCATCATTTTTCTTAATGGTAAGATAAGTTCTGCCATCACTATAGGTCAATAGAATGATCTCTGCCTCTAATTTAATATTGCTCAATGTTACATTCACAGAGGGCAAAGATAAAAAATTATTGGTGATCCAATTTACACCAACTGAAGTAGTTAATAGCAATTTACATTTGCTGTCCCAATTGAATTTTATCAATTCCAGCTTTTCTTGTTGATCCTTGCTGGTATTGATATCTTTCTCATTGAAAAAATTGAATGGTGCATCTGATATCTCCATTATTTCTACTATGGGAGCCTTCTTTCCAATCTGAAAATCAACAACATCTATCTTGCCTATATAAGGTGGTAATTTATCAGCTAATGAAGCGAATTGATTATTGATGAAATATTTGATTTGTTCTTCATCATCAAAACCAAGCAAATCCCAATTAATTTTGAAAGACATATTTTGATCAAATTGTGAAAAATTCAACAAAACTCTTTTTTTTATTTTCCTCAGAAATTTCTTCTTTAAATTATTAAAAAAAAAATGAAGAGTATTCTTTTGATCTCCATTTTGATTATTTTTCTCGCAGCATCATCCAATGCAGTTCCTCATTTCATTTTCTGCCAAAATGGATTAACAACATTGCCACAAGTTAATCCAAATAACACATTGCAAGTCTGGTATTTGGAGGTAAAATTATTATGGCATCTTTATTGATCTTTACAACTGATAATATTTAAAAAAATACTCTTTTATTTTATAAATAACAAAATTTCTATAGGCTCCAGTATTCGAAGGATATTTTGGTCCTTTGTTTGGTTATCTCGATATGTTTCATTCTGCCTTTGGAATTCTTGATTTGTAAACCCTATTTTTGAATTATTCTTTGAATTTTCAAAGACATTTTTTTGATTGTTGTATTTACTTTAATAATTCATTTGCAGAACCACTGGAATCAATTATACTGTAGAATATGATGCAATGAGCGAAGTACCAAATGCAACCTTCCCATATATCTTCACCTATCCAAATGGATCAGAATATCTAGGATGGTACAACGGTGGAGGTATCTGTGTCTCACAAGGAGTCAACGAAACCTATTATAATCACAAAAAAACCTTAATTTCCGTCATCAATGGAACCCAATTCAATTCCTTCATCAATTGGTTGCCTTCTGATAACAGCACCTACGATCATTACGAGACATGGTGTGTATTTGATAAATGGGATGGATATCAAACCAAAGCATTCATCGCTTCATCCACTTGTGTAGATTTTAATTGGAGAGGATTCGATAAATTATATGGTAATATATAAAAGTTGAATTATAAAGAATATGTTCATATTTTAATTTTATATTGAATATATTTAATTTTCTTTTTCAATTTCCAAAAATATAAAAAAATAAAAAATGATAATTTGATTAAAATTCTTATCTAATAAGAATTCAAATCTAAAAAAATTTTTGAATAGAATTGGGAGCCAAATTTAACTACAATACCCATCCTAGAAGAGACTTCATCAATCTCTACGCTGGTGGCATCAAGGAGGTCAACTACTGGGATCCTGTCTGGAACGCAAAAATCATCAAATTCTACAAAGATCTCTATGTTTACTCCGCAAAGTCAATTTCTGAGATGATCTTGTGGTTGATCCAAGATATCTTCGATGACAAATTTGTTTATTCCGGCGGTAAATACTATCTCCTTGATCCTTTCCACTATCCTTTCTTGGGTGTTGAGTATCGTTACGATGCTTTGCCAGGAACCAACACCACTAGAATTTTTAAGAATTAAAAAGTATTTCGTTTCTCAATCTTATTAATCTATCTAGAATAGCTTTTATAAAATTATTATTACAAAATATAAAGTTAATTTATTTCACAGAAGTTTTAATTCCATTATGTGATCCTCTTTTCAAAGAATGATTTCCCTTTCAAAAAAAATTCTATTTTATTTATTTTTATTTGGGATTTCAAATAAAATAAAATTGATATGAAGACAATAACTTTGATTCTATTCATCTTGATTTATTATTCTAATGCTTTCATGTATGAGACCACGATGGGAAAAATAAAAGCCTCCCCAACCAAAATCTTGGGGATTCCATATTCAAAGAAGATTGATAGATTCGAAGGACCCATTGTATGTGATATCATCCTCTATTTATTGTTTCATAGTATGTTTAATTAATAAATTACAGTTGCAAGATAATTGGGGTGAAAAGATCTTGGATGGAACCAAATATTCAAATTCATGTTATCAATCGATGATTCCACTTTTGGTGAGAACCCCCCAAAGTGAAGATTGGTAAAAAAAAGAAAAATTTCTTTGAAATTATATAATTTGAATAAAAAAGTTTATATCTCAATATCTTCCGACCAAAAAATACAAAAAACTCTGACAAAGTACCAGTGATGGTATAATAAAAGATTTAATTAAAAAATAAATTTACCTAAAATTATTTTTTTAAAGTTGGTAAGTTTAAAAAAAAATTAAAAAGGTACCATTACTAAAGTTATAATTTTTTTTTTTTTCGATAGTTCATTCACGGAGGTAAATAATGATTAATGATTTTTAAAAAATAAGAAGTTCTAAAGAATAAAAAAAAGAATGAAAAATAAAATAAAAAATCATTTAGTCCAATATTAATTATCAATTAAACTTCAAAAAAACATAATTTGTAATAGGAGCATTTGTAGTAGGATCAGCGAGTGACAAGATGGTGGAGTTTTTTTTTTTTTTAATTTTAATCATTTTTCCTCATTTATTTATTAATGTAGTCTCGTAGTTTCAATGTCTATGACGCTCAAGAATTGGCAGAGGAAGGTCAAGTGATCGTGGTCACTATCAACTACAGATTGAACTCCTTTGGATTTTTTTACTCTGACAGATTCCCTGGCAAAGTGAAAGGAAATTTTGCAATTCACGATTGTAAAGTTTTTATTTTTCTTTTAATATTTTCATTTTTTTTTTTGAATATTTTTCATTTTATTTTTTTTTTTGTTAAAAAAAGGCATCACTGCTCTCAAATGGGTGAAAAAATATGTCAATGAGTTTGGAGGGGATGGTCAAAAAATAACAGTGTTTGGAGAAAGGTGACCAACTTCTTTTCATTAAAAACTAAAATAATTACAACGAGGAACCTCCTTTTAAAAATAAATATTTCTGCAAATTCTAATTAAAAAAATAAAATAAAGAATAAAAAATAAAAAATAATAAAATAAAAAATAAAAAATAAAAAATAAAAAATAAAAAATAAAAAATAAAAAAATAAAAAAAATAAAAAAAAAATAAAAATGAAAAATAAAAAATAAAAAATAAAAAATAAAAAATAAAAAATAAAAAATAAAAAATAAAAAAATTATAAATAAAAATGAAAAATATATAACAGAAAATTTTTGTTTTTTTATTAAAATACAGCGCTGGAGGATTTTTGACAAGTATTCTCCTCGTTTCTCCAGAAGCAGAGGGGCTTTTTCAAAGAGGTATTCATTTTTGTTGAAAACCCAAAAAAAATTTACATTTTTTTTTTTTAATTAAGCTATCATCCAAAGCTGTAATGTCGCAATAAAATACGCAAATGCAAAGGATGCCAACGAAAGAGGTCTCGTTTTCGCAGATAGTGTAGGATGCCACCGAAACCTCTCTACTGCTGAATGGCTCAACTGTCTCCGTAATGCAGATCCTTTGGATCTTGCTTTAGAAGACAGGGTAAGCAGTATTTTTATCAAAATTTCAATATTTATTTATTTTTTTCATTTAAAATTTAAATTTAATTCAAAAAATCAATTATTTTTATTTTTTAATAATTTTTTTGAATTTGTTTTTTTTTTGAAAGCCTATTCAAAGAAGAGTTTTTTTGCATACCATCCACTCCATGAAGATTTGGCTCCCCGTCATCGACGGCCACGTGATCACCGACAACGTCTTAAGTAATGTGAGAAACAACAAAGTCATAAAATCTATAGATACCATTGTCATTGGAGCAAATGAAAACGTAACTAATTAATTTTTTTGATACAATAAATATTTTTTAAATAAAATTTTTTAAAATTAAAAATTTTTTTAATAAAGTAAAATAATTTTTTTAAATTTTTTTTTTAATCTTTTTGATAGGAAACAAATTTGTTTTTGTACCTCAATTTTTTGGTGTATAGAAAAATTTCAGACAATTTGTACCATTCCATTCTCGCCAGATCGTTCCCCCAAAAGGACTTGGCTAGAAAGATCCAGCAACTTTACACTAGCAACGGAGAGAATTCCACTTACAATTTGATCGACAAAATTGCAACGGACACTTTTTTCATCTATGGAAACCAATTAGTAGAAAAAATAAAAATATTTTTAAATATTTTTAATTTATTATTAATTTATTTTTTAAAAATTTTTTTTTAAATTTTTTTTAATTTTTTTTTCATTTAAAAATAGTTTGCGGAAGCAACTTCTTCTCATGGAATAAACACGTATCTTTATCATTTTGCTCAAATCCCATCACAAGGAAGCATGGCCATTCCCTCTAGTCTCGGATCGTCCCACGCAGATGAGCTAATGTATTTGTTTCCCCAAAAGCACAAATATTCTTTCACTGAAGAAGAATCCGCTTTTTCAAAAAAATTAATCAGGTTTTGGAGCAATGTTGCCAAATCTGGAAGCCCAAAGGCTCCTTTAAAACCTCACTTGGATTGGCCCAAGTTTTCTTCATTTAATAACATCAAACTTTTGTTAAACAGCACCATTTCTTTGGTTCACAACCACAGATCATCTTATATCGGTATTATAACTTTTTTTCTCAAAATTAAATTTTTTTTAATGAGTCGAATTTTCAGACAAGATTTATTATTTTTTTTTTCAAGATTTATATAGATCCTACTTTCCTGATGGTATTCCATCTTTTCACGTCGACGAACTAATCGATGAAGAGTACTACTCCGTGTTTTTTAACGACACCATGCCCAGATTTTTTATCAAGTTTGCTTATTTAGTTTACAAGAACCGTGTTTATTTCGTTTCCTTCTTTGTTGTAATTTTAGTTTGGTTTTTTCTTTTCCTAAAAAGAACTAAAAATGCTCTTTCCAAAAATATGAAAGTGGATGCAAATAAAAAATAATCTTTTCATAAAATGTTAAATCTTTCTCACCTGATGTTGCTGTCCAATTCTTATGGCTTTTCATATTATGTATTATTCTTTCTTTTCTTCTTTTCTTTTTCAATCCTTTTCCTCTTTCGGACTAAATATTTTCCTTCATTCAGATTTCACACTATCATGAAATTCTTTTATGAACCAGCCAACAAAAATTTTTTGATACCCACGAAAGAATGATTGTGTTCATGAACATTAAAATATCATTTTCAAAAAAAAGAAAATTTTATTATTGTTAATTTGAATAAAAATAAAAAAAAAATTGCATTGTGTATTTGAAATCAAATATATACACAAATGCAAGATTTTGGTGATACATTTAAAATTCTATTTCATCCTATTTCTAATTTTTTGATTTTTATACATATGAAAAGATGATCAAAATTCAGAGGAATATGATGAACATAATAATGAAACATTCGGAGATATGGAGATAGGTAATTCTTAAATAATGAAATTATTAACAATTTTTAATTAAAAATATAAGAATATATCAAAAAAATTATTTTGCGCACAAATATATTATCTTATGGAGAATGGATATTCTTCCACATATCCATCAATACAATTTATAATTTATCAATTCTTTAAAGAGGTTCATTAAAAATATTTATCACCATCAAAAAAAATTAATATTGATCTCATAAAGGTGAATGGAATCCATTGGAATGGACCTCGACAGATAAGGAGGAATTATCAAGAAAATTAAATCATATAAAAAAAAAAGATGATAATCAACAACAAAGAGTAAGATTGAATTATAATCAATATTTATTTTATACATTCAAACATCAACAATATATATTTATTTGATTCCATAATATAAATCAATAATGAAAGATTTATATCATCCCACAATATCATTTCAATAATCTTAATCATTTCCATGAAATAGAAACAAAATAAACAGGTAATTTTTTTTATTATTAAATAATTTATCAGCGAAAAAAAATTAATTTATTTTGTAAGCAATTGGAATCAATATACAACAACCTCATCGATGATAGCGAAGAGGATGAAAATGAGGACAATGAAGAAAATAATGATGTTAATAACCAAGAGGGATACAACGAGATGCCCAATAATGAACCAAATGTGATGATAAAGAGAGGAGTGATCTCATTGGAAGATATAGAAGGAACATCCAACAATAATGTTAATAATGGAAACATAAATCCAAATAACACGATGAATATACCCCAACCCATCTATCCCAATCAGCAATTGAAGTTTCCTCCTTGGTGGTATGGCATCCCCAACTATCCTCCTGAGCTCATCCACAATCTCATCATCGAGGAGAAGATTCCTAAGAATGTCGAGGAGGAGATATCGAGGAAATGGAATCTTTTCTTCTCATTAAACGATCAAGATAAAATTAAACATTATAATCAATTGCTCTTGGGTAAGATATTAAATAATTATAAAATAGTTTTAAATAAGATATAAATCATAAATTTATTTCTTTTTTAAACTATTTTTGCAGAAGAACAACAAATGCTTTATAAAATGTTCATGATGCAGCAAATGATGATGCAAAACAACCTTATGAACAACGGGATGGTCAACCCTAACATACCCATGCCTAACATGGGAGTTATGACAATGCAAAACATGGGCGTATGGCCAGGAAACAACGAAAACATTCAGCCTGTCAATGTAATAAATTTATTTGATTAAATAAAATTAAAGAGATGAAATCTTCAAATAATCTATTTCTTAAAAAAATTTTCTTTAAACAGCAAATCACACCCATCAATGAAACACCTTTCAACAGACCAGTGGAAAACACAGGTATACCGCCAATCAACGAGCCACCCCTCAAAACAACCAATAAACCAGCCAAAGTAGAAGTCAAAAAAGCAACTAAAAATATATCACAGCCCACTCCAACACCAACCTCCACTAAAGTGGCTCCAACACAAACCGTATCACAACCACCTCCCGTCAAAGTTCCCATCAACGCATTTCCTTCCAAACATTTGCCAACCTCCCAAACACACCCTCAACCACCCGTTAAAGTTTCTTCCGTCGTTCAAAACACAAGTTGGAAGGTGACAAGTTCTTATGTGCCTTCACACATGTTGAATCCAAATAATCCTAATAATTCCAACCCTGTTAATGGGCCAAAACCAACTCAACCCACCAAAATCATATTTCCTCCCATCAAGATTTCTTCCAACTCTACTACCCCCGCTCCCATTCAAGGTAAAAAAACTTTCTATACAAATTTTATTATCAATCAAATATAATTATGTTGTCCAATTCAATATTTACAATTTTTTAATCTTATAATCATTTTTTCAATCAAAAATATTTTTCGGAATTAATTATAAACATATTAATCTATTTTATTATAAATGCAAAATATTATTAAATTTATAATTTTTATTATTTCATTTTTTTGATAATTTCAACAGTTTTTAAAAACAAGATGTTTTGTCGTTGAATATTTATAATGTATAAATAAAATAAATTTTTTTGTTTCTTTTTCCCATCAGAACCAAAAAAATTCCCCACCCCTTACTTATCTCATTCTCATTGTTACAACATCATTTGGAACAATTCAAAGGAGAAAATGTCTTACGATGAAATCTCTGTTGTTTTCAAGTGTTGCTACTATCAACTCAAGTCTTCCAATTTTGCGCAAGACTTTTACTACCAAAACTACGCCAAAAAGCATCTCTCGGAAGTTATTTCGAGTGGAACTGGGAATCTAAGTAAACATTTTTTATTTTTGTTTTTTATTTAACTTTTTTTTATTTCATCGTTTTTTTCTTTTATTTTATTTCAAATTTTTAATTTCTTTATTTCTTTTATTTACTCAAAATGTTTATTTACTCAAAATTTTTATTTATTTTAAATAAATTTATTTTATTTTTTATTACACAAATTTCCTTTCTTTTATTTTAATTTTTTTTTTTAATAATATTAACGAAAAGCTTTTTGTTTTATTTTAATTATTTTTTTGCAAAGAATTATTATTTATTCATTTTTTTTTTTTTTGCCAAAGAATCAATCAACTACAATTACCCACCAATCCAACAACTGCACCAACCAGTCACCTTCACACAAACCTACACCAAGGACCACAAGTCCGTTCAAATCGAGAGCTACTCCAGCAACTTCTGTTTCGGCCGCCACAAAGTCGAAACCGAGAAGAAGAAAAAAATCTCCGTCAAGAAGAAGAACTGGCTCGACAACTTCCTCAAGAACGACTTTTCCAACACTTTCAACGTTTTGTTGGCCATCGAGTTTATTTATGACATCTTGATCGAGCTGAACGATCTCAACAATGTTTGTGACTCTTTTGATTTTTCTTCTTCTATGTAATTAATTTTCTAAATAGTCATTTTTTTTTTTCTAAAATTTATTATTTTATTTTTTTTTTTGTTTTACTTTTAAATTTTTTTTCAAATTTTTTTTCGATTTTATTTATTTCATATCACTTTGTTTTAAAAAATTTTTAAATTGAATGTTTCTTTCATATTTTTTTTTTGATCCAAAGCTACCGTAATGAAGCGGAGATTTTGGAAAAGAAAAAAGAAGAGTTGTCGAGTCGCCTGCAATACTGCATCACCTACCTCACCAAGCAAGACCAGCCCTTCAGCCCCAACAAACACTTTCCGCACTTCTTCACCTCTAAAAAGGGCCGCAAGCTCTTCGAGAGGGCTCTCCCCCACCTCCCCCCACCTCTCCTCTTCAAACTCCTCTCCCAATGTTTCCTGCATATAAAATTTTTTTATAATCCCTTAGATATTGACACAAGTTCTTTTTCTTTCACCAAAGAAGACTTTTTTGACGGTTTGGACACTTTCTCCTTCTTCTCCCGCTTCGTCAACTCTTCTTTGCTCCTTTTCTCTGCTGAGCTACTCGCCGTCTCTCTCTACACCCTCATCCAGCTCAATTTTGACAGCGGCTTTCTTTGTTTTTGTTCTAGCATGTCTGGTTCGTTCTTGCTTTCTTCCATTTTGAGGTCAGTTTCGTCGAAGAAAAACTCTTTTCAAGTAAGAAAATTTTTACACAAAATTTTATTTTTTTTTCTAACTTTGTATCATTTTTAATTTATTTTTTTTTGTTTTTTTGTTTTTTTTTACATTTAAAACAGATAAATGTTGTATAACAATTTTTCTTTTATTTTTAGATGTGGCCCGAGTTGTTCGAAAAGTTTTTCCAAATTTTAAAATACAATCTTCAATTCATTTTTACTAATTTGCAGAAGAAAAATCTCACTGAAAACTTTTTCGTTTTCTTATCCTCCCTTTTGCTACATTGTGATCACACCAAAAAAGATTTTCTGAGGAGTACTTTTCTTGAACAGTTTCAGAGTCTCACCAACGAAAATGATTCTAAAACGTTGGGGGACATAATTCGATCTTTACAAAGATCCCAAAAAAATTAAAAAAAAATTTAAAAATCACTTTCTAAAGAAACTGCAATTCTCTGATCTTTTTCATATTCAATCTGTTGTTCCAAAGAAAATTTAATCAACTATCAATTAATCCTCTCATAATATCCATATTGAGAAACTAAATTTCATAGATTTTTCTCTGTTAGAAAAGCAAAAATTTTTGCTGTCAAATAAAATTAATATTAAAAAAATATTCAGCTATTATTTTTAGAAAAGTATATTAAGAATGTCTGAACCTCCAATTGATTTAAAAAACAAAGATAAACAAATTTATCCCTTTATTGACGAAAATGAAACCAGTGATTTCATCTTGCTTGATAAGGAAAATATCATTCAAGATGAAAAAAAAACAATTGTTGGACCGATTAAAATTAATGCCAAAGATGAATTCTTGCCTTCAAATAAAAATATAGAATATAATCCACCCTTTAAAAATTTCTTCTTAGAAACAAATTTGTATAAGCAGGAAGAAAATTCTTTTAATCCTTTTCTGACAAACCATTCAGATAATAAGATTGAGGTAAAAATAAAGTGAATTCATTAATTTATATTTAAGAAAAATTTAATTCAAAAGGAAAATTTTAAATCAGTATGCCAAATGTTGGAAAGCAATTCAGAAGAGGAGATAAGCGAATGTGATGAAGATATATCAACAAATTTGTTGGATGATTTCAAAGAGAAATTGAATCAATTGAACCCTAAACAAGATTATGGGGTATAAGACAAAATGCCAATATCAAATTTTATAATTTTTTTTTTTTTGAGAATAGTCATGCTTGCTTTTTTTCACTGATTTTTTCGATAGTAACACTGATAGAACATTTTATGTTTTGCAGAATCAAGAAATCAGTAAAGTCGTATTAGGAAATAAAAACACTTGCAATTGTCAAAGTTCGCTCCCTTGTGTACATATGGTAATATCATTTTTTATTTCAAACAATATAAATTAATTTAAAAATCATGGTTATTATTATTGATATAATAACTTTATAATGATTCGGGATTTGTCTTATTACAAAGTGAAATATTTCATTTTTATAAATTTCGATCAGTTTTTATTTATATTGTTATTTTAAATTTGTTAAATCAAAACGTTCCAAACATTTTTTTTTTAGGATTTTGTATTTAAAAGAATCTTTGACCTTAGAGAAACCAAGATGTCGATGAGCGAAAGGGACTTGGAGAGTATGATGGTGAGATTCCACGAAGCAAACACAAACTCAGTGTGCTTTGCGTGCTACTCTTCGGTTCACCTAAACCCAGATGTTTACTATTTCCCCAAAACAAAACAGTATGGACACAAAAGTTGCGCAGAACAATGTGCCATTTACCTCCAAAATGAGCAAAGTATTGTTGAACAGCCAAACAAAGAACTCTTTAATTTTGAGAGAACTAACTTTGGGATGCCAACTGTTCACTTTCCTGGCAACCCATTCATCTTTAACAAATTTGTTTACTTTAGTGAAGATGAAAAAAGATTTTTCAGCTTGGGTCTTGTCTCGTCTAATAAAAAAAGAAAGCAGGTCACTGACTCTGAGGAAGATTCTTCAATAATTGTAATCTTTATTCTTTTTATCAACTTTAATTTTTCATGATTCCAATTTTTCTTTAATAAAGCCGAATACAGGAGTTTTTGAGGAGAGTATGAATCTTATCAAAGATCTTTACAACTCTTTGTTTTATGACGTTTATGTAATCAAAAGAACAGCTCAATACGAACTTTTTCAGAATTCTTTGTGCCTTTCTTGGTTCAGAGTATTTATCGAGATGAAGAAGCTCTACGTAATAAAGTGTAAGGTTGGTTCTTCTCCCAAAATCAAAGGTGCGATTGACCAAGTGCTCTCTCAAGTCATAGGAACCATCCGCAAGTTGTGCGACATGGTCGATAATCACCAAGTCATTGAGATTAAAGGAGACTCAAGACAAAAATTAGTTGTTGACTTTAGGGCTAGGCTGTTGGACCTCTTCAAGCAGTTTCTCCATCTTTATTCTTACATCAAAAACCTTTTCTACCCCCAACAAAAGACAATTTCTTGTTTACAGTTGGACTCCCACCTTGCCAAATACTTCTGTCACAACATCAACAAAAATTTGTCCTTTTGCCAATATTTCGCTCTTCTTTTCAACTTGTTCACCTCCGATGATCACAACAAACAAATCTGGTTTTTGGCTTCTGAAGACAAATTCCTCATTGTAGCTAGTACAGAATTCATCCTTTCCAAAATTTCAAATTTAGAGAAAGACTCTTTCATTCAAAAATTGAATGATGGTTTGTTTTTGCTTGGGTTTTCTCTTTTGACTGATAATAATCTTTTCATCACAAACACAAATAGCCGGGATATTTCTTTCAATATCAAATCTGCAGGTTTTTCTGTTTGGTCTTTGACTTTCCAAAGATGATCTCTTTTTGAGATAATTAATGAGATAATTTAAAAAAAAATCTTCAATAATGTCTCTTCAATAAAGTTCAATTTTAACCTAAATTCCTTTATAACATTGAAAAAATAAATAAAAAAAAATCGAAAAGTATTTAAGAAATACTTAGCATGGATCAAAATGATTTCGAGATCAATTTAGATAATGAGAATAATCAAAATAATGACCAAGATTATGTTACAAATGAAAGTACTGGGGAAGAAGATAAGAGAGCAAGTGTAACACCCAACTATCCCCCAACATCCAGCGATAAGAGAGCAAGTGTAACACCCATTAATAAATCACCCATTGATTTGTTATCTGCAGAAGTTTATCTGGAAAAAAAAGAAATAAACAATGAAGGTCTTACCAAAAAAAATGAAAATTTAATAAAAAAGACTCCCAAACCCAATAAAGATATTAGGATAATCGTTGGCAATCCCTTTATCAGTCTCTATCAGAAGGGGAAGGAGATAATCCTTTGCATATTCAAAATATTGGCCTTTTTCATCAGAATAACTATCGACAGTGGTAGCATTGTGGTGCATAGCATTCTGAATTACGATAAGATCAATCCTAATTTCCACAAATACTTCCCATATCCCCATGATTGGAACAAAAGATTTCAATTAGGATCAAGGATAGACCCAAAGCCTCATCAGAAAAATGATGATGTGGACCTAGATGTCATCAGCTATTTCTTCAAAGTTTTGAAACCATTCGAATACAATTTAAATTTTCCCGCCAATATGTTCATCTATCCTAGTAATCAAAAAATTCCAACTGGATCTCTTAGAGAAATTTCGTCGAACACTAATGGCTCCATCCTAAGCAATAATACAGGCTATGAGAACTCAATCATTGAAAACAACACAAACAACAATACCAACACAAATACTACGAATACTATAGTTTCCAACTCCCACGAAAGTGTCTTTTCTTATGTTCCCTTCATCTCCTTGTTGGAAAACTCAAGCAAAACCAATCAAAGCGGGAAAATGGTAATTAAAAGAATTGAACTGTTTTGATAACAAAATAATTTATAAATTTTGTTTGTGATAGATAAATATTAAACATAAATACATGATACCAATGGATATAGTATCTTTTTTTAATATCACACAAGGAAAAATAATTTGCATAATTATGCGAATCACCATACAATGAAATATCAATTGTATATTGAAAGATATATCTCCAATATAGATAAATATTTTTTTTTATCTTGATAAAAATATGTGTCTGGTTCAGAAAAAAAAAATTTTTTTTTAATGTCATTTGAACTTTATATAAAGTTGGTTATCAAATAAAGGCTTTTCTTTTTCTTTTTCTTTTTCTTTTTCTTTTTCTTTTTCTTTTCAATTTTTAGGAATGTTTAAGTAAAAATTACGAACTTTTAAAGTCGACCTGTCAAAATATGATAAATAATATCCACTTAAAGAAAGAAGATGGACATTACACATATATCAAGGAGTTTTCTACACAGATGTGGAAATTTCTTTTTATCGAGTTGGAGAATGTTTATAAATTGTTCATTGGTGAAGTAATTTCAAACGAAAAGGTCAACACCCAACTTGGCAGCTTAAGAAAACTTCTTATTGATTATCACTTTAAGGTTCTCAAAAAACCTTACAATGAAATTTGGAAGAAATTCCTTTTTCTCTCTAGCCAACTTCTCGAGTGTATGAGACAACACATCAACAAATATTCAAATGGTAAAAATTTCATTCTTATTTTTTATTTCGAATATTATTTTTTTAATGATCAAACTTAATCTCCTTTACTTATTTCAATTAATTTTTTTTAAAGAGATGATTTTATGTAAGATTTACAATGTAAGAAAGGTTTTAGAGGAAAACTCGCATTTATTTCATAATTTCCTTATGTGTGAACATATTAAATTACTTCTTGTTTGTTACGACTATAAGCCAAGGAAGGAAATGATGTTTTTGGCTTCTTCAAAAAAATTCATTTTCGCATTTGATGTGGCTTATCTTTCCAGCCAGTTTCATCAGGACATTGGAGCCTTTGACTTGCTTCTCTTCCAACATAATCTTTCTATTTTAGGCTTTAAACTCCTCAACAGTGACTCTCCTGTTTTCTTGGGATCGGTTCCTTTTGATAAAAATGAAAACAAACTTGTTTTTTGTTTGGATCTTGATGATACTATCTTTTTTGATACAGACTTCGCAAATGATAAATTTATAAATTTATCTTTTGAAATTGGCCACTTGGATGTTCCTTCTTCTTCTTCCAATTTTTTCTTTGATTCTTCTTCAGAAGAAGAATCTTCTAATTCTGCCATCGATGTTGAAACTGATTCTCAAGATTAAACAAAATTTTATTTTGGAATTCCAAATTTTATTAATTTTCCAAAAAATTTATTCTTGAGAGTATCATTAGTGAACATTCAAATGAGGGATAAATTGAATATCATGGAGAGAATGGGCTTAGGAACTTTCATGTCTTTTCTGAGGAAATAAAGGAGCATTGTTTTAATCATTTGTTGAAAAGAATTCGAGAAGAGTTGTTGTCTTTGAGGCTTCAAAATAGAGGTTACAAAATTTTATTATTTTATAATTTATAATAATATATTTTAATATTTTTCATTTTAAAAAATAAATATAATTTTACTTTCCAATATTCCTTGTCTTTTTGGTTGAAGCATTCGTTCACGAAGGATTTATATTTTGGATTTTTGGAGTAAGTTTCTGTCACTGAAAAATCTTTGGGAAAATTATAAGAATTTTTTTATTTTTTATTTTTTATTTTTTTTATTTTTATTTTTATTGTTTTTTTTACCAGATTTGGTAACCAAATCCCTTTCGAAGAAAGGTATAAAGTTATTCACTTTACAACTTTGCATGGCTACGAAAAGTGGATCGTTGGAATTATAAGAACAAGACTTTTTGGGGTCGGCATTGTGATCCAGCAAAACGTTTATCTTTAATAAATTTTTGATATCAAATTTTTTAATTTTTTTTATTTTGGAAAAATACAGCATGAAGGTTAGCATTTTTGCAAGCTTGAAACAAACATGATTCTCCTTTTTAAAAATTAAACAAATTATTAAATAAATACTAAAAAATTTAAAAATAAAAATAAAAATAAAAATAAAAGATAAAAATTTGTAATTTGAAATAAAAAATTTGAAATAAAAAATTAAAATGAAAAATAAAAAATAAAAAATAAAAAATAAAAAATAAAAAATAAAAAATAAAAAATAAAAAATAAAAAATANTTCGTAATGACAGTTTTTATAGAAAGTTATTTACTTTTATTAAACAGTTTGATTAAATCAATCCATCTCCAATCCCAGGATGAAAGTACATCAGATGATTTATTGTATGATAATATTTCTGATTGAGGATGATAGGCTTGGCCTTTTGGGCATAATACAAGTGTGAAAATTCGGAAGATGTCACTGAATCACTCCATTGATCCATAATTTATTCTTCCTTCTGTATTGATGTTTGAAGATTTTTAATCGCATATATGTTCTTCAGATGATTTATCTCTTGTTGTATCGATATTTAATGGGTTTTGGATAATTTTTCAAGAAAATATTTTTTTGCTTGATTTTGATTTGACCAAAATGGAAAGAAAAATAATGGAAAGAACCAATCACATTAATAAAATTGAAGTTGAAAAGCTTTTTTTTTTTACTAAATTTGATCTAATTCAATAAAAAAAAAATGATAAAATCCTTTATATTTATTTTTGTTTTGATCTACCTATTGAGAGATCCTATCCATTATATCTATGTGCAGACATTGAGAGAGAAGACCAGTTGGGAGGAATATAGGAATGAATATGCTTTATTGACAGGCGGATCAAGAGGATTGGGTAGATTTATGAGGATAACTTAAATTTTTATCATTTTTTAATAAATTTATATCATTAGGTGAATCTTATGCTCATTCCTTGGCAAAGAGAGGTGTGAATTTGTAAGTAAAATGAAATCTAGCAAATATTATTCATTTTTGAAAAGGATATTGGCAGCAAGAAATAAAAATGATTTGGAATCTGTGAAAGCAAGAATAAACAATGTGTATCCAAACATAGATATAAAAATTGTGAAAACACCTTTTATTACTATATTTAATTATGTTTGCTGATTGAAATATATATCAGTATCCTATAGATCTGCTTAAAATCCATTCAAATGAATTCAAACAGTTTATAGTAAGAAGATAATGTAAAAAATAAATTTTATAAAAGAATAAATTCCTCATTAGAAAGAATTGGAAACAGGCAGACTATTAAATTCAAAGGTAACTGTTGTTATCAATTCATCAGGAGGGATCTTATTGAAACATTTGATCGCATTCCATAAATTAAAAACAGATGATGTATCAAACGATTATTTATTAAATGGATATGTGCCATTGTTGATAAATAATGCAATCATGAAATCAATCATTAAAAATAATCACGGAAGAATTATAACTGGTAAAAATAAGATTTTATTGAATTAATTTGAAGAAATCTCAAAATTACTTGAATTTGTCAATCTTATTTATTCATCTAGTCGGAAGTTTATCTGGAATTATGTTATGTCCTTTTGGATCTACATATTCTTCCGCCAAAGCATCTCTCGTCACATGGCACAAAAACATGGAAATAGAGTTGGCAATACAAGGAATAGACAAAGCTCAAATCATGTTGTCTTTACCTGGTGTAATTTCTACTCCAGGTGTTCTAAACCCAAAACTTAAATTCTCTGTTGCTACCCCCGATCAGATCGCGGAATTAGATTTGGATAATTTTGGTGCAAATGTAATTGCTTCAAATTTTTATCCTCATTACCTCATTTCTTGTGCAAATGTCATCAACAACCTCCCTCTTTTCATTCGCAAAGTAATTTGGGAAAATAGCATTGAGACCGAATCCCCAATTCCTTTTCTCAAAGACGAGTTATAAATTCTTTTTTGAAAAAAAAGTTTAAAATCATTAAAGTTGACAAAAATTTACCATCAAAGTTATTTTTTTTCTAGCATTATCTTATAAAGTGATCCACATCATATTTTTTGAAATATTCTCAGAAATTTTTTAAGCTATTTTCGAGATCTGTTCATAAAAGTTTTTTATTTCAAGTTTTCAATTATTTTCTGAATGGAAAAAACATTTTTTGAAATATTCTCAGAAAAATAATATTAAATAATTTTATTTGGAATAATCGTTAATTTTTTATAAAATAAAAAAATGAAAGCTAATTTTTTACAGAGGAGAAATGCAGAAATTCTCGTCAATGATAAATTGATACAAAGTATACCTGAAATATCATTGATAGAATTAAAGGGTAAATTTGAATGATTCTTACTTATTAATTAATTTTCCATAAATAGAAAATGGAGATGGCAAATTATGCATATATTTGGATGACAGGGAATGCTATCCATTCGATGAATATCTAAATATAGAGAAAAATAAAGCTATCTTGAATTTCAAAGGGAATAAATCCATCATTTTCAAGAATGTGTTAATGGGAGATAAGATGATTCTATACAATTTCATCAACAACTCGATAATGAAATATCATCGCTTATATACTTCATCCAAAACTCCAAATAATAATGTCAGTATAAATAATAATAATAAGAGGAAGTTGATTGAAAATGATAAGAATAAACCAACCAACAAAAAAATCATTTCGAATGGAACGACCAAAAATAATAATATGAAAGCAACAAGAGTCTATTCAGAGAAAACAAAATCATTAGAGAAGAAAATATCACCCAAAAATAATAATACACCTAAAAAGAATACAATCATAACCAAAGATAATAAAGAAATAAAAAAAGAAATAAAGAAAGATACAATAGATGATAAGAAAGATAATCAACCAACCAAAAAAGATAATCAACCAAAAAAAGAAATCATCAAGCAAAATCAACCAAAGAGTACAATCAAAAGTGAAGAAACGAAAAAAAACACAACATCCAAAAGGAAATTGGGGTTGGGAGATATAGAGGAGATATCGACTTCTTCCGACGAAGTGAAGTCTAGTACTAATGATTCTAAGAGTTCCAAACCCAAAAGTTCTATTCGCTCTGCTTCTCCTAACAACACTCTTGCCAGGTTCTTGATTTCTCCAAACAAAACAACATCTAAAAGTAATGGAATTGTCAAGAATGGAAGAATCAATACCTTCAAAAGTATTCAATTATTTTTTTTTTTATTTTTTTATTTTTACATATTTTTATAAATGTAAATTTTTATTAAAGAAATAAAAATATTTCTTTTTAGTTATAAAATAAAATTAAGTCAGTAGAATAATTTTTTTTTAAAAAATAATTTGTCATGAAGAAAGCCACAAGATTATAAATATGTCAGATTTTAAAAAATAAAATTCTAAAAAGATTTCTTTTAGAAAAAAAAACGAGTTTTACTAGTGATTTTTCAACTGCATCTTCCTACAGCAGCTATTCTTCTTTCAACCCATTGTTCCAGAATATGATGGAGAGAAATGACAAGTATGGATTTAAGAACATGGGAAACACTTGCTATGTCAACGCCACCTTACAGGCTCTCTTCAACATTCACATTTTTGTCAATCATCTTGAAATTTCTTTTTTCCAAAGAAGTTTCGATAAAAATGGGTATTTTTTTTTCTAATTTTTTTTTTTTTTGCATTTCTTATAAAAAATTATTAAATATCATGAAATAGAATATAAAATATATTTCAAAAAAAAAATTTAATTTATTATTTTTTTTTTAAAACTATGACCAAGAATTTTGACTGCACTTCACCAAGTTTACGACAACAGAGACAAGACCTCTGGATCATCCGACCCAAGCATAGTAAAGTCCACAGTGGCAAAGAAGAACAAGATTTTCTCCACCAGCAGCCAAGAAGACGCCCACGAGTTCCTCGGAGCATTACTGGACTTGATCGAGCAAGACTACAAAAGATCCAAAACTTCCAAAGGAGAAGATGAAAAGAGAGATGATCTTAAAAGGACAACAAGTGATTTAGTCGATCTAGACAAAAATTCGGGTGATCTCGTTGATCTAACTGCTAATAATTCGGGCGATCTCGTTGATCTCAAAAGATCGACCAGCGATCTCGTTGATCTTAATAGAACTATCAGTGATTTGGTTGATTTCAACACCTCTTCGGGCGAACTCGTCGAGTTGTCTGAGCTTCTCAAGAAAAGATCTGTCGATAAGAATGATATCGATAATGATAGTGATAACAATGTTAATGAAAATGATAATATGAAAAATCATGATAATCGAAAAATCGATATTGATAATGATAATACAAAAAAAATTGAAAATGATAATGATATGAAAAAAAATAATCACATAAACGAAAAAACTCCTCCTAAAAAATCTTCTTTGAACCTCAAAGTTTCCAAAGATTTTGAGGAGATCTGCCCTAGCCCCGAGTTCAACCTCAACAAAAACCTTTTGCTCCTCGAAGATCCCTCCAACAGGTCTTTCGCCTCGGAGCTCGTCACCAGCTTCGCTTGTTTGGGTTGTCATGCCAAGTCCAAGAAGATGGAGTATTACTTGGATTATTCCATTCAAATTCCGGATGATTCCAATAAGAAAGAAACTGTTCAGGCTCTCTTCAACAATTTTTTTAATGTAAAAATTTATTTTTTATTTTTTATTATTTATTTTTTATTTTTGATTATTCATTTTTCATTTTTATTTTTATTTTTTTTAATTTTTATTTTTTTATTTTTTTATTTTTAAAAGTTTGTTTGATTTTAAAAGGATTTAACTTATTTTCTTAAAAAATTATAATTATATTAATAAATTTTGTTCGTATTTTTTCCAAACAATCAGGAAGACACAATCGACAGAAATTGTGTATGTGGACACACCAAAGCAACAGTGAAGAAAAGAATTAGGACGTTACCCAAAGTGTTGATCGTGCACCTCAAAAGGTTCGTTTCTGACAACAACCAAGAATGGAGCAAAAATTCTACGCCTGTCAAACTCGCCCCTATTTTGGACCTTGCCTCTTCTTCTGGTTTGAATCTCAACAAGAAAGTTTTTGTACCTGAAAAACTTTTGGACAGCCAACAATATTCTGCCAAAAGTAAAAAAAAATTCTTCATTTATTTTTCAATTTATTTAATCTTTTATTTTTTTGTCTAAATTTTTAGTTTATTATTTTTTATTTTAATCATAAAATAATTTTTATTTACTTTAAAATAATTTTTTGTTTATTTTTCAAAGAGGACAGTTTTCCTCCAAGCAGCGTGGATGTCATGGAAAGAGCAATCAAAGAGAGTCTCAAAACTAAAGAAGAGGAAGACAAAAAGAGGACAGAGGCTCTCCTCTTCGAAAACTGCGAGATAGAAGACAGAGAATTCAATGAGTTTGTCTCTCTCAACGAAATCCCGCAACTCATCAAGCCCAACACCAAGTATCAACTGTATTCCATCATCAAACACGCAGGATCAACGATGAAGTAACAAAAAATTATTTTATTTTTGATTTTATTTTTTTTTTTTGTATATTTTGGATGCAAAAAAAGATTTGGCCACTACACTTGCGATAATTTTAACGAAAAAACCAAAATGTGGCAAACATTTGACGATTCAAATGTCTCTGACACAAGCGGGATATTCAATTCTTCTGACGTTGAGAAAGAGTCATACATTCTCTTTTACGTTCATCAAAACGTTGTCATCATTCAAGATTAATTAAAATGTTTATAATTTTAGAAAAAAATTCCTTTGTAAAAAATACTATTTTAATTTTTTTTTTTGTACAAATTTGATGCCAATAAAAGATTGTTTGGGAAAAAAAAAGAAATAAATTAGTTTTTATCTTCGTTTTCGGATATATCAATGATGGTGGATGAAGAATAGCTAGACTTCTCAGTAATCTGAGTGAGGGAGTTAACTACTTGCAAGAAAGTAGGTCTATTGTCCGCAATTTCTTCCCAACATTGCTTTGAATTGATAAAAATAAATTAAGAAATGAAAAAGAAAAAAAAATAAATTTTATTTACCTTCATCAAATCCATCAAAGCATCTGGGTAAGGGTTAATATCTGGCATGTCTGGTCTTTTCCCCTGGTTACCAACAGCATAAACAACTTGAAATGGAGGCAAACCTAAAAAAAATTTAATTAATAAAAAATATAAAATTAAAAATAAAAATAAAAAATTAAAAATTAAAAATAAAATAAAAATAAAAATAAAAATAAAATGTGTTTTACCATCATAAGGATCTTTTCTGGTTATGCACTCCCACAAAACAATTCCAAAAGAATAAACATCAGCACTTTCAGAGTATCTTTCGTTTCTCAAAACTTCAGGAGCCTTTTTAAAAAAATAAAAAATAAAAAATAAAAAAAAAAATAATTGAAATGAAAAATAATAAATAAAAAATAAAAAATAAAAAATAATTTTTTTTGTACTGTATTGAAAATAAAATGTAAAAATAATTTTTTTTTACAGTCCAACAAGGAGTACCACATGCAGTCATGGTCTTCTCCTGGTTTTCCAAAATTCTGCTGAGTCCAAAATCACAAATTCTGATGTGAAAATTCTCGTCCACAAGAAGATTGTGGCTCTTCAAATCTCTTCGAAAAAAAAAAATAAATTAATTAAAAATTGTAATTAATCAAAATAAACATTGAAATATTAAAATATTTTTAATAAAAATAAAAAAATAAAAAATAAAAAATAAAAAATAAAAAATAAAAAATAAAAAATAAAAAAATAAAAAAATAAAAATAATGAAAATAAAAAGAATTGAAATATAAAATAAAAAATTTTTTAAAAAAAAAAATTAATAAAAAAAATTAAAAATAAATAAAATGAAAAAAATTAAAATTGAAAAAGAAAATTACAAAAAAAAAAAGAATGTTTAAAAAATCTTTTTACCAGTGATATATACAGACATTTGTTGATCGTAAGCATTTTGTAAATGTCCTTTCATCCAAGCAAATTGTCCACCAGGGTCCTTTATAATAAAAAAATAAAAAAATTTGATAAATTTGATAAATTTGATAAATAAAATAAATTTGATAAATTTGGAATTATCATCTTTTGTTTATCAGAAAAATTATAAAGGGATAGGTTTTTACAGAGGAATTTAAGCTGTCCACAGAAGAGTAGTACAAGGTGTTGAGACTCAAAATTTTGAGTTTCCCCATGTTCACGTGATAATATCCACCTTGCAAGAATTCGGATTGAGCATAACCTAAAGATTTTTTTATTAAATATTTTTTTATTTTTATTTCATGATTTTTTATTTATTTTTTTATTTTTTATTTCATTTTTTTTTAAATTTTTTATTTTTTATTTTATTTTTTATTTTTTATTTTTATCATTTTTTTATTTTTATCCATAATTTTTTATTTTTATTTTTTTCATTTTTTTATTTTTATCATAATTTTTTATTTTTATTTTTTTTATTTTTTATTTTTTATTTTATTTTTTATCATTTTTTATTTTTATATACTATTGTTTATAAGAATTTTAAATTATTTCATTTTTTTTTTTTATACTTGGTATCCAACTTCCCCAAATGTTGAGAATTGATTGAAGCCATGCTGCGTTTGGAATCTCATAATCAAAAACATTGTCATTGTTTCCTACCAATTTTTTAGAAAAGAAAATTTATTTTACTATCATTTATTATCATTTTTTTTTTTTTTTTTTTTTTTT
This sequence comes from Cochliopodium minus, assembly GCA_024220525.1. Classification (NCBI taxonomy): domain Eukaryota; phylum Discosea; order Himatismenida; family Cochliopodiidae; genus Cochliopodium; species Cochliopodium minus. Next base: position 450 of record JAMYWO010000024.1, on the reverse strand, counting down.
TTTTTTTTTTTTTTTTTTTTTTTTTTTTTTATTTTTATTTTTATTTTTATTCTTCATTTCATCATTATTTATTTCTTTTTATTTATGTTTAATTTAATTTAATTTATTTATTCAATTTTATTATTTATATCGTATGTTTGATTTAATTTAATTTAATTTATTCAAAATTTTATTATTTATATTTTTTTATTTATATTTATATTTTTTTCCTAATTTTATTCAAAAAAATTTTTATAACCCAAAGAAGGAATGACAGGAACACCTGGAAAGGTACTATTGATAGCGTTAGTGATGAATTGTATTGCACTCAAAACAGTCTCAGAGTTATTCAAAGAATGGGCAGCGAAATCACCAGTACTTTATAAAAAATAAATTTATTTTATATTTTATATTTTATATTTTATATTTTATATTTTATATTTTATATTTTATATTTTATATTTTATATTT